>OY728165.1:1829647047-1830247047 GCA_963277665.1 Viscum album | reverse complement strand
TAGTTATAAAACATACTATGAATAAACCTTAATTAATAACTAATTCATTCTCATAACCGAATAAAAACATGAACTAGTGTAGAAGTAAACTAAGTCCATTATCATACCTGGCATGTACCAACTTATATACATGTTTGATAATCCCTAGAAGTAGTTTAAACTCTATTAAATTAAATAATACCTCATAATTAATAATATAATAAATTAATTAATGAATAAACCATTGAATACCATTTATATAAATCAATAATTCACAAAATTAAACTTGAGGAAATCAATGATGTTATTCAAGGCTATATAATCAATTAAAAGTCTCATTGACCCATGTTTTTTTTAACAAATATGACACAAGCACCCCATGGTGACGTGCTAGGTTGAATTAAACCTTTATCTAATAACTCATGCAATTGATTCTTTAACTCTAAAAGTTAAATTTCATCCATTCGATAAGGGGGATTTGAAATTTCCTTATAATCAAGAACTAAGTCAAAATTAAATTCAATCACCTGATAAGGTATTATACTAGGAAACTCATCGGGAAAAAACTAAAGTACTCATTTACCACTGGAACATCATTAATCTGAAAATTTACTTTGTTTTAAACAATATGTGCATGGTAACATTCATTTCCATTTTTTACTGGTTTCTCATCTTCCCGATATGTTATCAAAAGTAAGGGTTCATTTTTGTACACAAACTGAACTCATTCTAAAAAGAAACCTCTTTAGCTCTCCAGTCCATCTTATCATGATAAACAAAAATCCAATTTTTCCCAAATTAACATCAAACTCTACTAGAGGCAAGACAATAAGATTTGTAGGTAGATTCATTCTGCACACAAGTACAGGAAGGTTCATATGATTTGTTTTTATCTCAAAATTTCATAATGGTGTATTTACCATATGTTATGGATACAAATCTTGAGATGGAATTCCCAATTTACTAGAAAATTTCTCATAAATGAAAGAATTTTTAGACCTTGAATCAAAAAACACATTGGAATAATCTGAACAAATAAATAGTGTGCCTGATATTACATCATTTTATAGCCCAACATCTACTGAAGTAGTTACAAAGGATTTAACCACCCCTTTATTCATGTAGTCCATCATCTTTCCCTTAGTTGAGTTTTTCGTTGGACACTCATTTTCATAACGAAACATTTCATTGTACTTAAAACATTTTACTAACTATAAATCGGATTTTGTCTTACAATTACACTCATCATTTTCAGTGCAATTACGAGCCTAATTCCCCATTTTACCACATCGGTAGAACTTACCAGAATTAAAAATACATTCCCCAATTTCTTTTTACCAATATTTTGGAAAAATATAAACTTAGGTTTCTTACAATTAGTCTTATTTGAAGAGTTATTCCCTTTCTTCTGCCACCTCAGCCTCTTATTTTGTTTCTTGTCAAAGAACACATGATCATCGGAAAACTCCATTTCCACCTTCTCCACACATTGAACAAGTTGTTCATAACATTTTAACTCATGAGAAACTAAATCCCTTCGATACAGTGGATTTAATCTTGAGTAAAAATGATTGATTTTACAATCAATATCTTTTATGAAATTTAGAGCATACCTTTCTATTCGCGTGAATTTTTTTCCATAAGCATCCACTTAGTCATCCTTCTACCTCAATTATAAGAATTGTTTTTACATCCTAAGACGAAACACCGTAGGAAAACATTTCTAAATAAACATACCTTTGATTTCATCCCAATAATGAGAATCAATCTCCTTAGTATCCTATATATTTTTCATCATTTAACACCTCTAATCAGCTTCACCTTCAAAATGGTAAATAGAGAGACTAACCATTCGATGTTTGGAACACCCCATGACATCAAAAATCTTCTCCATTGATTTAATCCACCCATAAGATGGTGTAGTTTTATATGATCCTATGAATGATGGGGGATGGTACCTCATGAAATGATCATCTATTGACATGTTTCTCTATGGTTGATCTAGATGATCTCATGCAAAGATACCACCACCATTTAAAGCCTGAGCCAACTATGCCATCATACACCAAACTATTCAGTTCCAATTTTGACTATCTTAGGTTGCTGATTTGGAAGGTTGTCTTCCTCTAGATGTCCTCCTATCATAGCTGCCATGTTTCCTCTACAGAAAACCATTCTGAAAACAAGAATATCTTAGTCAAAGCAACATGGTAATCTGTAAATACTATATCATTTCAATTTTAACATAAATTAATTTATTGATATTAATTTAACAATATCATAACTCATAAAGTTGTATAAACCTACCCCAGATGAAAACTATAAGGATCTAGCCATAAACATTACATAATATAGAGTTATGTTGGGAATTTACATTACGGATATTTTCAGTTATACTGTTTTAAAGAATTAGGCCGTAATATTTATATTACATGTCAAAATATTATAATGTAGACACTTCTAATCAGTATGCATTTTTTTCCATAAAATTAAAATCTTGAAAAAAAAGATTCATATCTAGTTCCATGTATTAGACATAATGACATGTCCTTGATCCCATCCTTGGACCAATACATCTTTAACGCCTATGAAAATCATTTCAAAAACATGGAATGAGCATAAAAAGCTCAATATGTATTATAAAAAAATAATGAAAACATTAGTCAATCAATACATACCAATCATAAGATCTTTATAATACCTCATGAAATCATAAGATTTATGAATAACACATAGAAATCATAAATAATAAATGTAACTTGTTTCATCCATAACATACTTATGTTGTAGCTTTCATAGAAACATAGGGAGTTATGTTTGGAATACCCATCATAGTATATTATGTAAATTTATTAGGATAAACATTAATGTTTACCCTCGTCACATGACCCAATGCATTGGAGAGCTATCTCGGGCTCACCCTCCCTAGGTTTATCACGGAACCACCTGTATACATAATCAAAGACGAAGAACCATATACTATTCATAACACATAAAATAGACATAAAGGAAAGATAAAATTTCAACATTAAAATCACAATATATAATTTCAATATATTTTCATAATAAAACCATTAGAAAAAACATTTTCATTAAAAAATACACAAAAATAGTATATGATATTTATTTTTCTTTTAAAAACAATTACGTCTTGTTAAGGAATCCAATGATCAAACAATACTCGCAGTGGAAAAAAGGTCGTTGTTACCACGTACATTAAAAAGAAAAAATTTCTATTTTTTTATTAAAACACTTCATATAAAAAGAATTACTTTGAATGGAATGAAAATTAAAAGGGGTTTATACATCGTATAAAATAATGTCGTTTATAAATCAAAATATGCCTCAATGAAAGGAGATTGAGACGAAGTCCCTTACCACATGTTCGACTTGAATTCTTTGTTAGATAATCTCCTAAATAATAAAGTGAAGTTAATTTATACATTTTTCATAACTATTTTCAGAACTTTTTTCAAGTTTATTTTATCCTTTAATATCACTTATTACAACATTATAAACATTACATAATCATTTTAGTTAATAACGGTCGTTTTTTCAATATTCAGTACTTTAGTCAAAAATGAACATCATAAAATCACAAGTTGTCCATGTGGTAAAAATTACATTATCTCCATAGTGATATTCGTGATTTAGATATCATATATATCATATATATTCATTATATATTTGTATTTATAACCGTACATAAAATTTGTAGATAAGAAATGAAATGCACCATTAATTGAGACGGTAAGTCGTGCGTACACATGAACACTACTTTAATTTATATTTCATATTATAATGGAATGAAAAATTAATGATAAATATGTATATTATAATTTCAGTATAATATCATATATGATTCTATGGAATCTATTTTTTATACATTCCATGTATGGCATGAACGAGTCATATCACATTAAGGGGGCGGTAGTCCGCACTTCCTCAAATGAAATAATCATATTTACCCATTATGGAATACATAAAGTTATGATATACATTAAAAATATAGAATCATAGAGATCATATAAATATAATATATATCACATAAAAATACATTTCAATCTTAATCGCCACCATAAGAGGTGGATGGAGAAAATTGAACAATCATCGTTTCGTGAGGCAGTAGTTTGCCATCCACAGAAACGATATGTTCTATACCCATTAGACGGAGGTGTGTGTAAGTTTATATAGATTTATTCTCATAAAAACATGATATGATATTGATTATACTGATGTTTTTATAATATAATGGAATAATGTGAGTTTAGGTTGGTGGAGAATTAAAATAAAAGAAGAGAACTTGAGGGAAGACGTTACCTTTAAATCGGGTAACTCTCTTTGGTTTGAACCAAAAATATTTATTGAAGTGCCTTAAGCATAATTAATGTATTGTAGAAGGAATATAGTGATGTTAAGAGCTTATTGGAGTAGCTTTTGGACGATGCAAGGGACTTTATAAGTGTGATTAATGGGTTAGAGGTGGTGGCCTTTTATAAGAGGGAAGAGGGGCTCTTTAGAAATGATTGAAAATATTATTTTATTATAAAATTATCTTCCGGTTTAGATGGTCCAAAAATCGTTAAATTTTAATATAATATGTATATTGTTCTAAATAAATTCATCCAATAATAATTGGACAGGTTTTATATAGTGTTTTAAATTTTATAATCTCATTTATGGAAATCATTCATTAATAAGGTAATCACTGCATCATTATTGTGTCATAAATAAATTAATATATTTGATATCTAAAAATTATAAATAACATACCACTCTGTATAAAATCTTTTTAACTTTATAATTAATATTTATAGTTGAAATGATATCTTATATGACCCCTTGTAAAAATTGATTTACTAAAAGATATATGTTTATGTCATTTTTGTCATTACTTTAGATTAATTAATATAAAGTGTCATTATCACTCTCACCTGGCTCCATGCGGTCTCAAAATATACTCAAGGATTCAAATTATCATAAATATATCAACAAATAGGATTATGACATTTTTTGGGTAATTTTATATTATTATAATAATATTTGTTATCCCTTATTTACCAGATTTACCCATTAACCATGGTAAAACAATATTTCATGAAGTAAATATTCCTAATGTCTAAAAAAATATACCTATATACAAAATTTTAGACATCCTGTTTCAAAATAAAGAATCCAATTTTCCAAATTCAAATCATATAAGTGGAAGAAAATAATATAAAATTAATTCCCGTTGTCAAAACAAAATGCGTGTTTTTAAGAAATAATAACTATCAAAATATTGACAAGTGTCTATGTTCAATTTCAATGTAAAACAACTTCCAACGAACAAAATTGGATTAAATGGTAAAATTATAATCTAATTAATCTTTAAAACCAATTTCAAAGATATTCCAACCTTATAAATAAATTATATTAAAAGGAAGTTTGATTAAAATAAATTATATTTTACTATTAATTAGAAAATGAATATTATCATAAAAACACAAAAATTTCATCCAAAGTAAATTTTGATGGCCCTATTCTAAAGAAGAATATTATTTTTTCAAATAAAAAATACAAAAGTGAAAAAAACTAGCTTTAAAATGGTTCTCCATCAAAAGGCGGTAAATCGACATTTTAAAGAATATTAGAGTATTTATGCTTAAAATCAGAATCAAACCCCAACAAAAGCCTTCAAAAATTGGTAAATTACATAACCAATGGAATTTATTATCCATCTAGACATCTATATTCTAGGTGTATTCCCTGATTTTCCACTATCTAAGTGTATTATAACACATCATACCATGGTACATCTAAAACATGATCAACTTTACTTGTTTTGGAACAAGGATGTAAACTCATTATCAAACATTAATTCTCTTTGAAGACATGAAACCTTATGTCCTTTTTCAAATAAACCTCAAAATAATCAATAAGTTCCATTATTATAATAGAATCATACACATGGTTACAATAATTTTAAAGGATTTCTACATTAAAAAGGATATTCCAAACACTCAAAAAATTTAACTGATTAATAAGAAATAGTATAAAAAAAATTCAACACTATATCCAATAAGAAATCATGTTCAGGAAGGGGATACTATTTTTCCCCTATACTTCGAATCAACATGGGAATATGATATACAAAAAAAATTATAAGGTAAATAAGGCCTACCTTCTATTCAGACCAATGATCCTCTAATATTATTTATTCTAATTGTTTATAAGGACTCTGTTTCACAATATAAGCTGCATAATTAACAATTTCATACAAGAATACATTTAGAAAACATTAACTAAACCTCATTCCATTATCTCTCTGATTCATCATCTTATTCATCCATTATGAAACACTATTCTTCTTAGGTTTCCTAGACACAAAACTCTCTATCAGGAGTCCATTCACCTAGAAGAATGTTCTTAAATCCGATTATCCAAAATCACCCCCATTGCATGATCAGAGAAATTATAGATTAATCCAAATGTCATCATCCATTATAATTATAAATCTACGGAATGTACGTAAAACATTAAACTTTTATTTTGGGAAAAAATCGTACACCTTCTCCATGAAATCTTCATTGAAGGAAATTTAATATAGTGTGCCTCTGTGAGATCAAACCTGTATGAATCCCCATATGTCCATATGGACTAGCTCAATCTTCTAATTCTATATTTTTATTCCATCTTTATTACATGACACTTTATGTTTCTACCCTTGGATAAAACCCTTCACATGTACCAAACTACAAAAGATTGATCATCATAAATACCGTAAAAGTTAATATTCATAGAAAATTCACATTAATGTGACCAAGAAGGTCATGCCATGAAATTTTAACCTAGAAGATGTTCTATATGTTGTTTCTACAGCATGCATGATACCCTATAGCATACTGGTCAGTTAAAATCCCCATCATTCAAACCACATGCCAACACCATGGATCTTTATGTAAATTTCCTATAATAATCTACAAATATATTGAAAAAATAAACATCATCAAAATAAACATTATAAATAAAGTTATTATTTATTCCTATAGTATTCATGATTCCTTGAAAATTTGGAATAAACTTGTTCATTATTCAAAAATTCACATATCCTCTACCAAAAAACACAAATGAACCTATGTCTATAGGTTGAACCCTTCCAAAGTTTCAAAATAAATAGTTTTCATGTAACCAAAATAAGATGTTGATGGAAATGAAGAGATTGTTATTAGAATCCATGAATCCAATGAACTTGTGTGTCACACCCTGAACTTTGGAATTATTTTATTTTATCATTTTCTTTTCATGGGATCCTTTGGTTGGGGTTTTGGTATGGGTTCCCGGTTTGAAAATTTTTTGTTAACTTGTTTTGGGAGGATTTTGGTCTATGTATGGTTTGGGTGCATCATTTGGGACACCATGAACCCCTACCCATTTAACAGTCAATCTTGTTTTTGGTGTTTAGTGGTGAGGCATATGGGTTGCATATGGTTTGGGTATCTATGAGGAAACCTAGTGGTTTGGTTCTCGAACTGGATAGAGGCATTCAACGTGTTTGGTGTATGATTTTGTAAATGTACAACCAGCCTGTGTGGGGTTCCCCATTTCATTCAGAAAAGGTTTTACAGTTGGTGAATTTTTTACCAATCCCTGTGGTTAGGATATATTTTTAATATCATTAAATACTTAATCTACCCTCCAGTCTTTTACAACAAATTGATCCCTCCTCAAGTTGGTTAATTTTTTGTGCAGGGAGGGGTCCCAAAACCCCTCTCCCATTAGTTCTCCTCCCTACATGGATGCTCCACTATGGTATTAAGATTTGATTCTTAGTATTTTTTCCCCTTTCTCCACTTCCTATTCTCGCCTCTTATTTTATTGGTATTTTCATGGTGGTTTCATGTTTGGTTGAACCCTAGAGGCTAGGGTTGACGCTTTGGCATTGGTTTCATTGATTATAGGGTCTATGGATAATTCTTTGGTGTGTATTCTTCCTTATCTTGAAGTTTCATCTCATTATCACTCCATTGAGGTACGAGTTTCCATCAATTTTCTTTCTAGCTCACTCAATTTAAATCTTATTGATTTTTATATAATATACATACAAGTTTCACATTTATGTGGTTCATTTTTTTGGTTATCTATGCAAATTTTTAATTGGTAATAATTGAAGTAAGTGATTTTAATTGGGGTTCGATCAATATTAAATGTATTTATATAGATAGAGTGTTTTATAAAACATCAATGATTCTTTTAGACTGAATTTGAGCACTTGTGATGATATTAGACTTGGTAATATTTTGATTTTTTGTTTTATTTTTAAATTGGGCATGATGTGGGGTTTGGGTGCCCTTTTATGGATTGATGATTATTGTTAAAATATTTATAGAGGTTCTTTTAGTTTTTCGTTAAATTTATATTTATTTTCTTTAATTTTCTGTACAATTGTTGAGTTTAGAGGAAAAGCGAGTAATGATTCATTAAAAATATTTTTTTGGGAAATATCAAATATTGTCTTGGGTTTTCATAAATGGATTTATAAATGGATTGGATTCGAATGTGATGTGTTGGACATCATGGGAATGATTTTTTTCTTGATGTTTGTTTAACCCTCATTTAGAACCTTGAAAAAATTGGTTCTTTCTTGAACTAGGGCTTTTTCAATAGATCCTCTTCCATCCCCTCTTACCCTTTTTCATAAAATAGTTTTGTTGGTTTCTAAATGGTTCATTGGGGCCTCATGTAACATTAAATGTGATTTTAAATATGTTACATAAATTTGGGCCCATGTAGAATTTTTCACATGAATGTAGTGTTTAATGTTGTTTTAAAAATGTTTGTAAAATTTTTGTGATGTATTACAGTGGATAATATTGATGGCCCGGATAGAATGTTATAATGTTTTAGAAATGAATTGTGGTTTTGGAACTAAAAATTATTTCTTTTAATCATAGAATTTTTAATGAATTATTTTTATTGATTATGTGACGTAAGGGCACAATTGGAACTTGTGTATGGATTTTTGTGTGATGGGAACCCCTATAGAGGATTTCCATGATGTGGATATTATGTGGGTGGTGTTAGTGTTTGGGGTAGGCACGTGTGATGGTGGTATGTAATATGAGTCAGACAAGTGAGGGACATATCCCTTCGCCATATACAATTACCATGGGTTTACTAGGTATCTCTTAGTGGGTCTAGTGATGGTTTATTTTTAACCTCAATTAGATGGGTTGGTAACTAATTGATTGTATAGGGATTGGTCGGATTGTACCACTGGTTTGGTAGTAAGAATATCCTGTGAGTTATTTACTATAAAGTTACACCATACATTGGTAGGGGAGTTTGATCTGAGTATGTCCAAGGATTTCTAGAGATATCATCAGCAAAATCCCATGATTATCTATCTAATTTTTTTTTTATTTTTGATGCACTTTAGATAATAGCATTTTTATCTTATTATGACTTTTTTTCCATTACTGTCTACAAAATATCTTTTTGATTACATGGAATAGATTTTACATGGGTTATTGTATGAAATTGGGCTGTGGAATGTCAAACTATTTTTTAAAGGGAACTCATTGTTTGTTGTTTTAAGATGGAAAATTTTATAGAAATCCTTGTTTGGTTGTTTTAAAATTTTTAAAAGATTATTTTCTAAATTTATTTTGAATAAATTCTTGTGAAATCTTATGGGAAAAGAAATTCATGGATGGTATGGTGATTACCTACTGATATTCTTGAATCTTATACCCTACTTGTGCCACTCAATACCGGTAGACCGAAACTATTTTTCCAGTTTAGGTGCTTGGTTCATGTGCTCGCCTTTGAGTAGTTTGGTCTTGAGGTTAGTGGTGACCAAGAGGTCACATGGAGATCATGCTACTATGTTTGGTATTAGTCTATATTCAATTTATATTTTGTTGTTCAGTTATTGAATATGGATTAGTTTTTATATTTATTTGAAATGTAGTTAATTTTGGTTCATTTTCTCACTCAGATTATTTATTTGATCATGGGTTATTGGCCAAAATCGTTCTTATAGAGATTACATTGATTCCAGACACTAGTCTGTAGCCCATGGGGACCGGGAATAGCCTTTGGGCCATGTCGCAGACTGGGTTGGATGTTAGGTTGGATGGCGTCCCATCTTTCGGCATGACATTTTGACAGCTAGAAAAAATGTTCCACAATTCCTATCCACTATTTAGTTTTTAGATGATTGAGAATCAAACAATCTAGAGTTTTTCATAATCTCATAGTTATCTTTCTATATATGTGTGTTTTATATAATTGAAACATATTTATTCAATTGTTCTATCAAACCTTAAATGGATATGTTCTCTAATGATTCCCATTTTCATTTGACTCCTTTAGGATGAGTGTCCCATGAAATCTAAGATGCTAAATGCACCATGAGATGTTGATTCGACTTCATTACTTTTAATCTATTAATTCAATATTAGATCATGGATCTCCTCAAATAATCATTTTTTATTTCCATTTGAATTAATAACACCATCCATTATCATATTCCATGACTTCATAAGCGATGACTTTAGAATCAATTCCCATTTGCCTTCCGAAAACATCCTTATAATGGACTCTAGTGGCTCTAAATCATGTATAATTTTCTAGTTGATCAACTATATACCCTCCTTAGGAAATTATCGTGTCGTGAATCCACTGCAACGTTAATATCTTTTTCATCAAGGGTACTTCAAATAATTTTTCACAAACATTTCCATAAACACTATCATTTTATCAATATTGAAGTTATTGAATGACACATTTTGTCCCAAAATATTCGAGAGAACTCCATGTTCTTTCCTATCAAGGATTTCCCATTCCATATTCACCATTTCATATGGAATATTCCAAACCAATGGATGAATGATATCTATCTAGGATAAGTAGTTTCTTTCTTGCATCTTTTAAAATACAACGAGTGATACATAGAACTTGTCTAGTCAAAACTTCAACTGTTTTAATGATTATATCGAGAGAGAAAGTACCACTTAATTTGATGAGGGTATAGAGTAAGTACCCCAATACATAAAGGTGTCATTTTATGTGATTCCATGTAGAACGTCGAACAGGTTTATGATATAACTTTTGGGGAGGACATAACTATAATTCATCTAACCCAACATCCATTCCTGAATTACAGAATAATGGACTTGAGGTTCTTGATGATACTCATTCTAGAGAATATACGCTTTTATGGTCAGGAATCCATGAAAATTAGCAATTAACCTTGACCACTAACCTTTCAATAACCTTAAGATACATTCAAAAAAACATTGAAATAATCCTACAATGTAATTAATAGTAATTCAAATCAAACAAACAAATGGTGTTAACATGGTTCAGGAAAAATTCCATATCCATGGGAAAGAAGAACTTCACTAAATATATAAATAAGAGATATTACAATAGTGGAATAACCCCAAATAAAATGTTGATAGATTCTTATATTGATTAAGTGTCTTATAATAATTATATATCACTCTTAGACATATACAAACATGAACATCAAACAAGTGACCCCCGCCAAAAAATATGCAGTCATTATTTTATGGTAAGATATGTTCCATCACCATATGTTCTTCAGGGACAAGACACCACATGTATCCAATATTTGTGGTTATAGAATAATTAATTAATTCAAGGTAAATATAACAACATGATTAAAAATTGAACAATGTATGTGCATTAATACACCATGTAATTCCTTTCTGTCCTCTGAATCTTTGACTTCCTGCACTCTCTTTTTTATGACCTCATCCCCTAGAACACATCTTCTGGGGCATGAACCACTACGTGATAGTATTATTATATTTTATATGTTTCCAATTTTATGGGAAATTTCGCCTCTTATTTATGTAGAATGAAATGGGTATCAAACGTTACACCTTTATGATGAAATAATCACTCTTTTGGAAAATAAATTGACACTCCAGTCCTAATAAGAAATATGGGGATTAAAAAATAACTTAATTTGCATTGTAAAGATAGATGAAATATGTTACTATACAATATTTTATGATAGATTGTGAAATATCCCACATTATTCCATTGTTATAGATAAAGGAGTGAATGATGAGATAATTTTCCTAATTAATGTATTAAATGGTCTGATACATGTTAGACAAGTAACTTATCTGAAGTTATGGAATGACCATCTATGTCAAAATAACGACAAAGGTATGAATTTTCTATCTATTAAATGGATGAAAAGGATTTGAATAATGGAGTATAGAACATGTAAATAATGATTTATGGGAAATTAGTGAAAGGCATCCTTCCAAAAAGAATGTAAGACACTGATGAATCAAAAGTAAGAGTTGGTTTATACTATTTTATGGCAGCCATATCTGGTTTATTCTCACGAATGATCAACATACTATATAAATTTCATCAATTATGTGACATGGAGTGTGTATATGTTCTTTCATAAGAAAAAATATAAAGTATTGAAAATATTAATTTGATGGAGAGCCATGGTGGAATGGGAGATCATATTCAAATTACAATTCTTAAGTTATGGTAATGGTGGGGTGTGTAGAAGTAGGGAGTTATAGGTGTTTTATTGGTGGCAGAGAATACAGTTTTTGAATGCCACACCAAGTAATCCAGGACAAAATAGTGACTTTTAGAGGATAAATTAAGAATTTGTTAAATGGAATTATGAATGTGAATTTACATTGGATTTCTTATATATATTTTTTTCAGAATAGGATAATTTGACAATATACTTAATCAAACGAAGTTCTTATCTGTTGGAGTAGTATATTCTATATGTATATTGGTCCATAATGAATGTTGACTACACAAATATCAACATCATTAGTGCATTATATTATTCTCATATTTATTTCAAATAAATATACTATGATTATGAAAAGCCTAAAAAATCTTACAATGCACATTATTATTGTAAAAAACGTTATTTTAAACTATAGTAAAACACATCTCGAAAGGTTTTAAAAATCTATAATGTGATATTCAATTATGGAATCCTGTGTAATTTTAAAAACAATTTTGAGAATTCCATTTTTATTTAATTATCATGAAAATATTAAGATTGATTGATTAGGACTCCAGAATTTATGGATGTCCTGGAGAAATCAAGAAGCACATCAGTACTATAAAAGCTAAACTATTTAGAGGTAATTCCAAATAATAGTAAAATTTCATTAGTGTTTCCACTAGATGATGTACTAAAGGTATCAACGATAATGTAAGATCAATCTTTAGATGTTATATTATTGGAAGTTTCTGTACCTGAAGGGGTATAATGATAGGGTTAAATATGAAGATCTACCATAGTTTGGAACAATGTACGAGTGTAAAATAGTTTCTTTCACTACATTCTTTATATGAATGGTGGAGATCCCGAAATCCTATAACAGTTTAGATGTTTGAAAGACTAAAATTAGTTGGAGTTATCCATGATGGATGATATCAATCCCCTCTAGGTTTTCAGATGATGGGAGATGATAGAGTGTCATGTTTGGGATAATGTCCACTAAAAAACGGGTTTATCGGTTGAAGGAAGAATTTGATACTAAATGGTGGTTAAAGGTGAGGCAATTTATAAAGGGGTTTCAACAAATGGATGGAATGGATTTTCAGTGATCTTTGTATGAGTATTTAAAAATTTGAATTTTTTAATGGTGTTAAGAATTGATATATTGGATGGAATTTATGTAGAATAGTTGTTTGTAAAGACAATATTTCTTCATAGGGAATTAGATGAATAAATCTAAATTGATAAACTAATTGGTTTCATTGATATTCAAAATAACGAATTTATGTGTACGCTGAAAAATAGAGTTTATAGATTGAAACAAAAACAAAGTAATAAGAACCACAAGTTGGATTCCTTAAGGGTGGATCAATAGTTCATTTGGAGAAATGTAGACCATTTCTGTTTCTTGAAGGTCTTTAAGGATATTAGTTTCATCATCTTACAACCCTATATTGATGACATGCATATTAATGTTCTAGTGAATAAAATGATCAATGATATGAAAGATTAATTTTTCAGAAGTTTTGAGATGAAGTATTTCAATTCTGTTAAATGAATTCTAGGGATGAGGATTGTGAGAGACTTACGTTCCATAATTCTTTTTCTGAATAAGATGATTACATGAAAAGACACTAGTGTCCTATGATATGAGAGAGTTCAATTTAGTGAACATAACCCTTGTTAAACATTTCAATTTAATTAATTAGAATGAACTATAAACTAAAGATGATATATAGTACATAAAAAGAGATCCTTATAAATTTATAGTTGGAAGCATGATGTATGTCATGGTTTTTTTGTTACTATCCATTACACAGAAAATGGAGTAGTTAGTAAATTCTTGTTAAAAAATAAAATTGATAATTTTGGGCTTTAAAATTGATTCTCTATTAAATAATAGTTTTAATGTATTTTTACTTTCATTCATAATATATGAGTTTTCAATGGTTTTGAGATGCAGATTTTAGAGGATATGGAGACACTCTGAAGAGACTCACTACATACATATTCATTTTCATATGAATGACTTTGAGTTAGATGATAAAACAAAAAATAAAAGGGTCACTCTTGACAACTATAATTCTCGTATGTTTCTATGAAATATTTAAATAATTTTTATAATTAATTATCTTTATTTTCACAGAATCATGATTTTAAAAAAACAATGAGATTCTCTTAAAATAAAATTACCATTATAGCCTAGGCATTAGGTTACCAGGAATGATTATAACTAACTTATAAAAATGCATTATGAAAAATATGAATCAATTAAATATTTTTATTTTAGAGTAAATTACTTTTGGTAATGAAATTAATAAGATATATATGTGTTATATACTTAATAAAATATTTTTTATATTCATTCAATGAATATTTTAGTAATTGGTTATGAATAAAACCCTATTTGAGGTATTTTTAAAGGTTAATATCACTCCATTGAATGATGAACCCATTTTAAATTGAGTATTTGACACATTAAATATTATTATATGACAAAATAAACATTTTATTTTGAAGTTGAGTAAAAAAAATTAATTTGGATAAATTTTTCATATTTTTCTGATAACATTCATATTTTTGATGAATAGTTAAAATAAACTAAATTTTAATTAAAAAAACATTTTTCATTGAGATAATTTATATGGATAAATTATAATATTTAATAGTTTTAATGAAAAATTGAATATATTTTTACCATTTCATATAATGTATGTTATTATCATTATTTTTACATTGAATTAATAGGAAAAAACATTTCATTTGTTTGCAATGTTTATCATTAAAAACCCGTTTTCTCAACAATGGGATTAATTTTAAATTAATTACTTCAAATTTTGTGTATTGAATTCTGAAAAATGGATTCCATATTTGGAATCATTATGTTAATATTATGTTAATAGGATTCTTCTATTTTTGGTCATTATGAATAGTAAATTTGGAAATTATTTTTATTACCATGGTTAAGGTTGAATTAGATAATTAAGGGTATAAAAATATACTAAAATTTCATTAACACCTATGAAAAGGACATACATGTAATAAATACTAATGAAATGGACAATGTGTCAACATCTTTTTTAATATAAGTGTATTAATATTAATATATGGATAACTAAGAGATAAAATAAACTATATATAGTCTTTGTAAATATAATAATATTACCCATATCATAAAAATTTATTTATAATTTTTAGATATTAAATAATTGTAATTAAAGATGAGATAATAGTGATGAAGAAATTATTTTATTAATAGAAATATCAAATAAATTGTTTTAAAAATGTTAAAAGAAATGTCATATTAACCAATTAATGTTCTCCATGAATTTTATAGGTGACTATGACATGTTAGGGGTGTATTTAATATTTCTTTTGGAATTTATCTTTTGTGTGAATTTTATTTAATGTCTAATAAATGAATAGTGTAAAAATTGAAATAATTGATATTTTATAAACATATCATTTTATTAAATTATTTAAAATAGAATAAATATTTAAAAAATAAAAAAGAGATAATTATAAAATAAAAAATATAATAAATTATCCATTTATGGTCAATTAGCACTACATAAGTAAATATTCATTACTATTAAATATTTATAATGTTATTACCAAAATTAAACTTTAATAGAATAACTAGGGTTCAATTAAAATGATAATGTTTAATTTGACAAATTAACTAGTCAAAAACTTATTGGTTGATGATATTACAACCCTATATAATATCATCTACAAATTAGGGAAACATAGAGGTTTTTGGGTAGGATTTTAGTTTATTATTAATTAATATTTTGGAGAGTTACCTAAAGTTCTCATATCCTCTCTTCTAAAAGGGAACCTCATCCCTCTCCTATACACTCCATTTGGAGCCTTCAATCATGACAAAACCCTAACCATTAGACTTATCAACATCCCTAGTAACTTCCTAGAGGTTATGGGTTTCTTAAAAGTCCAATTCTAGTTCCCTATGTGGAAATTCAAAGGAGGCACGTCGAGGAAGAGGTAATTTGTTCCACCGATTCATTCAAGTTTCATTCTTCTTCAACATACTCTTATTTAGTTTTTTCATTATAAAATAATAACTTCAGTATAAATCATATAATTATATGTTATTATAAATATTAAACAACCTTATTTCACCATCTATCCATCCTACGAAAAAACGAAATCACCGCATGTGCGTATATACGACTTACCGTCTCCACGTCGTGGTTTAATATGTTTTTCACCACCACCATACTTGGATGTGTGTAATGGTGTATATAATATATATATATATGCAAAATATAACATTATAATAATTCTGAGATACTATACACCGTCCACTTCAATACCATTCAACAATTATGAGAATGATATCGTTGCTCGTGTGTACGTACGACTTACCGTCTCCCATGTGCAATGTGATTCGTTCTACATGATCCTTTTTAAACCATGATTATATAAATGAATTGAATAAATAAATTTTAGATATATTATATTAATACCATGATTTAAATGATATAAATATAACCTAAAAATAAGAACAAGAACTTATCCGACAAAACGTACGTTAGAACATAAAGCAGTTAATACCTGAATAACGAGTAACAATGAAATGTCACTAACAAATAGATGAAAATATTATCATAACTGTTATAATAAATTTTTTTATGATTCTATAATAAATCCACAAAATTATTTAAATCATTATATAGGAGTTTTGGATACAAATGATGTATATTAGACCTAATGTAAGTGATAAATTTCCAATCTCATTTTTATCTGAGATTGTTTTTTCGTAAGTATTTACAGGGGATATATTTATCATCCATGTACATGTTTTTCGAAAAAAAATTAATAAAATGTTTAATATTATTCTATGTATTTATAATTTCATTTTTACCCATTTTTACTTTTACAACATGCTTTGGAACATACCTTTTTTACATCTACCAAACGATGTACTTTTTTACTTTTGCAGCAAAGGTACGGGGACAATGTTTTTTATCATATACAAAATGAAAGAGTTTTTACATATTTGTAACGACTTATTTCCATTATAATTCATCTACAAATTTACAATTATATTCTTAATTAAACTCTTTTATTTTAAAATTTCAAGACATTTTGAGAAAAGAAATCATTTTTGAAGAAGAAAAGATATTTTCCTTAAAAAATAATTTCTAGTGTTTTCTTTATATGATGACATAGGTTAATGTTTCTATCCCTATTATTACATTAATTTGATTAAGTTATGATATAATTACTTTTATGACGTATTTTTATCTTATATGGATAATTTTATGATGGCATGATGTTTAACAATCCCATTTTATTACATGGATTTTTCTATGATGTATGATTTATGTTTTTGTGGAACACATAAGAATGGTTTCATTATACGATGGGTGGGACCTATATCTCCATCCAATTCATTGGATAATGATTTATGTCTCATGAGAGAGACATTTATGGAATGGTATGTTAATCTGGTTCAGTGATAGAGGACTAGAATGAGGAGTGAACTCAGATCAGTAGTGGACTTTGTTTGTTACGATGGTCTTGGAAATGAGCCTTGAATAATATGAAATGATTTTCTATGATTATGTGTATATTCCACAATGAATGATGTATTATGTTACTATTATTGGGTTTACACTGCACATCAATGATTTATCCCATGACCTGATTTTATGATCTCTTATGTAGGATAAAATTTTCAAATGTTAAGCTCTTATGAATATGATAAGATTGATATTTCTTTTGTTGACCCTTAATGACCATTTGAGCTCAACATTTTTTATGTGTCTTTTCCCTAGTCTAGGAATAATGGGATTAAATATGATATTCAAAAAAGGAGTCTAGGTATGTTGAAATAAACAAGAGACAATGTAGATGTTTTATGAACCATTTTTTTTATGTTTCGTATTTTTTAAATACACTATACATATATTGTCCTGTCATGGTTTTGTTATATGTTGTAATAAATATACATTAATAATGAAGTAGTAACAATGTATGTAAAGTATGATTTGTTATAGTAGTTATCAGAGGAAATGTATAGTTATCCTTTGGAAACAGGGATGTGAAATCCATAGTAAGAACCCTAAGGATATGTCTAATTAGAGGATACAATCCTAGTGTTTTAGAAAAAACCATGAAAAATCTAGGATAAAACTTAACATGTCCTAATTTAAAATTTCCTTATTGATTATGTGGTTTTCCTATTATAATTATTGTTTCTCAAATTATGTTTCTTGGTTTTGGTTAATGGATAGAACTAGAATGAACCACGTTATTGCTAAATGTGATCGACAATGCAATGATTATTACCCATAGAAACCAATTGTTTTGGGATATGGAATTGAGAAATCTTGCATCCATGTTCACATAGGTTTCTCATGCTTTTAATCATACAGACATACAAAGAATAAATTGATAGAGAAACACTATGTTGAATCCTTCATGTGGTAGTGTCCAGATTTATTTAGCAGGTATTCTGATCCAATAGTGGTTGAACAATGGATCAGTACCACTAAAAAGATATTTTCAGTCTTATAATGTTTTGAACATTATAAAGTCATCTTAGCAGTATATCATTTGGAAGGAGAAGCTGATCAATGGTGGCATCTTATCAAGAATATATGAAAAATAGATGAAATTGATTCCATGGAATGGGACGAGTTCAATAACATTTTTTTAATAAGTACTTCCCTCGTATTATTCAAAAAAAGATGGATAAAGTGTTTCTTGAACTGAATAAAAAGGATGATGAATCCATTGGTACCAACAAATATAATTTTAAAAGACTATCAAGGTATGCTTCTGGAATTATTATCTAACCTGAGAGTAAGATCGATCAATTTTTTAGTGACTTAAAACAAAGTCGTTGAAGGTCATTATCCATAAGGGACATCAATAGATACAAGGAAATTGTTTTATGTGATCTCAAGGTGTAGATTGAGATTGGAGTAACCCATCAGTCATATGGGTTTGTTGAGCCCTCTAGAAGATTGTTGAATTCTTCCTATGATTGCTGTTTTAATAATCACAAATCATCAATTACTTAATCCAGTTGGATTTCTCATATACATAATCACAATTTCTTAATGAATATGTGTATATTGGTTGGATCATGTTTTTATCTCTTTGGAATTGATTTACAAGTATTCTAGAAGTCCTCTGGATCAAAGGACAGCGGTCGCACCGATCCATATCAAAGGACAACGGTCGCAACGATCCATATCAAAGGAAAACAGTCTCACTGATCCATATCAAAGGACAATGGTCGCACGGATCCATATCAAAGGACAATGGTCGCACTGATTTATATCAAAGGACAACTATCTCACCGATGCTGATAAAATGAGTCACCGAAGATGTCTCACCGATGCTGATCAAATGAGTCACTGAATATGTCTCACCGATGCTGATCAAATGAGTCACCGAATATGTCTCACTGATGCTGATCAAATGAGTCACCGAAGATGTCTCACCAATGCTGATGACCCACCGATCACTTGACACACTGATAGTCATAAACAACTGTTTGAATTTCTTTATCTTTATTTAATCTAACCAACGTTCATATTAGGAATATTTTAAAATGCTCTGTCATTTACTTAATGTGTGTTGTTGGATGTCAGGGAACCATACCTCGTACCTGCCAATAGTAAATCATTTTTTGTCAGAGATCGTGCTTTAAATAAAGGATGGATGTGCTACTGCGAGTGGCACAAGACATATAGACGAATACACAGAGAGATACAGATACCATGAGGTGTTCTGGAAGTACAACCAAGTGTGAATGCAAAGAGACTACCGAACTTACATGAGGAACTCATTCATCACTACTCACCAGTGAAGAGCTGAGAACGTGAACATAACACAAGAGCTTCATCGACTGTCTCTACACCTGGAAATAAAGGAAACAGACGATACTCTGTTTTCCAGACAAAACCCAAAAGAGGACTCAGAGTGAATTATGATCAATCAAAGGAGTCAAGAACTGCACGACAATCACTAGATCCATTCCCAAACTCTAAACATTTTCTTTTTGATTTATATTTTTACATATTGAGCAGTGTGTGTTATATGCTGCATTTTCACACACACTGTCTCCTGTACTCTAACTGGAGGATTTGTAAATCCTCACTCACCTCTCTTACATTTTGTATTTCCCACTGAAATAGTGGTAGAGGTCGTGTGACCTGAACAGCTGGTTTCTGTTGTGTTTGTTCCCACAAATAACTCTGGTAGAGGTCTTGGACATGGACAACTGGTTTCTGTTGTTATCCCCGATCCAGGGTGTGGATTATATTTTTATAAAATCTTTTGAGAGGACTAAGTCTCACCTTGAGACTGAACTTCTTGGTTATATCTTCTGTTCTATATCTTTCAAAGTTATTCTTTTATTCCGCTGTTAATTTCTTTAAAACCAAAACTGTTTTAAAGTCACTTTGATAATTAAATTCTCAAGTTTTTATATCAGTTGTAAATCAGTAAGCTGGTTTCAAAAGTTAATCAACCTTTTTGTTCTGATTAATTGGGAAATATTCAATCCCTTGAGAACCCAACCAAACCCTTACTTTGATATAAATTCACTACAGTTTAATTCAGTATTTTATTTGTGGGTATTTAAGACAATGTTTTTAAAACAGAAATTTTAATAGGAACTCAATTCATCCCCCTCTTGAGTATCCACTCTGACCAACAATTGGTATCAGAGGTTCATTTAAATATTTTCCAAAAGTTTTTTTAGTGTGATTTTAGTTGTATTTTAATGTTCTTAAAATTTCTGTTATTTCAAAAAATTTATCTCATTAAAATATTTTCCTTAAGTAAGCTATCATGGATAATAGAGTTGAAGGTGTTGCTACCAATAGACCACCATTTTTTAATGGAACTAACTTTGCTCAGATGAAAATCAAGATGAAGATTCATTTAGAAAGCATTGGTTTTGATATTTGGACTGCTATAGAATCTGAATATAAAATTCCTACTACTGTTAGAACTACTTGGAACGAAGCTACTAAGACAGCCTACAATAATAACTACAAATCTATGAATGCCTTGTACTGTGCTCTAGGAGATGAGTAATTTAATAGAATATTTGCTTGTAAAACTGCTTATGAAATTTGGGATACCTTAGCTGTTTCTCATGAAGGAACAACTAATGTTAATTAAATGAGATTGAATACTTACACTATTAAGTATGATAATTTTAAGATGAAGCCTGATGAACCCATTTCTGACATGTATCTCAGGTTTAATGAAATTATCAACACAATGACTTCTCTGGGAAAGGATGTTCCATCAAAGGAAAAAATTATGATAATTATGAGATGTCTACCTGAAAGATGGAGGGGAACTTCTGTCTCAATTAGAGAATCATGCGATATTGGTGAACTACCAGTCAAGAAAATAATTGGAAAGTTGATGATGAATGAAGATGAACTCAAGGTTAACAAAGAAGAATAATATGAACCAAGAAGGATGTCTGTTGCCATCAAAACTATAACCTCAAAGAATAAGGATAAGGAAAAGCTTCATGCTATCAATGAAAGTTCAAGCTGTGAAGACAGTGAGAGTGATTCTGATAGTGATGCTGAGATGGATCACATTTCCAGAATATTTACAATGTTTTATAGGAATAAAAAGTTTTTCATAAAGTCAAACTATAATGGTAAGTATGACAACATGGGACATTGGAAAAAAGATAAGAAGAAATCTGACAAATCAGATGAAGTTGTCTGCTATGACTGAAAAAGAAAGGGACACATAAAAGCAGATTGTTCAAAGCTAAAATACAAGAAGAATTATGAATACAAGGATAACAAGTATAAGAATGCCATGAAGGCTACTTTTAGTGCTTCTAAGGACAGTTCTAGTTAATCTGATGTTTCTGAAACTGAACAAAGAAACAAGGAAAACATGTGTTTTATGAAAAACACTTCTGAGGTAACTTTAGAAACACCTTCTTCTAATTCATATTATTCTGGAGATGATTCTTGAA
The DNA here is from genome assembly GCA_963277665.1 of Viscum album. Taxonomy (NCBI): domain Eukaryota; kingdom Viridiplantae; phylum Streptophyta; class Magnoliopsida; order Santalales; family Viscaceae; genus Viscum; species Viscum album. The sequence goes on along the minus strand of OY728165.1, from coordinate 1,830,224,557 downwards.
TGTGATAACATGCCTAAATCTGAACTGTTTGAATATTGTGATATGTTAGAAGAAACCTGTAATGTGCTAAAAGAGAAATACAAAGGTTTAAAGAAACAGTATGCTTTAACTGTTAAACATAAATCTGATCTTGATATTGAAGTAGAAAAGAATGCTTAGTTGCATAAAGAGAATACTGAACTAAAATTATCAAATGAGCAACTCAAGAAATACTTAGAGAAATTTACAAATGGTAAAGATACTCTTACTCAGATTCTAGGTAAGAAAATAGCACCCAGATATACTACTGGTATAAGATACCAACCTGGACAAAGGAAGATTACCAAAACTAAATTCATTCCTAAATCTTAATAGAATTTAGCTAGTTCTGAAACTTTATATGCTTCAACTTTATATATTCATAGTTATGGATAAAATAAAGTTTATCTCTCAAAGTCTGTTGATTCTACAACTCTCATGAGACCAATAAGACAAATTTGGGTACCAAAAGCTCTGATTTCTAACCTGTCTGGACCCAAGAAGATCTGGGTACCAAAATCATTTCCTATCTAAATCTGTTTTGTAGGGAACCTGTTTAAAGAGATCCTATATAAAGCCTTGGTATTTGGACAGTGGATGTTCAAGAAATATGTCTAGAGACTTATCATGCTTTAAAAGTTTAGTCAGAGTTGATGGAGGATTTGTCACCTTTGGTGATAATTCTAAAGGGAAAATCATCGGCTTAGGCCAGATTGGTAACAGTGACTCGGTAATGATTTATAATGTTTTATTCGTTGATGGACTTAAATACAATTTGTTATGTATTTATTAGTTATGTGATGATGGTTTTTATGTTAAATTTGAAAATGATTCTTGCAATGTTTTTAATTCTAAAAATACATTAGCGTTTTCTGCTTTAAGAAATGAAAACGTTTATGTTGTCGATTTAAATTCTTTAGCTAAGAAAAATATTACTTGATTAAATGCTTTTCATAAAGAATCTTGGCTCTGGAAAAGGAGATTAGGACACTGCAATGTGAATTCACTTAGAAAAAATGCTAGGAATAACTTAGATAGAGACCTACCCAAACTTGAATTTCCAGCAGACAATGTTTGTAATCCCTGTTAAAAGGGAAAGAAACATAAAGTTTCATTTAAGTCAAAGAATGAAGTGTCAAATTCTCAACCTCTGGAGTTGATTCACATGGATTTATTCGGACCTTCTAGAGTTTCTAGTTTAAATGGGAAGCATTATGTCTATGTTCTTGTAGATGACTTTTCTAAATATACATGGGTATACATTCTAGATCACAAAAGTGAAGATTGTTCTTACTTTGTTAAATATTCCAAGTCTGTAGAGAACCTTTGTGGACTTAAGATTAAAACCCTTTGAAGTGATCATGGTCGTGAGTTTGAAAATCATGTGTTTAAATCTTACTGCTCACACAGTGGCTATAGTCACAATTTCTCTGACCCTAGGACACCTCAACAGAATGGTGTAGTATAAAGGAGGAATAGAACCCTGCAAGAAATTTCTATAACTATGCTTAATGAGTATGATCTACCTGTTTATTTTTGGTCTGAAGCTGTAAATACAGCTTGTTATGTCATCAATAGAGTCTGGATTAGACCTGTTCTTAAGAGGACCCCTTATGAGTTATGGAATCATAGGAAACCTAAGGTTAACTACTTCATAGTTTTTGGCTAAAAAGTCATTATTCTTAATACTAAAGATAATCTTGATAAGTTTTCATCCAAGAGAGATGAAGGAATTTTTCTAGGTTACTCAACTTCCAGTAAAACCTATAGAGTTTTCAATAAAAGAACCAAATGTGTGGAAGAATCTGTTCACATCAAATTTGATGAAACTGATCCACATGAACCTAAGACATCTCTTGAAAATCTTTAAGATGATCTCTCTGGTTTGAACCTTAATGATAAAAATAGTGGACATATAGTTAGAACATCCAGTTCTAGAAATTTTCCAGACCCTGCTTGTGTTGAACCTCAACCTGTAGATGAACATGAAATCTAGAGCCCAACCTTTTCTAAATCAACTAGAATTCTGAAGAATCACCCTTTAGATGTTGTTGTAGGAAATCTTGATAGAGGGAAACAGACTAGAGCTTCTCTTAGAAATCAGGTTGAACATCAAGCCTTCTTGTCACATCTAGAACCTAAAAATATCAATGATGCTATCAATGATGAATCTCGGGTAATGGCTATGCAATAGAAACTAAATCAATTTGAAAGAAACAATGTTTGGATATTAGTAAAAAGACCTAAGGACACTATAACCATACGCACAAAATGGGTGTTTAGAGAAAAAGTTGATGAATCTAGAAACATCATTAGAAACAATGCTAGGCTAGTTGCACAAGGTTACAATAAAGAAGTAGAAATTGACTATGAGGAAACCTTTTCACTTGTAGCTAGATTAGAGGCTGTTAGGATCTTACTTGCCTATGCATCACATCTGAATTTCAAATTATATCAAATGGATGTGAAATGTGCTTTTTTAAATGGTTTTATTGTTGAAGATGTTTTTGTAGAACAACCACCTGGTTTCACAAATCCTCATTTCCAAAATCATGTCTTTAAAATTTCTAAAGCTTTATATGGTTTTAAACAAGCTCCAAGAGCTTGGTACGAAAGTCTTTCAAACTTTATTATTTCAAAAGGGTTTACAAAAGGAATAGCTGATCCCACTATTTTTATAAAAAGGATTTCAAAAGATGTGTTAATAGTACAAATCTATGTTGATGATATTATTTTTGGATCTTCTAAAAATTCTATATGTACTGAATTTTCACAGGTTATGCAAAATGAGTTTGAAATGAGCTTAATGGGAGAGATTAAGTATTTTCTTAGATTTCAAATCTTTCAAACTAAAGATGGTATTATTCTAAATCAAAGTAAATATACTTAGGATTTATTAAAACGTTTTGGTCTGGATAGTATTAAGGAAAGTGATATACCTATGAGAACTACCTGTAAATTGGATATTGATGAAAATGGTAAACCAATTGATCAAACTAATTACAGAGGTATGATTGAGAGTTTACTGTATCTTACTGCTAGTTGACCATATATTATGTTCGGTTTATGTATGTGTTCTAGATTTCAAGCTAATCCTAAAGAATCACAATTACTGGCCGTTAAAAGGATTTTTAAATATCTTAAGTAGACCATGAATTTGAGTTTGTTTTATCCAAATGGGAAATTGTTTGAAGTAACTAGTTATTCAGATGCTGATATTGCTGCATGCATGTTAGATAGGAAAAGCACATCTGGAACATGTCATTTACTTGGAAAAGCGCTAGTATCATGGTGTAGTAAGAAACAGAACTCAGTTGCATTGTCTACTGCTGAAGCAGAATACATCGCTGCTGGTAGTTGTTGTGCACAGATTCTGTGGATGAAACACACCTTATTGGACTATGGATTTGATTTTAAACTGGTTTCAATTAACTGTGACAATACTAGTGCGATCAACATATCTAAGAACCCTGTGTCTCACTGTAGGACTAAGCACATTGATATCATACATCACTTTCTAAGAGATCATTATCATAAAAGTGATATTTATCTAGAATTAATTAGTTTTGAACAATAATTAGCTGATATTTTTACAAAGCCTTTATGATTTGAAGAAATTAATTTTATTAAATAAGAATTGTGTATGATAGATCCATGAAACTGATCTGTGAAACTGATCTGTGAAAATGATCTGTGAAACTGATCCGTGAAACTGATCTGTGAAACTGATCCGTGAAACTGATCTGTGAAACTGATCTATGAAACTGATCTGTGAAACTGATCTGTGAAACTGATCTGTGAAACTGATCTCTGAAACTGATCTCTGAAACTGATCCATGAAACTGATATGTGAAAGTGATCTCTGAAACTGATCCGTGAAACTGATCTGTGAAACTGATCTGTGAAACTGATCTGTGAAACTGATCGGTGAAACTGATCCGTGAAACTGATCTCTGAAACTGATCTGTGAAACTGATCCCTGAAACTGATCTGTGAAACTGATCTATGAAACTGATCCGTGAAACTGATCTATGAAACTGATCTGTGAAACTGATCCGTGAAAATGATCTGTGAAACTGATCTGTAAAACTGATCTGTGAAACTGATCTGCGAAACCGATTGTTTATATTACTTTTTATTTTGTGATTAATTAACAACATTTATCTTTATTATGGGAACCCTAAATGATGAAATAAATGATACGCGACTATTCCTATTCCCCAAACCATCGACCTTTCATTTCTTTCCCACCAAACCTTATTTCCTCTCTTCTCCTCCACTACGATCCTTCGAACTCTGGCTTTCCCCAGAACTTTCAAATGGCTAAGCAGAAGAGACCGAGAAAAGGATCAGAAAGTCCTGAACCTTCAAAGCGTGATCAAGGCGGTTCGAGTAGTACCACTCAAAGATCAGTAAATCCAAACCTGGAAACTCGGATTGTTGCTGTAGAAAAGGAAGTCAGCTCCTCCTGGCTTTTGACAAGTAATTTGCTATTGTTACATGTTGTAGATTCACAAGGATGGAAAGCCTGGTTTTCAGATAACACTCGTTTATACTACCCAAATCTAGTGAATGAGTTTTATATAAATCATCATGTTACATTAGATGGTGTCGAGGCTGCCAGAATGTATTCTGTAGTGAAAAGAAAGAAAATATATTTTTCGTCTAAACAATGGGCTGAATGTTTGAATGTACCCCAGGAGGGTCGGTTTGAGGATTATGCTGGAAACATTCCTCCAACCACTGAATATTTCTCTTATTAGTTAGCTTTAGATCTTTTGACTGGAAACAAAGAGTCAAGGAGAATTATAGAATCAGAGCTGTATGGTGACTGTAGACTTCTCTTTAAGTTTATTCAGCACCAAATTTTCTCCAGGAAAGGATATTTTGCTGATATAAGATACCAGGATGTTTTTCTTTTGTTCTTACTAAAGACCCATGAGAAGATCAATTTGTGTAGATATCTAATGGTGCACATAGCTGTAATGGTGAAACCTTCTAAGAAAGCCAATGCCCTGTTCTATCCCAAATGATCTATGCTATGTTAATGAGTCTGGATTGTGTTGATGAAGCTGATGAGATAGCTGAATCTGTTAGTCCTTTTTGTATTACCAATAAAATTTGTAAACAGATGAAAATAAACTGGAACCCATGGAAAAAATGTTGGTTTTCTGATGAGGACAAGTTGTATGAATCCTATAATCCCACTGATCAAGGAAAGAGGCCGAAGGGTTTGAGAGACCCTGGTTTGAAATCAGATGAGGAACCAGTTTATTCTGATGATGAAGAAGTAGTAAATGTTTAAAGAAATAAAGACACTGAAGAGTCTGGTAAAAAAAGGGATGGAAGATGCTGAAACAGAAGAAGGAAGTATGTCACCTCCTGATTATCGGTGTGATCCTGATACTGTGAGTCCTAAGAGAAGAATAGACTTTGGATCTGCCAGTCCACCTTTACCCTTACCTGAATCAGAACCAGTTCTTGGTGACGAAGAAGCTAGTGACACTAAATTATCTGACAGTGACGTTTCAGTGAAGAATGGAAATTGACAATGGAGATGATGATGATGATGATAATGATGGTGATGGTGATAACCGACTAGTGGATGGTCTTACTGTACCTCCAACAGAAACACATCAAACTGTATCAGAAATAGATTCCAATGGCAATATATAATCTCTTGAAAACAGTGGAAAAACAAGTTATGATAAACCGAAATATACTCTGTGTGCTGCTGTCTGGGATGATTACCCTGGCTTTACTGTTTTGGGTTTAGAGTATTCTGAAGAAATAGAAGAAGAATCAGAATCTACTGCGGTTATGATGGAAAGCCAACCCATTGAGGAAAGGTCTGCTCATGTTGTTGATGCTGCAGGTGCTCATGTACCTAGTTCTACTGTCTCTCAGTCTGATTTTGACAAGTTCAAAAGGGATTTTCTTACTGATGTGAGTGACACAGTCAGAGAAGAAATTTCAAATTCCATTAAACCAGACCTGGCCAATACTGGTGAGTTTATTGGCAGGCACATAGTCTCTCTAAATCAGATTCTGAAGGATCTACAATCTGGGTTAGTCTCTTTATCCAACGAATTTAGATCCACCATCTCTGGTATGATGGAAGTGTTGAGAAATCTGATTGAACATCTTAAGAATCTGATCTGAGAAATTTGAAAGCTGAGATAACTCAGATAGTTACTCAAGACATTATATCCAAAGTAACCAAGATCACTACTCGTGATCTAGAGGCTCTAAAAAAGATTGTGCATGATGAATTGGCCGCCATTAGGCAAGTTCTTGATTTGGACTCGTTGAGGAGGATGAAGGAGCACAGTGATCACATTCATAAGATGGTAACAATATATTCAGCAGATGCCACTAAAGCTCAGAGAGAGATCAAGGAAAAGGTCGATCACTACATTTCAAAAATCTATACCAAGCATGAGATGACCACAAATTTCAAAGTGTCAGCTGAAAATCTGAGACTACCTCCAGTCACTCAAGCTTTTAGGAATCAAGTTCAACAGTTTCAATATTTTACTCCAACCTTGGAACGGTTCATGGAAATAATGATGACTTTGTGAAGGCTATGCAGTATGGTGAAGAAGATATTCAGAATTTCATAAATCCTTTGAAGCCTTATCTGAATGCACAAGACACTTCCATTGTGCTTCCTACTACTGAGTGTGGAAGTAAATGTTTTGAGTGTGGAATAGAAGGTCATCAAGAAATTTAATGCTGATGTGATGTGAAAAATATATCTAATGATGTAAACAAAGAAAAGGATACACATAATACACCTCCTACACATAAATGTTACAAGTGCAAGGAAATGGGTCATTATGCCAATCAATTACCTAATCTCTGGGTTATTGATTATGAATGACGTCAAAAATCTTCTATGGACAAAGAAAAATGAATGTCACATGAAATTACAATAGAAGATGTAGATTATGATAATCAAGTGTAGAAAGGTACACATACCATCCAATCTAAAGTAGAGAATGTTTTATTTATTTATAAATCCACCTACTATTTTATTTATAATGAATTTTATATGGGTATCATTGTATGACCTCAAAAATTAGATGTTGAGTTAGCTGTGACAATTCCTAAGGGCACAATAGTCACATCAAAAGGATACAATTCTTATCCGATTGATGTTTGTGGAAAATTTCTCCCTGTAAGTCGTTTGATCATTCATATAGTGGAATTTGAAGTGATTCTTGGAAGGGATTGAATTTAATTATATGGATCTCATATCAATTTCCAATGAAGGGAAGTCACATTTCATATTCCAGATCAATCTACGATCATCTATCGATGCAAGGATGAATATAACCATCTAGTAGAAGTTTCATCTATATTATGGTAATTAATTCCAGTAATTTAAGGTTATTTATCTCATATGGTTGGATATAAATTCGCAATTAAGAATACACCCATTGTACAAGAGTTTGATGATGTCTTTCCAGAAGAATTTTCAGGTCTTCCACCAAAACATGAAGATGAGTTTTCAGAAAAACTCATACCGGGTTCTATACATATATCAAAGAAACCTTATAGAATATCCCTAATTAAGTTGAAGGAATTAAAGAATTTACTCGTTGAGAATCTTGATAAGGTATTCATATGCCCAAGTCTTTCTCCTTGTTGGGAAATTGTTCTATTTTTTATGAAGAAAGATGGATCAATAAGACTTTTCATTTATTATCAAAAACAAAACAAGATCACTATTATGGACAAATATCATCTCCCATGCATTGATTACTTATCTGACCAACTACGCTGAGCTCAATACATTACAAGATTGATATTCATTCATGATATCATAAAATAAGGGTCAAATTGAGGATATACCAAATACGACATTCCGTACAATGTATGGACACTATGAATTTATAGTGATGCCTTTTGGTTATACTAATGTGCCTGAAATCTTCATAGATATAATGAATGGAGTATATGGATACTATCATGATCAGTTTGTGGTAGTCTTTATAGATTATATTATTGTATATTCAATGTGAGAGGAAGTAAATGAAGCTCACTTGATAATTGTATTGAAGACTTAGAGAATGGAGAATCTTTAGGACAAATTTACCATGTGTGAATTTTGGATTCAAAAAGATTCATTTTTGGGACACATAATCTCAAGAGAGGGGATATATGTGGATCCAGCAAAAATAGAGGTTATTGAAGAATGGCCGAGACCAAAAACAGTAACTGAGGTCCTAATTTTTCTTGGTTTGGCTGGATATTATCAAAATTTTGTGAAATATTTTTCTTTATTATCTCATCAACTCAACAAGTTGATTTGGAAAGGAGTTAATTTCGTCTGGATAGAGGAATGGGAAGAGAATTTGAAAGTGCTAAAAAGAAGGTTATAATGTGAACCTATGCTCACGATGGCTTGTTGTAAAGAATGGTTTATGATCTACAGTGATGAATCCATGAATTTTTAGGGGTGTTTTCTCAGGAAAAATGATATGATGATAGATTATACCTCACGAAAGCTGAAAATCCATGAGAAAAAAAATACCAAACTCATGATTTGGAGTTAGTTGCGGTAATATTTGCATTTAAAATATGGAGGAATTATCTTCATGGTGACAGGTGTAATATTAATACTCATCATAAAATTTTAAAGTATATTTTCACAAAAAAGGAATAGAATATTCACCCATGAAGGTGGTTGGAGTTGATTAAATATTATGACTGCTCAATACATTGTCACCCTAGGAAAGTAAAAAAGGTGGCATAAGCTTTGAGTCCAAAAGACCATGATAGCTTATGCATGATGATGATCACAGAAGTTACAACATTTATTGATTTAAAAATGATGAATCTTGAAATTTTAATGGTTGGGGAAAAATCATATCTTTTTCAAATGACCATTTAACCATCTATACATGTTATGATTAAATAGGCATAGAAGGAATATGTAGAGTTACAAAAGAAGGTGAAAAGTGTTCCTGAATTCAACCTTGATTGTGATAAAATAATAAGGGTCAGTAATTAGTTTTTTATTCATCTCATACTATAATTAAAGAAGGAATTATTCAATGAGGCTCACAGTTCATCATTCTCTATTCACCCTGGAAGCATGAAGATGTGGAGGGACCCGAAAGAGTAATTCTAATAGGATCACATGAAAAGAGTTGTTGTTGAATATGTCTCTCGGTGCTTGTTTTTTCAGAAAGATAAGGCTAAAAGATAGAAGTCTAAGGGGATGTTACAATCATTACCCATACCAGAATTGAAATGGGAAAACATCACTATAGACTTTTTCATCGGACATCCCAAAACATCCAAGGGAAATAATGTTATTTGGGTTAGTGTTGATTGTCTTATGAAGTCGTCACACTTCATTACTATTAGAGTGGATTTCTATCTGGATCATATTGTCCAGATATATGTAAATTAAGTGGTAATATTGCATGGAGTAAAAATTTCCATTATATTTGATCAGGATCCCAGGTTTACCTCGAAGTTCTGGCGAAGTATTCAGCATGATCTGAATATAGAGTTATGTTTCAGCACTGCTTGTCATCCTCAGAAAGAAGGTCAATATGAGAGGATAATTCAAACTCTAGAATACATTTTGAGAGATTTCTCTATGTAATTCAAAGGTGGTTGGGATCAACACATACCATTGGTGTAATTTCCATATAACAATAGCTTTCACACCAATATTCAGATGGATCCTTATGAAATCCTCTATGGAAAGAAGTGTAGAACGTAAACTTGTTGTGATGAAGTTAGGGAAAGTAATCTATTAGGACCTGATCTTGTTGAAGAAAGGGCAGAAAAGGTCAGATCTATTCAACTACATATAAGAGAAGCTCAGAGTCAACAAAAACGTTATGCTTACAACTGAAGAAAATACCTAGAGTTTTCAGTGGATGAAAAGGTGTTCTTATGAATATCTACCTGGAAAAGAGTAAGGAGATTTGGAAAGAAAGGAAAGGTGAGCCCTTGTTATATTTGTCCTTTTGAAATTTTGGATCATGTTGGGAAGGTAGCTTACTGATTTGTTCTTCCACTAAATCCATCTCAAGTTCATGATGTGTTCCATGTATCTCTGCTGATAAAGTACATACCTAATCCTTCACATGTACTAAGCTCAGAAGTCGTACCACTAGAGAAAAATATTTCTTATGAAGAACAACCGATGGAGATTCTAGGTCGTAGTGAAATAGTTCTACAAAACAATACCACTCGCTTGGTTAAAGTTTTATGGAGGAACCACCAATTTGAAGAAGCTATATGGGAACTTGAGGATATGATGAAGGAGAGGTTTCCTCATCTGTTTATTTCCAAGTGACGAATTTCGAGGGAGAAATTCAATTTAAAGGGGGTAGAATGTAACACCAATATGTTTTTATAAAATAATTATATAATTCTATTCTTCAGTAGCATTATTTTCATGAAATAGTTAGTTTAAACCAACTGTGAGATGCCCTTAATATAAAATTATCGTTATATCCTAGCCGTTAGGTTAGTGGGAATAATTATAATTAACTTATGATAATGCATTATGAATACTATAAATCAATTAGATATTTGTAATTTAGATTGAATTACTTTTGGTATTGAAATTAATAAGGTATATGTGTGTTATATAGTTAATAAAATATTTATGATATTCATTCAATGAATATTTTAGTCATAGGTTATGAATAAAACCCTATTTGATGTTTTTTTAAATGTTAATTTTACGCCTTTGAATGGGGAACCCATCTTAAATCAAGACTTTGAAACATTAATTATTTTTATATAAAACCACAAACATGTTATTTTCAACTGGGTATAAATATTTACTTTGAATAATTTTTTGATATTTTTCTTATAACCTTCATATTTCGATGAATAGTAATAATACCCTAAATTTTAATTAGAAACAACTATTTTCATTGATATAATTTATATGGTTGAATTATAATATATAATGGATTAAAAATATAAATAGAAAATATTTTTAACATTTAATATAATGTATGTCATTATCATTAATATTACATCGAATTCATAGGTAAAAACATTTTAATTGTTTTGCAATGTTTTAACTTTTATAATCCGTTTTCTCATCAAATGGATTAATTTTAAATTAATTACTGAAAAATATGTTGTCATGAACCGTCCCTCGGGGCCCGTGCCATAACTACCCCAAGCCCACCTCTAATAGTCCAAAGGCTGGTGACTAGCACTAAAGGACTATTCCTTAACCCGGAAGGCATTGACTTTATATCATGGAACACACACAACCAAGAATATAACAAGATATGAACTCGAGTAAGCTGAATTGTAATCAAAGTGACTATAGTAAGTAAAGAGGTTCCAGAATACAAGTCCAACAGTAATGGTACAAGTAAAACTATGAAACAATAAAACTAAAGAAAAGGGAAAGTCAGCTGTTGGGTCAACCTTCGAGGATCCTACATGAAGAGTAGGTACAAATCGTCTCCTCATCACTTCACATCTGTCCATCTCCTCCATGTATCGACAGACCTTATGCTCCACCTCTGGGCACCATCCAGTCCTGGTACTGACATCCTCAGTCAGTGTTGTTTGTCGTCTATATCCAACACAACACGGTCCGGGCATAACCTGTTCATGGGTGAGTATAACGATACTCAGTAGGGACCCCGAGACCCTCAAGGTCTCACAAAATCCACAAAAGATAAACCACAAAGTATGAAATAAATAGATAACCCTACTAGTTATATTCCCATACATGTCACAAAGTTATCAAGTACACCATCTCAACCATGAGAAAAACACAAAAGTACTAACTCAGTTCAGACAAGGATTTATTCTAGGGGTAGTATTGAGTAACATCCCTAGTCACATCGTCGAACATCTCGACTGCTGGAGAACCCCTCCTCTATCGAGTACAGTGGGCCTTCCGCGTCCCACAGACGCGCTTCCCACTATCCTTGGACTGTTGAGTTACTCCTTCTGTTGAGTAATGTGGGTCTACTGTGTCACCAAGGTGCTCCCCACTATGGGTCTCCCACGTCACCAAGGTGCCCCCATCATAGCCTGATTAGGTAATCCTTTTATTGAGTACCGTGGGTCTTCCATGTCACCAATGCACACTCCACCGTGGGTCTGTCGCGTCACCAAGGCACTCCCCATTGGTCTAGTCAAGTCACTCTGAGTCGAAATGGCCAGCAGTTATCAAGCCTCAGCCAGCTATAGGGTTCCCCAACTATGCTCCCTCTTCTTCTAGAGGATCCGCTCCACATGTTACTGGTCGATACTCCATGTCTGATGAAGAAATATCTCAAAGGACCACCACTTCATATGTTTCTCAACACAAAATATGGCGTCTTAATCGGATGCCCGGTCTGTGAGTTATTATCCATTTAGTCCCGAGGGCCTGGTTGGATTCTTTCTCAATCCAACCCAACCGTACATCAACTATACCCAAAACACTAGTGGGGTATACTCAAAGGGATCATATCACTCCATGATTTCTAGAGCTGCTGACCGTTTATCAAACGGATGTCTGGTGGAAATGTTATGGCCAAAAGAGCGTAAATCGGTCATAGTGGGCCTAGGTCTGGTCCAACCCGGCTCGACTCAGACTGAGCCGACCAGGTTTGGGTCGACCCATCCCAACACGTTGGGTCTGGCCTAGCCCATTGGGCGGTCCGTGAGGTCGCGTGGGCCATAGGGGCCACAAAACCACTGGTATCGCGGGGCGGCTCGCCCGCGGGGGTGCCGTGAGGGAATGGGGTCGGTTTGGCCGTGGCGACACGGAGGGGGCATGCCTCTTCGGCGGGCACGCTGCGGGGGGGGGGGAATGGTCTAGTTTGGATGGAGCACTGCGGGGGGGGGGGGGGGGGGGGGCAGTTCGACCGGGGCACCGCGGGGGTGGGGGCTGGTTCGGCCGGGACCCCACAAGGGGTGCAGGCCATTTCAGCCGGTTCCCCGTGGGGGTGGGGGTTGGTTCAGCCGAAGCGCAGTGGTGGGCATGGGGCCGATTCACCCATGGCGCCGCGGGGGGGGGGGTGCGGGCTGGATCGGCCGGAGCGTCGCGGGGGGGTGCGGGGTCTGTGCGACCGGGGCGCTGGGGGGGACGGTTCGTCTGGTGCGCTGCTGGGGGTGCGGGCCGGTTCGGCCAGCGCGCCGCTGGGGGTGCGGGCCAGTTCGGCCAGCCCGCCACGGGGGGCATAGGGCCGGTTCGGCCGAAGTGCTGTCGGAAAAGCTTGGAGGACAGAGGCCACGGGTGGCGGCGTCGTTGCCTTCGTCACCTTCGTCGCCTTCCTCCATTCTGTAGAACACCACGTTTCAACGCAATGATTACGGAGAGGACAGTCCATGTTAGTTTTCGCACAGTGTCCTCATTAGTGCGGTATCAAGTGCCACCACAAGTTCATGAACGGGTATAGAGAAATAATTCAAACACCCTCCCTTCAAGCATCCGCAATTTAATCATTCCCAATCCAGAAAAATGAAAACATTCTCGGATCTATCTAAAATAGAGAGTTGATCTGCATTCTTTGTTTTTGAAGAGAAGAACATTGGAATAAAAAATCAATTATAAATAACCCCCTACTTTGTTTGATATTTGATGATGAAGAGAGAAGTCGATGTTGTTGACGTTAATCACACCTGTCACATGCCTTCGATCCTGAGCTCGCTCGTCGAATCAACGTTCTTTGATGGAGGTGATTCTTCATTGTTGAAGATTTCCGCCGACAGATAAAGTCTTCAAGAATAAGCTCGAAGCTGAGGTTGGTGTTATTCATTCGGAGATGAATTTCTTTCTTCAAATAATAAGTTCGTTATTGTTGAATATTTCCACCGACGGAGAAATCCTTGATGGAAAAGGTCGAAGTCGAGGTCGGCGTTCTTTGTTCAGAGAAGAAGTTCTTCATTTGAAGAAGAAGTTATTCATTGGCGTTATTTCTCCAAGAGCTCCTCCTCTCCCCAATTCCTCCCTATTAAATTATTGCCTCCAAAATAATTGATTATGAGATGTGTTATGTTTGTTGTCATAAAATTAAAAGTGGGTTAATTAATTACACAACATAATTAAGTGGGAGAGGGGTGGCATATTAATGGTATGTGTGTTGTCACAATTAATTTGGAGGAATTCAAGAGGATCCTACACATAAATGATGGGGTTTGAGAGGTTTTTCTCCATAATGAGGAGAGTTCAAGAGTTTTAGGCCTCGGGTGGTCCCCACCACCATAACCTCTCATGGGAGGTGAGGATCGGGTGGTCCCCACCACCATAACCTCTCATGGGAGGTTATGGTCATGTGGTCCCCACTTCTCAACTTCCACAAGGAGGTTTAGTTCTGGTGGACCCCACATCCCAACACCCACATGGGTGTTGAAAATAAAAATAAAAGTGTCAAACTCTTTTTTTTTATTATTTCATGAAAAACCCAAAAACTAACTTTCACCCTCGACCATCTGTCGTCAAGGTAAAAGTATCATTAAGGGAATACTGGTGCTATGAGTTCAAAGGTTCCCTCATATTTCAATTCCAAGCATCGGTTCAGAATATAGAAAAAACCACTTGCATATTTACTAAACGTACTCGAAGAAGTGTTCAAAAATTCATTCTGGGCACTCTGGACCTCAGAATCTCATGCCGTCAATTTTTATGGACTCGTAAAATTACCATATATTTTTTAAAAAAAATGACATGGAAATTCCGGGTCTATATATTCTCACCACCTCAAGGCTCTAGGTCCCCATAATCCACAACTCAATACCAGTTAAACAAGTGGGGGTACTGTGAACACATCTGATTCTCCCGCTCCCATGTGCTCTGTTAGAGGTTCCTGTGCTACCAGTGAACGCACACCAGAGGTATCGACCATCAACAAAGGACCCGCTCCTGTCGATCCTAAATCTCCACTGGAAGCTCCGTAAAAGTCTCCCCATCATCGACGTCTAGATATCCATGGTCGATGATGTGGGAAGGGTCATGAATGTATCTCCTCATCTGGGATATGTGGAAGACGTCATGCACTTAGTGCAACTGAGGTGGAATATATAAGTGGTATTAAACCTCACCAACTCTAATGAGGACCTGGAAGGGTCCGATTAATCTCAGATATAACTTGCCTCCTTGGTCAAATCACTACAAACCTTGTCTAGGTGAGACCAGAAGAAGGATTTGGTCACCATCCTAGAACTCCAGAGGTCTCCATCTCCTATCGGCATACGACTTCTGCCTACTCTGTGCAGTCTTCATCTGCTCCTGGATGATTTTCACCTTCACTATGGTAGCTTGTACCATCTCTGGTCCCAAAAGTGCTGACCCCCCTGGGTCATTCCAGCACAATGGTGATCTGCATGGTCTCCCGTATAATGCCTCCAAAGGTGCCATCCCCATGGTGGCGTGATAGTTGTTGTTGAATGAAAAAACCACAAAAGGCAAGTAAACCTCCAAACTGTGACCGACGTTTTGGATGCATGCATGTAGCATGTCCTTGATGGTCTGAATGGTCTGCTCAGTCTGACCATCCATATGAAGATGGAAGGCGGTGCTCAAAAGAAGTTGTGTCCTAAAATACTCCTCTAACCCCTTCCATTGCCGGGAAGTAAAACGTGTGTCATGATTGAAGAAAATCGTCCAAGGTACTCCATGTAGCCACACAATATCCTGCACATAGAGGCGTCCCAAGCTCTCTACTGATCCCTTCTCTCTGATCGGTAAGAAGTGGGCCAACTTGGTGAGTTGGTTGAAAATCACCCAAATCGAGTCACGACTCCTAGATGTATGAGGAAGTCCTGTAACAAACTCCATGGATATACCATCCCACATCCACTTTGGGACCTACAAAGGCTGAACCAAGCCTACTTGTACTTGATGCTCTACCTTCACTTGCTGACAAGTGAGGCCCCAAGAAACAAACTCTACTACTACTTTATTTATTCCCGGACACCAGTACTATCTTTGGAGATCCTGGTGCATCTTCGCCACTCCTGGATGTACCACTAGAGGGGATTTTTGTAACTCCCTCAACACTTCCTCCTGAAGTGACAATGGTACCATGGTATGTCCTCGGAAGAAGATGACATGCTCCCCACCTTCAGAAAATCTATAAGGTGCATGTCCTATGGATATCTGATCACGTTGAGACTCGCAGTCAGAATCCTCACATTGCGCCTCCCTAACTCGCTGAAGAAGTGGGCGAGTGACTGTAAGAGACTGAATGAAAACTGCTACATCTCTATCCACAAATGATATATGTAAATCAGCTAACTGCTCTGTCGCCTCACCTAATAGCTATACAACAGACCTCCTGGTGAGTGCATCTGCAACCATGTTCCCCTTCCTAGAAGTATAGACTATCTCGAAGTCATAGTCATACAATAACTCAATCCAATGTCATTGTCTCGGGTTTAGGTCCTTTTGAGAAAAGATATACCTGAGTCTCTTGTGATTATAGTACACTGTAAAACGTTCTCCCATTAGATAGTGCCACCACGTCCTCCAGGAGAAGACCACTGCTACCAACTACATGTCATGGGTAGCATAGTTCTTCTCATGATGTCTTAGATATCAATAACTGTATGCGATCACTAATCACACCTTCATCAAGACACATCCGAGACCGGTCCCTGATGCATCGCAGTAGACTATGTACTTTACACCATCATTTGGAAGCCTCAAGATGGGGGAACTAGTTCGCTTCTGCCTCATCTCTTCAAATCTCTTCTAGAATCTCTCCAACCACACGAAGGGTTTCCCCTTCTTCATCAAAGCAGATAGTGGTACTGTAATTCTGGAGAAGTCTGGTACAAACCTCCAGTAGTACCCAGCCAATCCCAGGAAACTCTGAACCTCCGTCATAGTCTTGGGTGGCTCCAAAGAAAGTACCTCCTCAATATTCACTGGATATACTGCAAGTCCAGCCTCTAATATGACATTTCTTTGAACTTAAACCTCTCAGATCCAAATCTAGCACTTCGAGATCTTACCATAAAGATGGTGCTCTTAGAGTTTGTCCAGTAATACCTGAAAATGATAGGCATTCTCCTCCTCAGTAGTCGAGTAGACTAGAATTTCGTCGATTAAGACTATGACAAGTCGATCAAGGTATGGCTCAAAGATCATGTTCATGATCCCCATGAACACTGCTGGAGTGTGTGTTACACTAAATGGGAAAGACAATAACTCGTAGTGGTTGTACCAACATCTGAATACTGCCTTCTGCACATCCTCATTTCGTAATCTCAGCCAATGATATCTTGGCCTAAGTTCTATCTTTGAGAACCATCGTTATCCATTAAACTGATCAAAGAGGTATTCAATCCTCGGGAGTGGGTACTTGTTTTTCACGGTCACCTAATTCAGGCGCAGATAGCTGACACAAAGTCTCAATCTCTGATCTTCCTTCTTGGAGAACAGAATCAGGGCTACCCAAGGTGAAACACTGGGTCACATGAATCCTATTCCCTGAAAGTCCTCTAGCTATACCCACAGCTCACAATGCCCAGCGGGAGCCATCTAACATGATGGTGTAGATATCGGGGTTGTATCGGGGTACAAGTCAATGTAAAAGTCTACCTATCTATGAGTAGGTAGACCTAGGAAATCATCAGGGAATACATCTGTGTACTTGTCCACCACTACCGGATAGCTCAGACTCTCCACATCAACAGAACCGAGGTTAAGGCTATCCAATAGATGTGAAATCGGCTGAACCATCCTCCGTGTAAGTCCATCCTATGCTGCAAAGGCTCCCTTATCACTAGTTTAGGTAAACCAGGTCCCATCTGTTTTTATACACTGCATATTGAACCTAATAAATTCTATTTGAGCATGGAATGTAGATAATCAGTCCATTTCAAATATTAAATCGTAAGTCCTCGACGCCGCAACTAGGAGATTCCAGCCGCAGCTCTCGCCTCCTAGTGTAATCTCGCATTGCCAGCACCATAGCGTAATCGTCAAATCTGCTCTCATAGGAGTCTCTAGCCATAAGGATCAATCCAATAGCTCTGTAGGAATCTCCGACCTCCGAAAAAGGGTAGTGGAAATAAAAAAATTATTGTCACATGTGTCTATAAGCTCAACATCTAGATGAAATAGACATAGATCATACCTCATATCATCTCTGGAGCACCATGATCATAGGCCTCAGCTACCTGGAGCTTAGTTCGCCCCTATCAACACGCTCTATACAGTTGGGTTAGACCTTCTAGTGGTGGTGACAGTAACATCTTGAATCATCCCCCACTGCCAGCTGCACGACCAACTCTTCTACCACGTCTGCATGCTCCCTACAGACCAACTCGATCGAATATATATTTCTGCCTCGGTGGTCCTTTGACCGTATGTTGTTCATCTCTAAGGAGGGTCGTATAGTCATGGGCCGTGTGAACCTGCACACCACATGTGAAACATTTCCCGCTTCTAGAATTTATGTCTCTGCCTTGGGTTCCCCGCACAACCGAATATGAATCCTGCGGTCATCCACCCATAGGTCTGGTCCTCTTGGACCTCTGTGACATCTGTCTACTGCCAGCTGCAGAAGACTCTGCTACGTTACGACTGGTAGGGGGTCTCGCTGGTGGTGACTGCGCGGTAAGGAAACTCTCTCACCAAGAGGGCTCTCTCTAACACCTCCGCCTGCGTCGGGATGGTGAGTGAGATCATCGAAGCCCTGATCGCCCACCTGATATCCTTCTCAAAGGTCCAGGACATGAAGAAAGAGTCCCAAACCATATTGGTGGAGTAGTGTGAGAGGTCAGTAAACCTCACTGAGTACTGAGCCACAATCATGCTGCCCTGCTACGAACGAAGCATCTTCTATATGTGCACTACATGAAGAGTCGCAAGAACAAACACTACACGAAACCGGCTCTCGATGTCTCCCCAGAGAAGTGTCACCTCATCGTGGACTTGGAGCATAAAGATCCTCCATCTTCCTGTTGCTGCCTATAGAAGGATGGAACCAAGGTTCACCATAAGGTCAGCTGGTGTCCCTACCAGTCAGAAAACCCTCACCAGAACCTCCATCCAATACTCAGCTACCTGTGGGTATATCTCATTCCTGAACCAGGGTGGCCTCTAGTGCTAGAACTCATGTAACACGCTCAAGATGCTTGCACTCTCTACTGCTAGGGATGGTGGAATCGATGGCCCAACGGGTAATGGTACTGCTGGTGCCTCTACTAGTAAATGGCCTTGCACTAAGACCTCATCACTCAGTGGGATATCAGTGTGTTCAACTCTCAGAACTCTAACTCATTGTCTACCTGGACACATCTTGAATGAAGAAAGTGAGCCACTTTCAAAAGATATACCTTGTGAGAAGAAAGTTATACCTGGTGAGATGACTCAAAAGTCCACAAAGGGAACTTTTAAAAACATACACACAATCAATGATTTCATGCACTATGCCATAAATCAAAAGTCAGGGTCCTGGTGTATGGATATGTCGGCCGTCGCACCAACACTAGTCTCCCTAAATGAAAAACCGAACTCATTACCTCTAACACTATTGCTTCACAAAAAATATTAGTCTTATTTATGTGGTAGAACTGAATCCTATGACAATAATTTGTAACCACTTGTCCCTCAGGGCCCATATTGTGACTATCTCAAGCCCGCCGTCCATAGGCTAGGGGCTTAAGACTATCACCAAAGGCATATTCCCTAACTGGGAAGGCATTACATTTATAACATGTAACACACACAACCAAGCACCCATCATGATACAAACTCGAGTAAGCAGAATAGTAATCAAAGTGAGTACAGTAAGTAAAAAGGTGCGGGAATACATGCCTAAAAGTATAGGTACAAATACAGTTATGAAACTATACAACTAAAGAAAATGGAAAGTCAGATGTTGGGTCATCTTCTGAGGCTCCTACCTGAAGGGTAGGTACATATAATCTCCTTATCACTTCACATTTGTCTGTCTCCTCTGCGTATCGACATGACATATGGTCCACCATCGGGAACTGTCTGGTCCTGGTACTCACATCCTCAGTTAGTGTTGTCCTTCATCAGTATCCAACACAACACGGTGCAGGCATAACTCGTGAAGGGGTGAGTATAATGATACTCATTAGGGACCCCGAGACCCTCATGGTCTCACGAAATCCACCAAGGATATACCAAAAAGTGGGAAATAAACAAATAAAACTCTTAGGTATATGCCCATCCATATACCTAGGTTATCAAGTGACCCATCTCAATCATGAGGAAAACACAGAAGTACTGACTCAGCTCACCCCAAGATTTATTCTTGGGGCAGTATCAAGTAACATTTCCAGTCACATCGTCGAACACCTCGACTGTTGGAGAACCCCTCCTCTATCGTGTACAATGGGCCTGCTGCCCCACACAGAGGAACTTCCCACTAATGTTTGACTGCTGAGGTACTCCTCCTGTCGATTACTGTGGGTCTGCTACATCGCCATGGCACTCCCCACCGGGGGTCTGCCACATCACCATGGCGCTCCCCCTCGTGGCCTATTCAGGTACTCCTCCTGTAGAGTACCGTGGCTCTGCCGCGTCACCATGGAGCTTCCCACGGTGGGTCTGCCACGTCACCAAGGCGCTCCCCACTAGACTAGTTGAGACACTCTGAGTCGAAACAGTGATCAGTCATCAAATCTCATCCAGCTACAGGGTTCCTTCACTATGCTCACTTGTCTCCTGGAGGATCCTCCGCATGATTTTCCGTTCGATGCTCTATATTCCATGAAGAAATATTTCAATGGATCTTCACATCATAGGGGCCTCAACGCAATAGACGGCGCGTCAATTGGACGCCGAGTCTGTGAGTTATCTGCCTTTTAGTCCCGAGGTCCTGGTTGGATTTGTTCTCGATTCAACCCGACAGTACCTCAACTATAACCAATACTTTAGTGGGGTATACTCAAAGGGACTGTATTGCTCCAATATTTCTAGCACCATTGACGGTTCGTGAAATGGACATCTAGTGCCAATTTTATGGCCAAAAGAGCGTAAATGGGTCATAGTGGGCCCAGGTTCGGTCCGACCTGATCGGACCGACCCGACCTGGCCCGCTGGCGGTCCGGCAGGCTACGAGGGTCGTAAGGGGCCATGGAGATATTGGCGCTGCGGGGCGGCTTGGCTGTGGGGGTGTCGAAAGGGCTTGGGGCCGGTTCGGTCGGGGCGCCTTGGGGGCGCAGGGCCGGTTCGGCCGGGGCGCCATGGTGGGGCGTGGGGTCAGTTCGGCTGCGGCAACACGGGGGGTGCAGGCCGGTTCGGCCGGGCGCCGCGAGGGGGGGGGGGGTCGACTGGAGCGTCGTGAGGGTCATGGGGCCGGTTCGGCCGGGGTGTCATAGGGGGGGGGGGGGGTCCAGTTCATCCCGGGCGCGATGGGGGGTGCGGGCCGGTTTGGCCGGAATGCTGCGGGGTTCTCGATGCTGGTTCGGCCGAAGCACCGCGGGGGCAGCATAGCGGGCAAAGTCCACAGGTGGCGGCGTCATTGCCTTTTTCACCATCGTCTCTATCCTCCATTTCGAAGAACACCACATTTGAACACAAGGATTACGAAGAGGATGTGACATGTTAGTTTGGCCCGCACTCTCCGCATTAGGGCGGTAGAATGTGGCTCCAAAAGTTCAAGAATAGGTAAAGAGAAATAATTCAAACACCCTCCCATCAAGCTTCCGGAATTTAATCATCCCCAATCCCGCAAAAGGAAAACATTCGCGGATCAATCTAAAATAGAAAATTGATCTGTGTTTGTTTTTTTTATGAGAAGAACATGGGAATATAAAATTACTTATAAATAAACCCCTACCTTGTTTGATTGTTGATGACGAAGAGAGAAGTAGAAGTTGTCGACGTTCGTCACGCCCGTCACCATCCTCCAATCCCGAGCTCACTCGTCGGATCAACGTTCTTTGATGGAGGTGATTCTTTATTGTTAAAGATGTCCACTGATGGAGAAATTCTCAATCAAGAAGGTCGAAGTCGAGTTTGTCATTCATCATTCGAAGACGAAGTTCTTACTTTGAAGAAGAAGTTATTCTTTTTGAAGATGTCCACCGATAGAGAAAGTCTCGAGGGAGAAGGTCGATGTCGAGGTCGGTGTTCTTAGTTCGAAGAATAAGTTCATTGTTCGAAGAACAATTAATTTGTTGGCCTTATTTCTCCGAGATCTCCTCATATCCCCAATTCCACCCAAATGAAATAATACCCGCCAAAATAATAGATTATGAGATCTATTATGTTTGTTGGCATAAAAATAAAAATGGGTTAATTAATTTCATAGAATAATTTAGTG
This sequence comes from Viscum album, assembly GCA_963277665.1. Lineage (NCBI taxonomy): Eukaryota > Viridiplantae > Streptophyta > Magnoliopsida > Santalales > Viscaceae > Viscum > Viscum album. The sequence continues at coordinate 1,830,202,292 of OY728165.1, read as the reverse complement.
GGGGAGGGTTGGCATATTAACGGTATGTGAATTGGCACAATTAATGTGGAGTAATTCAAGAGGTTCCTCCACATTAATGAGGGGGGTTGAGAGGTTTTCTCTATAATGAGGTGAGTTCAAGAGGTTTAGGCCTTGGGTAGTCCCCACCACCATAACGTCTCATGGGAGGTTAATGTCTGGTGGTCCCTACAGGTCAACTTCCACATAGAAGTTTAGTATTGGTGGACCACGCCTCCCAACACCCACATGGGTGTTTCAAATAAAAATAAATATGTCAAACACTTTTATTTTTATTTTATTCTTTCATAGAAAACCCAAAAACTAACTTTCACCCTCGACCATATGCGGTCGAGGTGAATGTATCCTTGAGCGAATATAGGCACTGCGAGTTCAATAGTGCCCTCAGATTTCATTTCTGAGCATCGGTTCAAAAGTTAGGAAAAAACCCGCTCAAAAATTTACTGACCATACACAAAGAAAAGTTCAGAAATTCATTTCGGGCACTCTGGGCCTTGGAATCACGTGCCATCAGTTTTCACAGACTCGTAAAATTCCCACATATTTTTTTAAAAAAAATTACATGGAAATTCTGGGTCTTTACATCTATGCACTGAATTTTAAAAAATGGATTCTATATTTTAAATCATCAGTTCCAATTTATGTTAATATGATACTTTTATTTTTGGGAATTATGAATACTAACTTTGGTAATTATTTTTGTTACCGTGGTTAAAGATGAATCAGGTAATTAATAGTAAAAATAATGTTATAAAATTACTTTAACACCGATTTAAAAATCCTATTAGATGATTAAATTCGACCCTTGTCATCTATTTTTCTAAATGGAATCACTTTATTTCCACTTATCTATTAAAATTACATGAATGTAATAAAAACTAATGAAATGCACTAAGTGTCACAATATCTTTTATATAAGTGTATTAATTTTAATATATGGATAGATAAGAGATAAAATAGACTACATATAGTATATAGAAGTCTAAAATAATTTCCTACATCTTAAAATTTTATTTATAATTTTTATAGATTAAATAATCACAATTAATGATGACATAATAGTGGTGTAGAAATTAATTAATTATTATAAATATCAAATAAATGGTTTTAAAAATGTTAAAAGAAATATCATATGAACTAATTAATTTTCTACGTGAGTTTTTAGGTGACTATGACATGTTAATAGTGTATTTATTATTTTGGTTCAAATTTATCTTCTGCGTGAATTTTATTTAATGTCTAATAAATTAATATTTTCAAAATTGATACTATTGATATTTTATAAACATAACATTTTATTAAATTAATAAAAATAATAAAAACATTTTAAAAATTTAAAAGTGATAATTATAAGTTCCAAAATATTTTAATATATCCATTTATTTTCAATTAAGATAAAATAAATAAATATTAATTACCATTAAATATTTAGAATGTTATTTCCAAAAATAAGCTTTAATAGAATAACTAAGGGTCAATTAAAAAGGTAAATTTTAAATTAAAAAAATAAGTTGTTTAAATTTTATTTATTGATGAGATTATAACCCTATCTTATCGCATCATCAAATTAGGGACACATTGGAGGTTTTTGGGTGGGGTTTGATTTTATTATAAATTAATAATTTTGAGAGTTTCCTAATTTTCCCCTCTCCTCTATTATAAAAGGGAACCCCTCCCTCTCCTGTCTGCTCCATTTTGAGCCTTCAAGCATGTAAACCCCTACCCATTACTCTGCTCAATATACCTAGTAACATTCATTTTGTTCTGGTCTTCTCAAAAAGGTCAACTCTAGTGTCGTATGTGGAAATTCAAAGGAGGCACTTCGAGGAAGAGGTAATCTCTTCCACCGATTCATTCACGTTTCAATCTTATTCTACTTCCTCTTATTTAGTTTTTTAATTATAAAAAAATAACTTATTTATTACTCATATACTGATATGTTATTATAAATAATAAACAACCCTATTTAACCTTCTATCTATCCTACGAAAAAATAAATTCACCACGCATGTGTACGTATGGTTTACCATCGCCAAGCCATTGTGTAATCTGTTTTTCACAACCACCACACATGGATGAGTTTAATGGTGTAAATAATACCTATATATGAATAATATAACATTAAAATAATTATTTTATACTATATACTATCCAGTTCAATACCATTCAACAACTATGGGAACGATATCGTCGCTCGTGCGTACATGCGGCTTACCATCTCCATGGGGAGATGTCATTAATTCTACAAGATCTTCATTAAAAATTATTATTTAAATGAATTGAATGAAAAAATATGATATAAATTTTACAAATACCATTCTATAAATGAAATAACTATAACGTAAAAATGGTAACATGAACTTATCCAAAAAAATCATGTAAGAACATAAAGGAGTTAATACCCGAATAACGAGCAAAAATGAAATGTTACTATCAAAAAAATGAAAATATGATCATAAATGTTATCATAGAAATTATTATGATTATATAATAAATCTATAACATTATTTAAATCATTATACTAGAGTTTCAAATTCATACAAACCATATTGTACATAAGGTAAGGGATAACATTGCCAATATCATTTTTATCTAAGATAGTTTATTCGTACGTATTTACTAGGGATATATTTATCATCAATTTTCATGTTTTCTAAAAATGATTTAATAAAATGATTCATATTATTCTATTTATTTTTAAGTCATTTTTACCCATTTTATCTTTTATAACACGGTGTGGATGGAATCATTCTTACGTTTACTATACGTGGTACCTTTTGACTTTTCTGACTAAAGTACGAGAAGAATTTTTTTGTAACTTATACAGAATTAATGAGTTTTTACATCATTGTAAAGATTTATTTCCATGAAGCTTTCTCTACAAATTTACATGTGTATTTTCAATTAAATTGTGATTTTGTTTAAAATTTCATGACATTTTGATAAAATGAATCGTTTTTAAGAAGAAAAGATAATTTCCTCAAAAATTAATTTCAAGTGTTTTTCATCTAAGATGACATAGAGATATTTTTCTATCCCTATTTTTACTTTTATTAGAATACGTTATGATGTAATTACTTTTATAAATTTATTTTATCTTATATTGATTATGTTATGATGGCATGATGTTTAAGAATCCCATTTTATTACATGGGTTATGCTATGATGTATGATTTTTGTTTTTGTATCACAGATAATAATGTTTTCATTATTCTATGGGTGGGACCTATATCTCCCTCCAATTCATTGGGTAATGATTTATATCTCATGAGATGGACAAGGATGGAACAAAACGTTAATCTAGTTCAATGATACAGGACTAGAACAAGGAGTGAACTCCATTCAGTAATGGACTTTCTCTGCTATGATGGTCTTCGAAATGTGACTTGACTAATAGGAAATGATTTTATATCATTATGTGTATATGACACAAAGTTTCATGTCTTATTTTATGATTATTGGGATTGCACTGCACTTCTATGATTTATCCCATGACATGATACTATGATCTCTTATACATGATAAGATTTTGAAATGTTTTGTTCTTATGAATATGATATGATTGATATTTCATTTTTTTACCCTTACCGGGAATTTGAGCTCACCGTTTTTTATGTTTCATTTCCCCAGGTCAGGAAGAAGGGTATTAAATTTGATATTCCAAATGATTAATTTTCAACATAAAATTGGAAGGTACCCCTTAACCACTCGTCTAGGAGGATTTATGAGAAATGTAATGGAATATTCACAAGTTACATTACTAATGGATTTAAGGATCATTTTCCATGAAGTTTATATAAAATGATGTGTCATAATAGTTTTCATATAGAAAAATTTGAGTAACAATATGTATTTCATAAAATCGGTTAATATTACCTCAATGAATATGTTTATGTGATGAAAGTAATTGGGTAAACAGAGAGATTTTATAAGGGGCAGCCTTATAACATTACATAATCTTGAATAAAATGAGTAACTCAAATTGAGTATTTTTTCAGCTTTAATATTTTTGGGAATTAGGAAATAACTATTACATTACATCTCAAAAATTAAGAAGTAGACACTTCTATTCTGTTTCAATTTTTTCATAAAATAAAATCTCTTGAAAAAAAGTCATGTCCAGTTCCATGTTTTATAGAGCATGATTTTCCATTGATATCATCTTTGACCCTATTCTTCTTTATGTCCTATGAAAAATTTTCAAAACCTGGGATGAGCATAAAAATCACAGTTTGGGTTATAAAATAAAGGAAACATTAGTCCATAATACCATATGATTATCAACATAATTCATGAAATCATAAGATTTATTAATAACATATAGAAAACATAAATCATAATGGTAACTTGTGGCATCCATAATAGACTTTGGTTATAGATTTTATAGATATCTAGGGAGTTACACTTGGAATAACCATCACACAATATTCACTAAATATATTAAGAGAATCTATAACGTTTACATCAGTCATGTTATAAAATGAATTAGAGAGCTATCTTTAGATCACCCGCCCTAGGTTTATCACGGAACCACACATATATGTAAACAATTACCAAGAACCATAACATAGTCATAACGCATAAAAAAACATAAAGGAAAGATAATATTTCCACATTTCAATCACAAAATATCATTAAAATATATTGATATAAAAATACATTATCAAAACCATTTTCAATACCAAAATATGTAAATGTTTATATGGTATTTATTTTCCTTTTAAAAACATTACAACTTATTAAGGAATCCAAAGATTGAATAATTATCACGGTGGTAGAAAAGGTCAGTGTCACCACTTACATTAAAAAGAAACATTCTTTTTAGTTGATTAGTAAAACGTTTCATAGATAAAAGAAACCCTTTGAATGAAATTAAAAGTCAAATAGGTTTATCCACCGTATAAAATAAAGTCATGTTTAAATCAAAGGATTCCTCAATGAAAGGAGATTGAGACGATGTCCCTTACCTCGTGTCCAACTATACCCGTTAATTCTTTAATATTATGGATAATAAACTAAATTTAATTTATAATTTCTTAAGAACATTTTTCAAGTTTATTATTCTTTTTATATCACTTATTTCCATTTTATAAACATTATGTAATCATTTATGTCAATAATGGTCGTTTTGTCAATATTTAGTACATGAGTCAAAAATGATCTTATTATAATTACAAGTTGTTCAAGTATTAAAAATTACATTATATATAGAATTATATTAATGATTTAGATATCATATCTATAATATATATGCAGTATATATATGTATTTATAACATTACATAACATTTGGTGATAAGTAATTAAATGCACTATTGATGGAGACGGTAAGTCGTACGTACGCATGAACGCAACTTGAATTTCTATTTCGAATTTTAATGGGATCAAAAAACATAATGATACATAGTTATATTATAATTACAGTATAATATAATTTCATTAACACCATCCTTCATACATTCCATGTATGGTATGAACCAGTCATATCACTTTGAGGGGGCGGTAGTCTAACATTCCTCAAATAAAATTATCTCATTTACCCATTATGAAAATCATAAATGTATGTTATAAACGGAAAATAGAGAATCATAGAGAAAAAATAAACATAATATATATCATATATAAATATAGTTCAATTATAATGGACATTGTGAGAGGCATTTGAAGATATTTGAACAATCATCGTTTTGTGAGATAGTAGTTCACCATCCAAAAAAATAGTATATTCTTTATCAATTAGATGTAGGTGTGTTTAAGTATAGTTTGAATATTTCTAATAATAAAAATATAGTATATTGATGATACTGTTTTTGTTATAAAACAAAGTAATAAAAAGATTTTAGGGGGTTGGAGAAGTTAAATAAAAGAAAAGAACTTAAGACAAGACATTACCTTTAAATTGGGTAACTCCCTTTGGCTTGAACCAAAAGGATTACTTGAAGTGCCTTCTACCTAATATAATTCATATAGGTATAAGATAGAAATGTAGGGAGCTTAATTGGGAAGAGGCTGGATGATCCATGAGGCCTGAGAGGTGTGAGTAATGGGTGAGAGGTGAAGGATTTTTATAAGGGTGAGGAGGGGCTCCTTAGGAGTCTTTGAAAATATTATTTTATTATATAATAATTTTTAGTTTTTAATGGTCGAAAACTCATTAAAGACAAAGATAAGATAATTCATGTTCAAAATTAAATCATATAATAATAATTGGATGGGTTTTCTGTATTTTTTAAATCTTTATTATCTTATTTATTTAAATCATTCATTAATGAGGTAAACACTACATCATTATTGTGCCCTAAATAATATTATTTATTTTATTTCTAAAAATTATAAAAAAATACCTTGATTTATGAAATATTTTTATCTTTCTAATTAATATTTATAATCTAATAGATAACTTATATAACCCCATGTAAATTTTTTCTTAGTAAAAGCTATTTGTTTATGTCATTTTTTCCTTTACATTAAATTAATTAATAGAAAGTGTCATTATCACACTTAAGTGGATATATGGGGTCCCAAAATAGACCCAAATATTCCCATGGTCAGTCATATATCAACCAATAAGATTATGACACATTTTAGTGTAATTTAATATTATTATAATATTATTTTTACATTTAGTTACCCTATTTATCTTTAACCGCGAAAAATAAAAGTCAAATGTTACTGTTCACCAAAAAATATTTTAATCATATTTTACCACACTTAACATACTGATAACTACCACATATGTCAGATATTCTAAATTCAATTCACCGAAGTGGTAAAATTTCATTTAAAATAAAAAGTCGGTTTTTTAACTACTACATAGTGTTTTCAATATTTATCAAAAATTGAAGGTTTTCATAAAAATTCCTAAAATTGTGCCTAGCTATATTTGAAATTCCAAATTCAAAAATGATGTCTATTTTACCAAATTAAAAACATAGAATTTTTATTAATTAATTTAAAATTAATTCATGTTGTCAAAACAAAAAAGAGGGTTTTTAAGAAATTATAACTATCAAAAGATTGACACTTGTTTATATCCAATTTTAAAATGAAATTACTTCCAATGAACAACATTAGATTAAATGGTAAAAATATAATATAAATAAACCTTAATACCAATTAAAAATAATAATCTATCAATATAAATAAAATATATTAAAAGGAAGTTTTGCATTAAAAACAGTATTTTTTACTATTCCTTAAAAAAATTATTTTTATCATAAAAATACCAAAACTTTAAACAATGTAAATTCTTATGTCCTGATTCAAAGGAAGAATTTTATTTTCTCAAATATAACATATAAAAATGAAAAAAAATATTTAGAAAGGGTTCTCTATCAAAAGGTGGTAAAATGACCTTTTAAAGAATCTTTGAATATTTATGCTTATAATTTTATTGATTCACATTTTAAGCCTATATCTTTTATTGGATAAATGTGAAAACATTTAACAAACATTTATAATCATATTGTAGTTAGTTCTGTTCATTCCCTCTAATACAATGATAAGGCATTATTTACCATTTAAAATAAAATTATATTATTATGTTTCAGTATGCCCCAACGTTGTGCGCAATGTAAGATTTCAAAGAAACATGTTGTTGTGTATCAGGTACGCCATCGAACATAGCATCCCTATTAAAGTAAAGTTAATATTTAATTCAAAATTATTAATAAATATGAAAATTTTGAATTCTTTATTTACTTGGGAAGTTACATCCCTCCCCCCTTTTGGAAATTGTGTCCCTATAATTCTATTCACTTATCCAATAAGTGGGGGTATTTATCCCTCATATATTTTTCATATTTCCACATTTCCTCTTCAACCATATGGTTTTCCCACAAAACCTTTACCAGATGAACTACATTATTCCGCCGCACATTTTCTCTTTAGTCAAGAATCTGGACTGGTTTCTCCTCATAAGACAGATTCACTTCCAACTGAACTACCTCTAGTCGCAAAAAATGATATTGATTTGACATTTACTTTCTCAACATTGAAACATTAAAAACACTATGTACCTGGGATAAACATGGAGTTAAAGCCACTCTGTACGCAACTGATCCAACATTCTCTTGGATTTAATAGGTTCCAATGAACCTTGGAATCAGATTTCCCTTCCTACTAAAACACACCACACTTTTAAATAGAGAAATTATAAGAAAGGAATGATCACAAACTCAAAAGAAAGATCATTACTCATATTATCCGTATAAATTTTCTGCCTACTCTGAGCTATTCTCATGTGCTCCTGAATCAACTGAACTTTTTCTTCCATCTCTTCTACCAATTCTGGTCCCATCAACTTCCTTTCAGCTACTTCATCCCAAAAATTTGGAGTCAACACCGCTTCCCATATAATGCCTCAAATGAATTCAACTGTATACTGGAATATAAATGGTTATTATAAGAAAATTAAATCAAAAAAAGATGTTGGTCCCAACATCACTGGTAATCAATTGATAAAGAACGCAACATATCCTCCATGGTCTAAATTTTTCGTTCAGACTGCCCATTTTATTGAGGTTGAAAAGCTATACTAAAATTTAATTTAGTACCAAATGAGTTCTGAAGGCCTTTCCAAAAGTTATAATTGAACCTTGGATCTTGATTAGATAAAATGGAGTGGGGAACTGCATCCAACCTGACTATCTATTTAACAAATAACCGAGAAATTTAATCTAGAGACACATTTTCTCGAATAGGAATGAACTCAGATTATTTAGTCAATCAATCACCAATAAACCAGATTGCATTATTACCTTGATATTTATTTGGTACTCCCACAACGATGTCCATTTATATATTTTCCCATTTCCACTCTGGCACTAGTAAAGACTGAATAATCCCTTTTGGTAACTAAAACTCTTATTTAAATTGCTGACAAGTCAAACACTTCATAGTAAAATAAGCAATATCTATTTTCATTCTATCCCACCTATAATACTCCCGAAGATCTATTTACATCATAGTACTACTAGGATGAACTGAAAATGGAGAACTATGATCTTCACATAATAACTCTTTCTTCTAATGTGAATCACAAGGCACACATAATCTCTTCCCAAACCCTAAAACACAATCATTATCAACGTTAAAATTGGGTTACATACCATTCTAAACCAACTCTACATTTTACTGCAACTCACTATCTTCCTTCCGTGATTACTTAATACTGTCTGATAAAGATGATTTCACTGACACTTGAAACAAAACAGAGGAATTTCTTGCACCAACAACTTCTATCCCAATTTTTAGTAAATCAAAACCCAATGGATCTCATTCCAAATGTTTCATGGTTAGTGAAGCCTTATTTTTTCGACTCAAAGCATCAGAAACTTTATTAGTTTTTCTCAAATGGTAATTAACTGCGAAATCATAATCCTTGATTAATTTCCGCCATCTCTTCTATCTCATGTTCAATTCTTTCTGAGTGAATATATACTTTAAACATTTGTGATCGATATATATTTCACATTTACTCCATCCAAATGATTCCTCCAAATTTTTAAAGAAAAAACATCAAAAACTAATTCCAAATCGTTTGTAGGGTAATTTAACTCATGAGGTTTCAGCTGATATGAAGCATAATTAATTACCTTATCATTCTGCATAAGGAAACAACCAAGTCCTTTCAAAAAAGAATCACTGTAGAAAACACACTCACAATTTCTAGAAGGCAGTTCCAAAACTGAACCATTCTCCAATATTTTATTCAATTTCTAAAAACAATCAAGAAATTCTATTTTCCAAATGATCTTAACACCTTGTTGAGTTAACTTAGTCAGTGGGATGGATAACCGTGCAAAATGTTCAAAAAATTTCCAGTAATAACCTGCCAAACCATGAAAACTATGGATCTTGGTTATATTTGTGGGTCTTGGTCATTCTTAGACAACTTTTGTTTTAGCAGGATCAACAGTTATACCATTTATTAAAACAATGTAACCAAGGAATGAAATTTGTTGTAACCAAAACTCACACTTACTGAATTTACATTATATTTTCTTTTCATTATGGTTTGTAAGACAACCCTTAAATGATTTGCATGTTCCTTTTTTACTTATGAAATAATCCAAAATATCATCAATGAATAGAACCAAAACATATCCATGAACTCACGAAAAATTCTATTCATATGATCCATGAATACAGCAGGTGCATTGGTTAACCCAAAAGGAACAAATAGAAATTCATAATGGCCATATCTAGTCCAAAACATGGTCTTCGGAATTTCTGATTCCTTTACATTCAACTGATGGTACCCTGACCACCAGGAAATCATTGAAAAATACTGATCTCCCTTGAGCTGATCAAATAAATGATCGATATGAGGAAAATGATACTTGTTCATAACAGTGATGCTATTCAATTCTCTATAATGAATGAAAAGTATCTTTTAACCATATTTATTTTTAACATAAAAGATAAGATCACCCCACGTTGATTTGCTAGGTCAAATGAAACCTTTATGTAATAACTCTTATATTTTCTTCTTCAACTCTAAAAGTTCAATTTGAGCCATTCGATATGGGGGTTTTGAAATTGTCATAGCATCAGAAACTAAGTCAATTGAAAATTCGACTTTTTTGATTACGTAGTATACCGGGAATCTCATCAGAAAAAACATCAAGATACTCATTTACCACTGACACATCAATAATCTGAATAGTTCCTTTTCTTTAAACAATATGTTCAAGGTGACATTCATTTACATCTTTTACTAGTTTCCTAGTAACCTGATATGTTATAAAAAACAAAGGATTATTCTTGTACACAAACTGAAAATATTTCTGAAAAAACCTCTTTAGCTCTGTAGTCAATTTTAGCATGATAAACAAAAATCCAATCCATACCCAAAACAACATCAAACTCTACTAGAGGCTAAACAATATGGTTTGCAGGTAGATCCTTTCCGCACACAAGGAAAATTAAGTTCTTATAATTTCTTTTTATCTCATCATTTCCTCTATGTGTTTTTACTATAATATCAGGATTCATATCATGAGATGGAATTCCCAATTTACTAGAAAACTTCTCAGAAATGAAATAACGTGTAGACCTAGAATCACAACACATTGGTATACTATGAGCAAACAAACAGTGTTCTTGATAACACTTCATTTGATGGCCCAACATCTGCTGAAGTAGTTTCAAATGATTTCACCACCCCATTCTGATTGTAGTCTAGCTACTTTCCCTCGATTTAGTTCATTTTTGGGCACTCATTTTCATAATGATCATTTTTATTGCACAAAAAACATTTCACTAACTGTAAATAAGATTTCATCTTACCATTAACCTAATATTTATCAGTGAAATTACAATTCTTATTCCATATTTTACAACATCTGTAGCACTTAACATAATTCAAAAGACATTCCCCGTCATGCTTTTTACCACAATTACGATTAGACTTTTTTGAAGGGTTCTTCCCTTTCATCTTCCACCATGACCACTTATTAAATTGTTTTTCAAAGAACTCAAAATCATCGGAAAAATCCATTTCCACCCTCTCCACACGTAGAGAAAGTTTTTCATAACTTTTGAACTCATGAGAAACTAAATCCCTTTGACAATTTGGACTTAATCCTGAGTAAAATGGTTGATTTTACTATCAATATGTCATATGAAATTTGGTTCATACCTTTCCAGTTGAGTGAATTTTTCTTCATAAGAAGCCACTGATTCATCCTCTCGCCTCAATGAAAGTATTTGTTTCCATCCTCAAATGAACCACCTTATGAAATTTTTTCTAGGGAAGCATATCTTTGAATTCATCCTAATCAAGAGGATCAATCTCCTCACTATCTGTGATATTTTTCACCATAAACCACTACTGGTCAGCTTCACATTCGAAATGGTGAACAATAAAACTAACCTTTTGATGTTTGGAACACCACATGACATCAAAAATCATTTACAGTACTTTAATCCACACTTCTGTTAGCACAAGGTCAGATGATACTCTAGAATGTGGGGGATGTTGCCTCATGAAATGATCCACTACTAAAATGTTCTTATGTGGTTGATTTGGATGATATCATGCATGGACACCACCACCATTTATAGCCTGATTCAATTATTCCTTCACTATAACAAACCATTTAGTTCTGATTCTGACCATATCAGGTTACTGATTTGGAAGGATGTCTTCCTCCTGATGTCGCCCCATCAAACCTGCCATGTTTTCTCTATAGAAAACCATTCTGAATATAGAAATATCATAGGCAAAGCAACATGGAAATATGAAAATGATATATCATTTCAATATTAACATACATTAATTTCTGGACATTAATTTAAAAATATTATAACTACTAAAGTTGTTTAAACTGAACTATGATACCAAAAATAACGACCTAGCCTTAAAATAATACATTATATTGAATTAAATGAATAACTCAAATGGAATATCTTTTCAGGATTATAGTTTTGAAGAACCAGGCCATAACTATTAAATTACATCTCAAAAATTACAATGTGGCCACTTCTACTCAATTTCCATTTTTTATAAAATTAAAACTCTTGAAAAAAATGTGAAGTCGTGTTCTATGTTTTAGATATCATGATTGTCCCTTGATCCCTTCATTGATCCTATTCATCTTTATGTCCTATGAAATAATTTCAAAACAAGGGATGAGAATAAAAAGCTAAGTAAGGTTTATAAAACAATGAATGAAAAAATTAGTCCATAAAACCATAATCTTTTTAACATACCTCATGAAATCATATGATTTTTGAATAACACATAGAAAATATAAATTTTAATGTTAACTTGTGGCATCCATAACATACTTATGTTGTAGCTTTCACAGCTACGCCAGGAGTTATATTTGGAATACCCATCACAATATATTCCCTAAAAATCTTAGGAGAAACTTTAACGTTTACTTCTATCGCGTTACTAAATTCATTGGAGAGCTATCTCGGGCTCACCCCACCCTAGGTTTATCAAGGAACCACCCCTATATGTAAACAATTCCCAAGAACCATAACATAGTCATACACATAAACCAACCATAAAGGAAAGATAACATTTCAACATTTCAGTCACAATATATCATTTCAATACATTGACATAAAAAATAAATTATGAAAACCTTTTTCAGTACCAAAATATGTAAAATATTTTATGGTATTTATTTTCTTTTTAAAAAATATTATGACTTGTTAAGGAAGCCAAAGATCAAATAATTCTCATGGCGGCGGAAAAGGTCGTTGTCCCCGCTTACGTTAAAAAGAAATATTATTATTTTTGTTTAGTAAAATGATTCATATTGAAAATATTACCTTTGAATGACATAAAAATTCAAAGTAGATTATACACCATATAAAATAATGTAATGTATAAATCAACGGATGCCTCTATGAAAAGAGATTGAGATGATTCCACTTCCCTTCTGTTCAAATTAACCCATTAATTCTTTAATCTCTTGAATAATAATAAAAAGTTAATTAATACTTTCTTAAGTAAATTTTTCAGGTTTTTTATTCATTTTATATTACATATTACAATGTTATAATCATTATTTAATCATTTAAGTTATTGATGTTCCTTTTGTCGAAATTTGGCACATTAGTATAAAATGAACTTCTTATAATTATAAGTTGTTCTTGTAGTCAAAATTCCAATATCTCCAGAATGATATTCATGATTTAGAAATCATATATATCATATATATCCATTATATATATGTATTTATAATAGTACACAACATTTAAAGATTAGAAATGAATTGCACCGTTCATGGAGATGGTGAGCCGTACGTACGACTGAACGGTACATTAATTTCTATTTTGTATTTTAATGAGATTACAAAATAATGATACATAGTTATATTATAATTATTGTATATTATAATTTCAGTAACTCCATCCTTTATACATTCCATGTATGGTATGAACAAGTAATATCACTTTGAGGGGGCGGTAGTTCGCACTTCCTCAAATGAAATTATTACGTTATCCATTATGGAAACCATAAAGGTATGCTATAAATGAAAAATAGAGAATAAAATAGAAAACATAAAAATAATATATATCATATATAAATACAGTTCCATCATAATGGCCACCATGATAGGCGTTTGAAGATATTTGAACAATCATCATTTTGTGAGGCAGTAGTTCGCCTTCCACAGAAACACTATGTTTTTTAACCATTAGATGGAGGTGTGTGTACGTGTAGTAATATTCCTTATCATAACATAAACCTAGTATATTTAGGATACTGTTGTTGTTATAAAAGGATGTAATAAAAGGAATTTAGTGGGTTGGATAAGTAAAATAAAATAAAATAACTTATGAGACGACATTACCTTTAAATCGTGTAACTCCATTTGGTTTGAAACCTAAGATTTACATGAAGTAACTTCTGCCTAATTTAAGGCTTCCAATTGTAAGATAGTGATGTAGGGAGATTAATTGGGAAGATTTTGGATGAGCCACGAGGCTATAGAGGTGTGAGTAATATCTTAGAGTGGGAAGCTTTTTATAAGGGGGAGGAGAGTCTCTTTAGGAATGTTTGAAAAAATTGTTTTATTATATAATGATTTTCAGTTTTGAAATGTCTAAAACTCATTAAAGTAAAAGATAAGACGACTCATGTTCGAAATAAAATCATCCAATAATAATTGGACAGGTCGGGATATTTTTTTAATTTTTATAATCATATATATTTAAATCATTCATTAATGAGGTAAATAGTTCATCATTATTGTGTCATAAAGAAGTTTATTTATATGATGTATAAAAATTATTAAAAAAATACCATGATTTAGATAATATTTTTATCTTTATAATTAATATTTATAGTCAAAGAAAATAATTATATTACCCCATGTAAAAATTGTTTTACTAAAAGCTATTTGTTTATGTCATTTTTTCATTTTCTTTAAATTACGTAAAATAAAGTTTCATTATCTCTCTTCAGTGGCTCCATGGGGTCCCAAAATTGACCCAAGAATTCCCATGGTCGTACATGTATAAACCAATAGTATTAGGACACATGTTAGGGTAATTTTATATTATTATAAAATTATTTTTACCTTGAATTACCCTATTTACCATTAACAGCGGTAAATAAAAGTCAAAAGTTACTATTCACCAAAACTTATTTTCATCTTATTGAATCACATTTTACTTATTGATAAAAACTATTGTTTTTAGTTCCTTTAAAAGAAATATACATTTTTTAGAGATAGAAATAAAAAGGGTAAAATCATCTTTCATCAGTGCAAAAAAAGATCTGATCAAAGAAATGATTTATCAGAACGTTTTAGCACTGATAAAGGGTGATTTTATCGGTTATAATAATATTTCTTTCTATCAATTCTATTCATGTAACAGATAAAAGCATATTTTATTAGATCAAAAAATTATGTTGATAAAATCCATGACATAGAACAATTGTCTGTAAAATTTATATAACATTACATCCACCCATTGCAAAACATTGTAGTTTAATTTAAAATAAATTTACATAAAATTAAATTAAAATTATAAAAAAATATTACTTACATTTCAATACACTACATGATTATTGTTCTGTAATTTTTTTTATAAATATTACATTTCCAACAAACTCAAAAACACTATGGGTTTCCCTTTATTCCATTAACCCCATTTCAAAAGATCCAAATGGTCTTACCAATTTAAAATAGAACACCATAGATTGAGAACAAAACAAGAGTGTACATTTGATAAAAATAATTTTTATGTTAGTAATACTATAAATAATTAAATGAAACATAAATATGACATAATGAATTAATAAAATTTCACATTTAATCTAAAGAAGGAATTTCATGTCTTGTGAGACACATCATGTATCATATTAATGTGAAATTGTTCCAAAATCATTGGAATTATTTATGGATCAATTTTATATTGTATCAAGAAAATATAAGTGTGATTTATTGAATCTGAATATGTGATGTGTGTTTTGAAATAAAATGTTTATTTTAAAAAAAACATGCACTTCCAGTCATTCTGGTCAAACCTTGTGTCATATTGACATGTGGTTGATATAGACTCATCTAAAATGACTCATGTATCATTTTTATAAAGTATCAAGACAATATGATCTCATCTTCTCAGCTTTAACCATGTGATGCTTATTTTGGACTAAAATTTCCCTTCTAAACTGGAAACATTCACTTTCAGTCTTTTCTAGAACACTTTGTGTCAGATTAATTTATAGATTATTCCCACACATAAATATTAATTTTTGATTATTCTCCTAAAATATCAGAAGAATAGGAATGTTTTTTCTCAATTTTGATTTTTATCACATTTTTCTAACTAATATGATAATTTTTAATTGAAAAAAACATGTTCAGTCATACCGCGCACCCCATGTATCAAATTTTTGTGAGTTAGATTCCAAAATTTCCAAAATGATATATAAATAAATTTCCTGATGTATCAATACAATATGATTATATTTCCTTGGTTTTGAGTATTTTGAGAATGTTTTGAAGTAAAATGACAATTTTGAACAAATATACACTCTTTTTGTCATACCAGTCATAGCATGCATCAGATTGATGAATTGAGGGTTCCTACGTCCTGAAAATTAATAATGGATCATTTTACTAAAGTATCATGAGAATCAGTGTTTTTTTGTTATCTTTTAGTGAGTGACACACATTTTTAACTAAAACGATTCTGTTAAATAAAAAGAAAAAACAATGAGTCATATTGGCCACACCATGTGCCAGATAGATATTAATATGATAAATATACCTAGAAAATGATATATGGATTATTTATCTGAAGAATCAAGAAATTAATATCACATTTTTGATGTTTTCAATGAGTGACATGTTTTTTAAAATAAAATATTACTACTAAATAAACTCACACACTTTCAGTCATACCGGCCACACTCTGAGTCAAATTGACATGATGTTGAGTCCTATATATCATAAAGTATTTATGCATCAATTTATTAAAGTATGAGGAAAATATAACAGTGTTTCCACTATTTTTAGTATGTGACATGTTGTTTTATCAACAACGTCAGTTTTAAATTGAATATAAGAACTTTCAGTCATTCCAACCACACCATGTTTTTGATTTACATGAATAAGATTCATACATGTTAAAATATTTCTATGGATCATTTTACTAATATATCAATAGAGTTCAAATTTTTTATATGTTTATAGGGATAAATGAAATTTTTCACCAAAAATATTACTTTTCAAATGAAAACATTCACTTTCAGTCATATCAGATACATTAGTTATCAGATTGATGTAGAAGTAACTGCATCACATTTAAAATGACTTATGGACCATTTTAAAAAAGAATAAAGTCTTTAATATTTTGATTTATTTTTTTTCAATGAGCTATAAAATTTTAATCTAAAATTTTACTTTTAAATAGAAAATACACACATGAAGTCATACTGGGCACACTATATATCTAATTGACCTTAAATTTATTTCAACTTGTTAAAAATGATATGTAGATAATTTCTAAAAAATAACAATAAAATATGAGCATGTATAATTAATTTTTAGTGAGTGATGCATGTTTTGAACTAAAATGTCTCTTTTAAATAATAATTCATTTTTAGTCTTACTGGCCACACTAGGTTCAACATTGATGTGCGCCCTTTTCCAAAAAATAGAAAATATTTATGCATCATTTTAATAAATTATAAATACAATCCAATAACTTATTTTTTGATTTTTGATTATTAGGAACATGTTTTGAATGAAAATTTCATTTTAAACTGAAAACACACACTTTCGGTCATACCAACAAAACTATGTGTTAGATTGATTAAGTTGATTCCATCAAGTGAAAAATTAATTACTGATAATATTAATATGGTATCATGAAAAATTGAGTATGTTTGTTTATTTTTTATTAAATGACACAAATTTTGAACTAAAATGTTACTTTAAACTAAAAACATGCACTTTCAGTAGTACCAGGTACACCATGTGTTTGATTAAAATGTAGAAAATCCGTACTAACCCCCCCCCCCCCAATGACTAATAGATCATTTTACTAATGTATTTCGAGAATCCGAGCATCTTTTCTTAATTATTGTTGATTGGAAGACACTTCTCATTAAAATTTAATTTTTAAACTAAAAAATATAGTTTTATTTATAATGGAAACAACATTATCGGATTGACTTGTGGATAATTAATTCACATTAAAAATAATATGTTTTTCTATTAGTAAAACACAATTTTCCGTTGAAATCATTTTATTAAATGTTATTGGATAAAAAATGGAATGCATTTCATTAATTCTGAATATAAAAAATAGATTAAGAATAAACAACTCTATAGAGAGATAAAACTATACCTGAGTGCATCATCCTTGGAGAAACATTGATAGATTATATATTTTTCTAAAATATCATTGTGCCTATAAATAAAAAAATAATTTAGGGAAAAATAAATTCTTCATTAAGTCATCTATTGATGATATTTTTGAAAATTAGCTAAATATGTAGTATATAAAAAATTATAAGAAACGTGAAAAAAATATCATTAGATTAAAAGATAATAGAATTAATTAAATATGTAGAAGGATCACATCTTCATGATGCCCTCAAACATTCAAACACAACGTATTCTTCCTAATAATCTCTAAATAAATATATTTTCTCCTTTGAATACATGGACTATTGACAATCTTAATAGTATACCTAAAATATAAATAAACAAAAAAATAATAAATATTTTAAATTTAATTATAATTATCACAAAAAATAACACTTTAGGAATTCCACCTTGTTGATGGAATATGAAATTTCAAATAAATTTTCAAATGAAATAACAAAAATTGTTTTCATTATTTTGTTTTTCACAATGTAGAAACATTGATAAAAATAATCCAATATTTATATATGTTTTGATAAATAAATATCATTATATATACCCAAATACTTATACAATTATATAAATAGATGGGATTCTTATTCTCGTGGATTGTATTTATTCCATGATTATATTGATATTTAAACACTTCCCTTTCATAGAAATGTTTTCAATAAAATATAATATAAAACAAAAAACATAGAACATGAATTATATTTGTATATTGTTGAATGTAGTGTATTAATATTTGTTAAAGGCCATCATGTGTGGAATATTTATTAGTAATCCATTATTTGGATAAAAAATTAAAAACCCAGAGTATCCAAGTTTATTTGAATGTGAAACCAATGCTTCTTAAAACATAAAAATAAAAAACTTAATGGATGATATAAAAATATATTTTATATAATTAGAATGTATATTTTTGAACCTATATTTTGGGTTTTATGAAGAGCTTTTCTTTTATGAGTTTCTTTTCAAACATTGTGGCCCGTGGGTCAACTATTTTTGAATATTAATTTTTTTTATATGACCCTATTTGTGTAGAACTGATGTAAGGACTAATGAGTCCATTTCTATTTATCATAGATTCTTACAATCACATAGTACTGATATATACACCTGTAAAAAATATGAATTGTATTTAATTTTAATTAACATAGTAGACCAGCTATTGGACAAATATATTATGAAAACCCAACTCATATATAAAATTATAATTAAGACTCTTATCAATTAATGCTTGATGATTTAATATACATTCGGAAGACTAATATTGTCTATAATGTCATCTTTGTACATTTTTTCTAAAAACATAATGACGGTCATATTATTATGTTTAATAATTGAATCTGTAAGAACTTTTTATCTTATTAAATAATATTATTAAAATAGTGTGATAAAGGAACTATCAGAACACCTTTTTGATTTATAGTATATCCTTTAGATTGTTTAGATTTGACCATCCATTTCCCCTTAAATTTCATTTCCTATAATAATATTCCTCAGTTTAAGCCATTTTTCATTAATTAATAATAGTTTTTCATAAAACATTTTGGAAAGAACATTCAACCATGTCGACATATTTTTTTACAACAATAAACATCTATGCTATGAAAGTTATAATAGAATGTTTAACCATGTGAACACCTAGATCATCAAGGGGAACATATATCTTAATTCTCAACAAATGATCTATGTGAATACCTACTCTCACATGATATTTTGTAAGTTGTTATCTATGTATAATATCTCCTTGGATATTTTACATTATACCCCTCACAACAAGGCATTGAGTGGGTATTGATAAATATAAATAACAATAAATTTCAACATGTATAATATTAGTACATGAAAGGTTTTAGTATATTTCTAATTCACATTACATAGAAGAAGAGAGGATGAACTCGATTACCTCTCTTAAGGTAGGGCTTTGTGGGCGAATGGAATGATATTATTTTAGGGGTGGATCTATTTATTATTCTTGATTCTATATTTTTTCTTCTCTATTACTTCTTCCTATAACAATCTAAATTAAATCGGTTGGCTGGTTATGTTTTTTTTCTGGAACATTATTCATTCATGCATCTCATCGATTTTCTCACCTTAATATGCCTCTTAAATTTATTTTCTCAGAGTAGTTTCAGGGTAACACTCCAAAATTCACTCTTATATGCGAACATATTTTTAGAGAAACTTCATGGCCAATAAATTTAGTCATTATTAATGTACATTTGATAACGATTATTGTGTTTAAACCTGATAAAAAATTACGAAAAATAAGTATTCATTGTTATATAATACCAATTTAATGAAGAAGAAATATTTATTATATAATAAATAAAAATTATTTTCATACTCTTTGTGTGTTTTATTCAATTATTATTTCTTATTTATCTACATTATCCTCCTTTCATAGCACATGACATTTGATGGACGTGACTTTGTATATTCATTCATCAACCAACATATAAAAGAGGAACATAATTATTTTTTTGTTTCCTACCACATAATATTATTACTATAGATTTTAAATACAAATTATTTTATTTCTAGTAAAGAGTTCCCCGTCATTTCTTTATGATAGGGGTATATTGTTTTTGATACATCCTCTTTATTTGAAACAGTAATTAGGTTTTTCATAGAGTAAAGATTCATAATCAACGTGATTAATACATATATTTCAATGTAAAATTTTTCCAATAACAATGTACCTAAAATGATATATCATAAAATTTTTAACAAATTGACTATAAGTTTTTAGTTTATCATGGGCCGATATATCTATAGTGGGTGGGTGTTTAAATTACCTTCAGTATCTCTAAGATGATGCTTCACAATAGTTTTCTTAAAAGATCTATGTTCCTTTTTTGTATCCATAAATACAAATTTCATTCGACGGTTATCCTATATAAATATAGTATCTAATGTATAATGAAGTGTAAATGAATGTTTCATTGTTTTATTTTCTAGTAGTATCATGAATTTATATCACAATTTTATCTTAATATCTACCCAAATTACGATTATAAATATAGGTGCAACATTATTCCACATATGGACATCAATATACACATCTATAAGAGTGGTGACGCTAATGTAACTAATGAAAATGAAATCTTATTGTCAATATTTCAATTGTATGAATTCCATCAAACCTAAAATTTTATTCCTTTGAATCTCACCTTAATAATTTTTTCAGATAGTAGCACAATGATTCCCCTTTTTTCACCAACATTGGTTATTCACCTTCTACCATTTCCTTAGTTTCAACATTTTCAAAATATTTTTCAATCGAATTGGTAGCATCAATATGTGGAGAAACATATTTTTCCATGGTATTAGGAGAATCATCATGTGGATAATCCATTATCTACATAAGTATTTGAACATTTAATTTATATTTAGAAAATGTATTAGTGAACACATAATACTATAATTTAATACCGTTTATATTAAAAAAATATTAACCTAATTATTGAACTCTATTTGTTTATTTAAATGATGAATGGATCTCTCCCCTCTATCTAGTATCCAAATCCTTTTTTTGTGGTTCTCTATGATATATGAGACCATATCAACATTATAACCCCCAAAAAATGAATATGATTTCCAAATGAAAGGTTATTCCACAATGGAATTGGCATTTGTCCCTATGGCTGTTTGGTTTGATAATAAAATAATTGACCACTTTCTATTTATTGCACCAGGGATTTCAAATAAGTTCACTACCTATGATGATATTTTTGAATACATCATCTGTGTACCCTTCCATACTAAAATATACTTTCAGAAATCCTAATTCATTGATTTAAACTCCACTCCTATTATCAGCACATTTTCATTAAAAATTTGGCACATAGAATCGTGTATATTCCAACTCCCATATTTTTTTGATGATTCTAAAGTATAACATATTAGATAAAATTTGGATTATTTTCCTTGGTTAATGATATGTGAATTGCTGCTACCATAAGTGTAAATCCATTATCTTCCATGGTAATATGTTTATCATGTTCCATTTCATAGAACATATCCCATTATAATATAATTCATGACACATGGTCCCCAAGATAGTAATATAATTCATTATGAAATTAATTTCAAATTTTCAATTGACCACTTAAATATTTGGTATTGAAAATATTCTATAAAATGTTGATTTGGTGTATTTGATATCTTTCATTCAAGCTTTAATGGATTAAAATTCCCAATAATTTCTTTGTGGGTTTTAACATATGGTACAACTACTAACTATTTTGTGAAATGTAAAGGTGATTCTTCTCCTTTTAAATTGTAAATATGCTAATATATATTCTTGAAATTCCATCACCCATAGGTTTCCTATTTTGAGGAGATTTTGGTAGGAAAATGGTATCTAAATCTGACATGTAGTTAGTAAAGAATTCAATGACTTCCTCAACAATATATCACAATGTAATTATACAATCTTGATGAATTTTATTTTTTATGTAACTTTTGAAAATATTTATTTAAAATAAAATGAGGTACATCCATCTATAATGTACATGACTATATGATTGTATCTCTCTAACCAAGTGATATATAAAGTGAGCCAACATATAAAAGAATGATGGTATGAAGAACATATCTAATTAAATTAATATAACATCAATTTTCCTTTCTATATTTTGAAAGTTTTTATGGTTAATAATACTTCTACATATTTTTTTGAAAAAGGATTAAGTCTTGATTAATGTGTGTCAGAAATTTTTATTTAAAATTAAACTTAAAACTATATGCATTATGTCTTACATGAAAACATGAAATTCAAGAGATTTTATGACCCATAACATTAAATCACTCATTGAAATGATATTACTGATATTTAATTAATACCTCGTTGGATCCTTTATATCCTTCAAGATGTTTTAAAACTGATATATCTCATTCCATGAATGAGTGTAAGCTGGTGGACGAAGAAAATTACTTATTTCACCCTTCACTGATACCAACACTCCACTTTTCTCTAGGTCAATCATGTCCAATGTAGACTAAATTGCATACATTTTTTCTGACTGTATTTAGTAATGTTCTAATGAATCTACCAAATAAAAAAATTGGTGCAAGAAATCAATTAAATTTATGATGTACAAATAATTATTGAACTATGATTCAAATAACATGAACTCTTTTTTCAAGTATATTTCATATCATTTTTCAAGAAATACATTCTGAAAGTGATGATCAACTTTTTTTTAACTTTTGTAACCCATTTATCACATACTAGTGGAGATAGTGTTGTACTGTCTTTAAAATACCCATCAAATAATTTCATCCAAGATTGATATTATTGTTTCTAGTTTGAAAAAATATGACGTCCTAGAAACACAATCATAGAGGAATGTTTCATCTTAATTGAGTGTGTACATTATTTACGAATGGTACACCCTAACATTCATTTAATGTTATATACTAAGAAATTATATAAGTAGAATAGCAATTTATCATTCCATAAAACACAGACCTTAATATGAAATATTACTTTATATAATCATCATACAAGGTAACACTTTATTCTGAAATTAATACCAAATAAAAAATAAATGAAGCAATATAAACATTAATATCATTACTATGTTGTGATTGGTACTTCAATAAAAATATAAAACATAATACATTTTTTCTTCCTTAATTAGTATTATGGAATGTTATAATTTATCAACATAACTGAACTTGTACTATGAGTGAACTGTTTTTAAAAATGAATTCACTTCATCTATAGATAGTAAAATATTGATATTTATCATCTCATTTTGAAATCCAGTATACTCATGATCAATTTTCATCCCTGGAGGAGTGTATTCTATGTGGGTATATTTCTCTCTTGATTACTTATATCTATGTGCATTTAAATTCTATTGAAATATCCACACTTCTATATAGTTTCATAATCATTATAATGTTTTGAATTTTCCAAAAAACATTCGAAGGAATTGATCTTTCTTATAATGCGAAACACCATTCAATAGAATTTTTAAGTGATTCATGGTCCTATCGAAACAATATATAGTCATTTTGAAAGGCATGTATTATTTATGTAATCATATCCACTTAAGGTAGAATACAATTAGTTTCATATGTTTTTTAGCAAATCTAATTATATTATAGTATCAAATAATTCAAGAGATAAGGTAGTTAAAAAATTGGTTTCACTCTATCATGTAACACATTTCCAACTATATTGATTCAGTATGGATGAAAATGTTGTATAATTTGGAAAATTAGCATACAATGATGTCTTTATACAATTAATTAACTTCTAGAAATGTATTTTAAAATGATGAAGTTCATCTAAAAATTTCATTTTTATTTTCCTAATATGATGTTCAATGTTTTTTACACTCATTTTCATTTCTTCGATATGATCTTAATTATCACTTACAATTATAATCATATTAGGAAATCTATAAACCATAGTTTTATCCTAGACACTGGCTATATTCCATTCTTCCCCATGTTTAGTCCTACATTTATAACATTTATCCATTTAGTTATAGACCGTGTGTTCTTCCAACTCATTGGTACAAATTATTCTTGAATAATAACAATGTAAACAAGAACAACATATTTTTTAAGGTACAATTTCATGATCTTTTACAAAAATTATAAACTCTCTAACCCCATACTTATACTCATTTTTCATACAATTGGAATCCAACCATTCTAGATTCATATTCGTCTTTTTTGATTCAATAATATTCATATTTATCAATAAATAAGTACATATAAGGTACGAGATTATATTTT
This sequence comes from Viscum album, assembly GCA_963277665.1. NCBI lineage: Eukaryota > Viridiplantae > Streptophyta > Magnoliopsida > Santalales > Viscaceae > Viscum > Viscum album. The sequence goes on along the minus strand of OY728165.1, from coordinate 1,830,177,157 downwards.
TAAAATGATTTTCTTTACACAGACACATATAGTCATCATATGTGATATAAATTTTTACTAAAGAATTAAATTTTCAGAATAATTGAAGATGAAAATTATATGAAAAAAAATTAAAATAACACTTATTTTTTTATTCCAATAATATTGATATCATAATTCATTCTATTTTTTTGAAGGGAATCATCATGGGAGATAATTTATAGTCAGTCAGTATCAATGTCTACATGAAACCTTTTGATTTATATAACTGTATAAGTATTACTGTATATAGAATAAAGGTTCACTATCAAAAAAATCACAGAAGAAGTTATTTAATTTCATTATGTATTCTATATTGTTCAAAAGAAAATGGTGTGACAACACATTTTAATGAAGAAATTTACATTAAAAACACATTACAATGATAGAATATTATTAGACAATTCATTTTGTGTTCATTGACTAATCACTTATCTACCATTTCAAAATAGCTTAGATAATATTCGATTTTAAATACTCACAGAAATAAGAAAATAATAGAATAAACTAATTTAATGTTTTTTTACACACACCATAATTTTCAAAAAAATAAACTGAAACTTTCAACTTGCAACCTCACATACCTAAAAAATAAATTTATAGATTTCCATTTTAATAAAAAAACCTCTAAAAAAAGATCCATGGGTTGTAAAAGAAATTGTTAACATTTTAAATAAAATTTATTTTAAATATATCTTCTATGATTGCCTCACTACTTCAAATAAAAATAACATATGCACCATATTTAAAAAAAATCATAGAATTTCATTAAATAAACATATTTATTGAATCTAATGAATGGGTGGGATCTAGAAAAACATGAAAAAACAATGAAGACATAAAAATAGAGTAATACAAATAGAGATGAATCACTACCACAACAACATGAAAAGAAGAACATAATGTAGTAGAAAATAGTGGTTTAAAACCAAAGGAATAGAAAAGAAGTTGTGCAGAACACTATTCGTGAAGAATAGTAAAAAAATATTTATTTGTATACACTAAAACAATTTAGAAAAAAAATAATTTTTTATAAGAACATCAGCTACCAATGTTTTGATCCATCTAAAATGTCCCATGTGATCATATCAGAGTCCAAATTCCACAGATATATTGAACGACATGAGGAGAAAAGATCTATGTTAGGGATATTTTATATGAATAGAAAGAGTTTTATTAGCACTAATAAAAAGTGATAATGAAATATACTTTTATCAGTGCTAAAATTTAAATCACCTTTTATTAATGAAAATTTATTAATTTATTAACACTAAAGGATGAGTTTTTTTAGTACAAAACATTGCGATAATAAAGGGTTCTTTTACGAAAGGGATGATAGGATGACCATTAAAAAAGAGAGAGATTTCCATGACATGAGGCTTGGGATATCTTTATATGATATCGGACTACCCTTTATCGGCACTAATGTTTGTGTTGATAAATTATGGATTGGTCAACGATAGGTTTAGCATTGATAAAAAATATTTTAGAAGAATTAAAAAGTTAAATTAAAGAATTACAACAACATACTAATTATAAAAACATGAATAATAAAAATTAAAAAATAAATTTTTTATGAAAAATATGTATATTAAAAATTAATTAATAAATATATATTTACAATTATTAATTATGACAATTAATAAAATTGATTATGAAATATAAATTGAATAAATAATATTAATTATCTAAATCACAAAAATATTTAAAAAAATTAATATTATTAATTATATAAACTAAAAAATAATAAAAATAAATAAATAATTTTCATTATATAAATTTAAAAAATATTTAAAATGAATAAATACTATATTATATAAATTTAAAAATTAATATTAAAGAATAAGTTTTAAAATATAAATGAGTAAATACTAATGTTATATTTTAATTAAAATGATTTAAATTAAATTATTAAAAAAAGGAATAATTAATAATGGTGACAATATTTAAATAAAAAATTAAAAAATAAAAAGGAATAAATATTAATTATATAAATTGAAAAATATTAAAATTATGAAACATTAAAAAATAAATATGAATTAATAAATATTAAGAATTAATTAATTAGAGAAATAATAAATGAATAAATTTCAAGAAATTATTAGTGATTAATTATTAAAAATTATTTGAAAATAATAAATGAATAAATATTAGTAATTAATAAAATTTGATAAATAAAAATTAATATATTATAAAAAAATAAAATATGAATTAATAATTTTACTTACATAAACTAACGAAATGTCAATGTGGATAAGCGTTTTTATATAAATAAAAAAAATTAAATTTTCATTTAAAAAATAATATATTTATAATAAATTCATTATTAATATTTAATGAAAAATAATTGTTCAAAGTTTTAAATACAAACATATTAATTTATAATTCAATAAATATTAATCAACTAAATTACACACACATTAAATGTAATAAATATTTTTTAATAGAAATTTATAAATGACCATAAAAAATGAACATATTAAAAATTATTAAATAAATAAAAATTAATTATGAAGAAATTGAAAAAAAAATAAAAATTTTGAAACAATAATTTTATTTAAATATTATTAAAGGAATAAATGTTAAAAATTATAAAAAATTAATAATTAAAATTTAATAAATTAAAAAAATTAATAAAAGATTAAATAATGTTGATTGCATTAGTTACAAAATAATAAAAATGGATAAATATTAAAAATTACATTAAACTTGAAATGATGGAAGATAAGTCAATAATTAAAAATGATTCCATAAAAATTCAAAAATGATTTGAATACAAACGTTTTAAAATTAAAATGAATAAATATTAATTTTATATAACAAAAACATATTAAAATTATTATATAATAATAAATTAAAATGTAAAAATAAATATTAAAAAAAGAATAAAAATAATAAATAATATTAAATGTAAACACACACACACATATATATATAATTGGGTTAATTATATTTGAAGACACAAATGACTTTTTCTTATGAGCATGTCGCTACAAATAATTAGTTTTTTCAAATATGGGCATATATGTCAGTGAAAGTGCATTTTCTATTGGCAAAGCATTATACCAACAAAAATTGTTTGGTTATTAAATATTTGGAAAAAAATTGCTGAATGTTATTATGATAGAGAAAATAGTTATGTTACAATTATAATAATACTAATAGATAATATATTAGTTGTTAAAAAGTTTTAGCAACATATTTGTACAACAAATTTATATTTTGATAATAGTCATATCAACTTTATAATTTTTTATTATTAATAACATAATTGTCTTATATGTAACTACAAACAATTCCCACAAATAATATTCTCTTATAATTCAATTTTGAATGACATTCACATATTATCATTCGTGTTGCTAATTTGTTTTTAATATTTTTATTAATAAATATATATAATAGGATTAATATTAATATTATATGTTATATATAAATTTTTTTCAATCAAAAAATATTAAAGAAATAAAATACTAATGTATATAAACATTTAAAATAGGTCATTATAAATTTATCCCAGTAATTTCAATATCTCTTAAAAATATATATATACAATCATGTCCCAATGCTGACAAATCGATACAAGATAATTTTTTTGTTGTTTATAAAATAAAAAATAACTAATTAATACCCAATGTAAATTGTTGGAACAATATCTACCATCTACTATGAATTCACTCTCAAAACCTTATTTATAAGCGACTGCTACTCACTGTACATCACTATCACCTTCTTAAAAAAACACACAACACAAAAAATAAAAAATAAAATAAAAATGAATAATATATCATGAAGCATGTCACCTTAATATGATTATATGCTCAAATATAAGAATTTACATCCAAACACCCCTATATCATTTTACCTTTATGTATTAGATGTTAAAAGGAAATCATGAATATTAAACGAAAACGTGTCTAGATTGATCTATTGATTCCTAAAATCCATAAATACTAATGAGGGATCTGGACCCACGATAAAGCACCAGAATACCAAACCATTAGTTATAGCTCCAGGGGAAGTCCCACACTCGAGTCAAGGGAATAAGATTGAAAATTTTGTTAAGGTAATCTGCTGTTTCATTGATGATTTGTTGAAGACAAGTAAAATATTGGGAAACAATTATTATAATCACCTTGATTTTACTAGAAATCCCAATCCTCACTTACCCCATTGTCTTTCCCCACCCTTCTCTTCCATGCTTCAATGTAATTCATAGAAAAATTGCCCCTATATTTTTGTGCCCATGTGTGTAGTCCCCACCACTAATAAATTATTTCAAAAAAAATTCAAGTGTATAAAAAACATCACTATCATATTTCTCAGATTAATTCATATATTTTAATTAATTAATGTCGATAGATATAAGATTAATGAGTAATAAGAATAATAAGTAACATTATAAAAGATGAACAATGACATCTTATTACTGGATAAGGAATTTTTACTATTAGTGAGTAATAATAATGGCATGGAGCTTTGATAAGTTTCACTTCTACTGCTTTTAGTGATATAGATCCCCCATGTTAGAATTTTGGAAGATCCCTATATTGGAATTTTAGAAATATAGTGGTTCTTAGAATACAGTTTTCTACCTAGGGGTATAATTTTTGTAATTCTATTCCAATCATATATGTGTCCTTTTTGGGGTAAATTATAATTATATATTTTTTAGTTTTTTTCATTTATTATTATTCATAATAATGGGTGGAGATCACATACACCTATTAAAAACCACGTTGATAGAAGGATAACTGGATCACGAGATCATCATATTACAATAATACATGTACCGAATTGAGGAAAATAGAGTTAGATTACTGATCATGTTTGCAGAAACCATGATGAATGGAAAAACACCACAAGTTTGGGTTACATTATTTATATTGATCACATTTATATTTTTGTCAACTTATGATTCTTGTTCTTGGGTTTTTTGTGTAATTATCTTTATTATTTAGTGGCAGTAGTGATTTTTATAGTGGATCAGATAGTTTTATTTGGTGTTAAGGAATAATATTTCATTAATTCCTAATCACATGGCATGTGATCTTTGATACATATAACATGTATGTTACTAGTGTGTCTAATATTTTCGCATTTGAATGAAATATCATAACGGGTGTGCATTATAGTATCTAATTTGGTTTTGAATACTAACTCAATCCTAGTTATTAATGCATATTTATCCATTATAGAGATAAGTTATTAATTGTTAGGTCATCTATCTATATCAGGATCTTCTGACAATAAATAATATTTGGGGTTTTCCTCTAGGTATGCACTATTCCACCCCGAATCATTTCATATGAGCTAAGTTGACATTTATTTCCATTAAGATTTTATATATATGGGGTTTATAAAAATAAATCTTATATAAAACTATTAGAATCTACCACAAATTGGCATTGTTATGGAAACTAAAATTGGGAATAATTCATAGGCTACGGTGAATACCACTCATTAAGATGGAATGGTTATTGATAAGGTAAGGGTAAATTGTGATTGTACTAAAATACCTCTTGAATATAAGGATTTTCTTAGGATCCTCAATGTTGGTAATAATTACACTACATATTGATAACATAATAACATTCATGTTACACATGCTATATCTTTACAAAATGATTTTTGTACTGATGGATTGAATTCTGGTAATGAATGTTTTATTGAAAGATATTTATCTATTCATTATAATTATAAATGGCGGATATTGTTTGATGAACTTAAAATATGTATTAGTAAAGACTCAATTATTTTAAATCACAGTAAACAATAAAACTTATTTTTAGACCCATGAGTTTCATTGGTTGGATTTTGTGAAAATCTAGTGATGATGCTTGAGGGAGTTGTACATGTTTCTTTATTACACTAAAAATATATATGGTAAAGTTGGAAGTTCATAGAATGTGTTAAAAAATTATTTTCTACGTTATAGGTTGCATGGATTTATCCCAAAGAGATTGGTATGAATGTATTATTGGTGGAGATGATCTGGTTATTGGCATAAATAAAAATAAAAATCTAAATAAGAAGTTTATATTGTTTAAAATACAGTCAAGATGGAATTTTTGAAAGCATTTGTTTTGTGGAAACTCAATATCATTAGTTTTACCACAATGTTTAAAGAAATATATGTTTTTTTTTTGGATGTAAGGAATTTTAAATTTTAAAATATGAAAATTTTGACTATAATAATATGTGCTATTATAAAATAGATGATCACATATTATCAGATGTGGAAATATTTACACACAAAAAATATGAAACAAGAATTTTTGGGAGACATATGAGTCATAATTTTAAAAAAATCCTCATTGAAAGAATGAAATAATTTCAATATCATTAAATTATGAAGATTCAATACATTTAATAATAATGGACCAATATTTTCAAATATATTTGTTTGAGTTATACTGAGATTAGATAGGTGGGTGTGTATGTAAAAATAGGATGATCTACATAGCACTGACTATACTTCGAATTCTAAACAAATAATAGAAAGAGCAAGAATCCATTTCATGTATTCACATATATGAATTCTATGTAGACTTAATAGAAAGAAGGATGTCTAGATGATTATATTCATACAATGTTGATGGAAAACTTGATAAGGTAGAGAAATAGATTCCCTCATATCTGTTTATATATGTTATCTTAGAAACATTTAGAGAGAGGCGAGTTCTATATCAATACATTTGTTGAAGAAACTAGTGATCCATGATGTTGGATGGATATTGAGATATTATGTTTGAGAAGGAGAATAATTGGAGCCAATGTGTGTAAAAAATATGGAGTTGTTATAATGATCACATCCATGTGATTTTAAAGGAAAAGGGTTTGAGTAAAGGATAAAGGGGATAAAGAAGTTGTGTGTTATAAATGTTATTCTAGTCTTTGGAGTCAACACCATCCATAGTAGTGTGTTGCTGCATGTAATAGAATGAAACAAAGACACAATCCACTCAATGAGGTATTGAACACGTCAAGTTTAAAGAATATATAATACAACATATTAGATGATAATTTATAATCCATCAAGAGTTTGTGATAAAAAATATGAATTGTTCCACTAATAATATAAAGGGACCATCATGTCAATAAACTAAATTTGACCTTTAATGAAATAGTTCATGGTTTGGAGGAGAGGAGTTTTTCCAAGGATCAGTAGTCAGATATTTCTTAACCTTATAATGAAATAATTAGTTTTCATTACTCCCCTCAAACACCGACACATTGTTGGTGTGTGTGCCTTTGATGAGCTAATTTGGTTGAATCAAGTATAATTTTGTCTTCTCCCTCTTTAATTTTTTTGTGACTTCATGGTGTGAGTGTGGGTTCTTATGTTCATGATAAAATGTTGAATGTGTGTTCTTTTATAAATAGAAACAATAACCTAATGAAAATAAAAAAAATGGAATTAAGAAAAAAATTAAAACCCTTGTGTGAACATAATTCACCCTCCACTCTCAAGGTGTCCTGGGGTGAAACTCCTAAATAGTTCTATTCTAAATTAGTAAGTACAAATAGATACCAATAGAAAATGGGATCTATACATTTAGAGGGAGAATCCTCCCTCAAACACACATCTACACATATAGTCCCCTACCATAATCATTATTTCTCTTACATGCTTCTTCAAAACCCCACTTAAGTGGTAGTACAAAACCCAAATGCAAAAGGAAAAGAAATAAATTACACACATCACTACAAATTGATTTATATAAAGTTATAATAAGGATAAAATATTCTATAAGGATATATGATATCATTTTTGGATGGTTTTTAGTCTCTTCACAACTTTCACAAATCCCACAATTACCTAAATATCATCCATTTCCTTCAAAAACAAACCATATTAAAAAAAGTTGGTAGGTTAGGTTAGGGTATACCCGTTCATAAACAGGTTATATTAGGTTATCATTACCCATTGATGGATTCAAAATACGGTTAACCCCTCAAAAACCTAACCCATTAACTCAAATAACCACATGGAAATCCACATTTATCGTATAAGGAATCAAATGAATCCATATGATAAAATCTTGAAACATGAACCTTATTGATGCACCCAAGAGATTCCATTAAATATTTTGGGTGTGATCAACTTAGAAATTTATATTATCCCAAAAAAAACATTAACTACAATGTAATTTTAATGTGGAAGTATATGGTCAAACCAACATAGAGGGAGGAACACAATGACGATAACTATCGACTAAATTCTAGGTCACTCCAATTTCAGTTTGATTTAACTAAAATAATGATGAAATTTAAATAAATGAATTAAAATGGAAATTATGAAGGGGGGGAAATAGTTTTCTTGGGAGGTTTTACAAACAAAATCATGATTACAATTGCAAAATGATAATGATCATTAGCTATGCAATAAATCATATTTAATAGATATGAGAAATAGTCAAACCCTATAAATATACCCCAAAATATCAATTCATCATCTTATGACGAATTAAAATAACTAGAGTGCATTATGATCAGTTTGAAATTGTATAAGAAAGATAAAATTTACTATTCATGAAATAATTAACTTAATCATGATGGGTTTTTTCCTCCATTAATGACACTGGTTCCATGATTTAACAATAGATATTATAAAATTGAATGATAAAACAATAATATTTGAAAAAATCATCATGTAAGTGATGAATAAAATAGAAAAATTTGGTATGCACCCATTGGGACTTATTCCACTATCCCTAATGAATTTAGTCAATCATTATTGGTTGATTGCCAATAAAGAATAAAACATAGTACATAAGAAAGAGAGTATATGAGAGTGAATGAAAAATAGAATTTATAAAGGAGAGAGATTGGAATTAAACTATAAATCATTAATAATCAAATTAAATAATGAAAAGGAAACCCATAAATCATAAAGAAAACCTAAATATGAAGAACTGTGGGTCAAAACCAAACAACATCCTCTAGGATGTCAAGTGTCTCCACACATCGAATGGAATTCCATATATGTAAGGAAATATATCTTGGATAGAACCCATATGAATAAGATTTTAAATCTTAAATAGTATTTTTTGGGTCAAACACAGTGTTAAATGATCATCTAGGTCCAAGGAGAGGCACCCCCATTGAAGATACCTAAAAAACCATGTTTTTTGTCATCCTGAGTATTACACAGCATGTAATGTGTGGGCCTACAGAATTTCACGATATGCTGGTTTTCCCTTGTTCATGACCTATAAATAGGTATTGGATTCCAACATCACATCAGCTAATTATTTTACATGATGTGTAAAATGTGTTTTTGCACCAATATCATTGTTTTTCTCTAGTTCTTCAATTCCAAGCCCCTGGAGGCACCCGTGATAATACAACATCATGGGAAAACTTCATTTCATGGATGTATTGGTCTTCATGGATTAAATCATCAATAATGGCTTCATTATTCAGTTTCACATATTTTGCGGAGCTTCGTCATGACTGAAGACTAAGTGCCTCTATGTTATTTAATTTACATGTTTCCCTTAGTAACACTCCTAGTGCCAGACCTGCATAAAAAACAGAACACATAAATATCAAGAAAAATTATTATTTTTAATAAATTATTATTCATCTAATTCACATATAAAAATCCATCAAAATATATATATCTAATAAAGATATCAATTTTTTTCATTCAATTACAAAAAATATCAATGGAAAAATATAATAAAACTTATAGCATGGACCATAAATTAAATGAAATGATGAAAATATTAGCCATCGTAACATGCCATCTATGAAGAATATATATATATATATATATATATATATGTGAATATGTATAGAGAACACACACACACATATATATATATCTATATCAATATAACATATATATAGAGAGGTAGATCAAAGAGAACACACACACATATATATATATAACCCTTATATATGCCAAACACCTATTTATAACCAATATATACAAAAAAATTGTATATGAACATCACCATAACTATATAATAAAGGTAAAACGTGATAAATAAATATGGAATGTCCCACAACTATAGAGTCATTCCCATAACATTCCAGTTTATAAATATGCTTTAATTTGAATAAAAATGCTTAATATAAAATATTAAAGAAACCCCAACTAATCAATTATGATTTTAAATTTATTAAAACAAAAAAACAATATGGATAGAAATGGAAATGAAATCTTTATACTTTATATTCAAACTATGAATGGATTAATCTATAAGATACTATCAATATTGTTCATTATCCCCTAATATATACAATCAACCAGCTGTGATAGGAAATCATTTTTAGGAAAATCAGAACTGTGTTAAGGAATTTTACAAGTTATAGGAAGTTGTTTCAAACCATTTTATAATATTTCATAGGATTCTCACTGATTACATTAAGAAATCCATTCAATATCTATATTTTTTAACGTTTATGAATATTGATAATGTTATGATACAAACAATAACTAAACAATCAAAATTAAAATGAAAATTATACTCATGAAATTCTTAAAAAAAATAAAAATCATAACAAAAATAAAAACACATTATAAGTGTGATAATAATTTCACATGGATTCATGAGAAAAAATAGAGCTTCAATTAATGTTGAGCAGTTCAACATGATGTTCTCGTTTGAGAAATTATAAAGGAAAACCCAAGATCGAAATTTAAATTTGAAGGAATTTCAAATATAAAAACATAAAAGATGATCATAATGAAAAATAATATGATATAATTATAATGCAAAAAATCAACAGAAGAAATATCAATTTCTCCAAATTTGATACGTTTTTGTGGGAGGTCATGCTACCTGGAGACTTGGACGTATTAAGTACTTAAAAGAAAACATTATTCCTTTGTGGATAAAACTACTCATTTTCTGAATCAAATTTCTCGATCACACTATTGATCATGGATGAGGGGAGGTGATGAATCGTAATAGTGATTGGGCCATACCATTTTATCCATCAAATAGGAAAACAGGAGAGGTCAAATACAATGTTGGCGTTGTCGAATGGGGAAGGAATATGATGGTGGAGTGTCGAGTTGGGAAGGTTGGGGATGGCAAGGGTCGAGTGCGTTATGTCAAGGATTCATCCTGTGGGGATGTAGAATATGACACGACATGTGAGAAATGAGTGTGGTGGGTGTAGAGGATCACAGAGTAGTGGGATGGTGGAATATGCGGTGGTTCAGAGAGTAGGTGATACTGGTCATAGATGAGGTGGGTGGCATTGATGGAGAGTGGTGGAGGATACAATGGGGGTTGATGAGGGAAGTAGTGGTCATAGAGGAGGTAGGGGGTCATAAAGGTAGCATCAATATGGGGTGGCACATTATGATAAAATGATCTCTTTTAAATTGGTTATTTAAGACGGGTCTTTCACCCTTCACAAATTATCCTTACCAAGGGACAATTTGTGACTGGACACGTTTCCTATCTAAAATAATTTTTTATTATGGATTATTTTAGATGAGATTCGTTTCCCATCAAAAATACCTTTGGAACGGATAGCATGGGAAACCATAAGAAATGTATTTGAGATGGGTATTTACCCTAATCCCAAATACCTTTCATAATTATTGAAATTTTCAATAAGAATTAAATACCATCCATATATACTTTTGGAAGAATATTATTTGGGATAAGACCCATGGAAAATAACATTTTTATTGCTGACATGGTTATTTATGGTGGGTATTAACGATGAAGGGTCTCATCACAGGTAATATTATTTGAATTAGGAAACTCTTTACAAAGTGTCTCATCCCTACTAATCTACACCATCAATACTAATCCAACCTACATATACCACGATAGCTGATTTGTCTTCATTCCTTCTTCATCTGAACTCTGCTTTACTCTATTATGCTCCACTCTTTATTTATTCAATTAAAACCTTAAATATTTATAAGGAAGTAAATTTTTCATTTTTCGTCTAAAAAAGGTTTCACTTTTGGTCTTTTAATTTTATCTTTTTAATTTTAATCTCAGTTATTTCATTTTAAATTTAAATTTAGTTTTATTAATTTTTAGTAACTATACTTAATTAAAATTAATTATATATAAATTACAGAAATTATTTTAAATTTGAAATATTTAATTTTTATTATCATTATTAGTTTTTCAAATCTGAAGTAAATCTTTTTAATTTACAATAATTAGCTTTAATTATCATTAATTTATTATTATTAATACTAAACAATAATTGATAAAGAATTAGTATTAATTAATAGAATATAGTAATAATTTATATATCTTAGTAATAGATAATAATAATTGATAGTAATTTCTAATAAATAATAGTTATTAGTAATTAGTACTAATTAAATGTATTTTTCAATATTTAAGGAAAATATTAAATAATTAAAAACCAATATTAAATATTAGCGATATTCAGTAAAACGTAATCGTAATCTATAAAATTAGTGATAATCTTTAAAAACTAGATTTAATTATTATAAATTATCGATAATTGGTAGAATATAACAGTAATAGGTAAAAATTAGCAATAATGAGCGGTAATTAATTACGATTAATGAAGATGGGGGGTGAGTAGTTAAAAATGGAAAAAAATGAGTAGTATTTAGTAAAAATAAGAGGAAATGAGAATTAGTTAGTAAAAATTAGTATAATTGATTGGTAATTAGTATGATTTAGTAGAAATCAATGTTAATTAGTAAAATTTTGAGGAAATGAGCGGTAATTACTAAAAGTTATCGATAATGAGAAGTAATTATTGAAAATTAGTGTTAAAGAGTGTTAATTAGTTAAATTTAGCAGTAATGAATGGTAATTATTAAAAAATTGTGGAAATTAGAAGTGATTAGTAATAAATACCGAAAATGAGTTGTTTTTAGTAAAAAAGCACCAACAATGAGCCATTTTTAGTAAAACATATGAGCAATGAGTGGTATTAAGTAAAAAGTATTGAAAATTAGTGTTAGTTAGTAAAAAGTAGTGAAAATGAGTTTTAATTAGTAAAAATTAGTAGAATTATGTGGTAATTAGTTAAAATTGGTTTAAATGGGTAGTAATTATTAAATATTAGCGAACATGACCTGGAATTAGTATAAATTATTAGAAATGAGAAGGAATTTTTAAAAAAAATTATAAGTAGGAATTATTCAAAATTAGCAGTAATTAGTGGGTATTATTAAAAAGTAATGGAAATTAGCGAGGACTAATAAAAATTTGTTGAAATGACCATTAATTTGATAAGATTAGTAGCAATTAGTGGTAATTTGTTAAAAAATATTTCTAGTAAGTTTATATTTGTTAAAAATACATACAGTGAGTGGTAATTAGTAAAAAATACAAGAAATGAGTGTGTTTTAGTAAAATATTTATGTAATGAGCAGTTTCAGTGAAAAATATTGGCCTTGAGAGGTATTTAGTAAAAAATAACTGCAATAAGCATTATTTTGCAAAAAAATACCAATAATGAGCATTAATAAGTAATAGAATACTAGTAATGAGAGTTAATCAGAAAAAAGTTTGATAATGAGTGTTAATCAGTAAAAAATACCCAAAATAAGTGTTAATCAATAGAAAATAATAACATTGATGGGTAATTAGTAAATGTTCCAACGACAAAAGGTAGTCAGTAAAAACTCTGGAAATGAGCAGTAATAAATACACAATACCAGTAATGAGGGGTAATGAGTAAAAAGTATCAACAATGAGTGTTAATCAATAAAAAATAACAAGAATTACAATTAATTAAAAAAAATATCAAAAATGACTGTTAATTAGTAAAAATACTAGAAATAAGTGTTAAGTAAAAAATACCAGTAATGAGCATTAATTAGTCAAAAATATTGATAATGGGTATTATTTAATAAAAAATAACAATAATTATAATTATATAAAAAATACTAGCAATAAGCATTATTTAGTAAAAAATACATGCATAGAGGGGTATTTAGTTAAACATATAGATAATGAGCGGTATTTTGATAAAAAGTACCCGTAATTAGAGGTATTTTGTAAAAAATATACTAGGAAAGTGTGGTAATTAGTAATAAAATACAAGTAATGATCATTAATTAGTAAAAAAATATCACAATTACTTACAATTAACTATTATTAGCCTTAATTTAACACAGTTAGTAATATAAGATCGACTAAGGGTCTTGAGGGGTGAATGGAGTGGATGGGATAAAGGTGAAGATATAGTGAAATAATTTCAGTTCAACTATATTTAGAAAGATTGAATGAGATATATTCATCGGTAAAATCATAGTTTTACCCATGATTTTATCTCCTCTAAACGGTCTGAATGTAGGGAAACTGGAATTCTTTCACTCCATCGTCATTATCATCCTCTCCACTCCATGCTTCCCTAATTACCCTTGGTCAACCTTCTATCCCCAAATTATATTTAATGATAATTTGAAAAAATTAGTGGTTCTTAGAAAAAAAATCGATGATTTCTAGAATTAGAAAAAAAATATAGATAATTTTTTATAATTGACTATATTTACATGTAATTTGATTATTTATTTTAAAATATTTTATATTAACTTCAATAGATTAGATGAATTATAATAATATTTTGTGTTTCTATTTATTATAAAAATATGGAACAAGGATATAGAACCAAAATTTATTATAAGATCGTGATTGGATAAATCATTATAGAAATTTGAATGGTTCTGATATAAATCATATATATACTAATGGTATTAAAACATTGTTATCATTTTCATCATAAAAAGTAGAATTTGTTTCAAAAGGGAAAATTATAAGTTTATTTATGAAATTTGATCTAAGGAAATTTGAAACATTTGACAATATGGGGGATTATATATTGTGTTTTTATTTTTGGAATGATTTTTTAGTATCAGCTAGGTGAATGCAATTCTGGAGATGATACTAATAATTTGGTTTCAGATCCATCATGGTTTAAAACATTAGTACATGAAGTTGATATTTCATCTTTTTAATAAAAAGATACTCATAATGATATTGATTTAACTACAAAGATAAAACCTTCTTAGTTAAATGATTTGTTAATGTTTTTTGAAAATACCTTATATCCTGGTTGCGAGATAAGAAAATTTGAGTTCGTGAAAAAAATTATGCCTGTTAATTCAGATAATGGTATTTCAAAAGGCTATTTTGATCATATTTTATCTTTGGATAAATCATTGTTGCCTAAAAGATATTTGTTTTCCACCAATTTCAATAATAGGAAGAGGAATGTTGGTAATTTGGGTCTTGGTTACCAGAAGATTCATGAATGTTTAAATAATTTTATATAATATTATGATAAAAATTAGTTTTTTGTTATTCTTCATACATGTGAAAAAATGAGGTAAAATAAGGCTCAAAAAGGGAACTATAGATTGGTTCCTATTAAACAGTTGAGTTATTTCCCAATTACACTGAGATTGTAGTGTTAATTTATGTATTAGAGCACAATGTCATTGATTTAAGGGCATAAATCCAATATTTCAACTGGTAAAAGAATAAATCATCCTTGGGATGGTGATTCATGGAATCATTTTGACCATGCATTTCCTTTTTATTTATAATACCATAATGTGTTACTTGGTCTTTATACCGAGGGTTTCTATCTATTTTGTTCATATATAGTCAATATTCTTTTTACGCCATCTTTATAACTCTGAAAAAATTACTTCCTTTGATGTTGATGAATGTACCATATATTATTTTAACATTATTAATTCTAGGACATCCAGAAAAGTATGTTGATGTTTATATGTAGTCATTGATTGATGAGTTAAAATTATTGTTGAGTAATGGTGTCATTATATATTATGTTGTTGTGAAATATAATTTCCTAATGAATGACACAATAATACAATCAACTAGTGATTTCCCATTATATTACATGTTATTAGGATAGAGTAAACATGGTAAAAAATCATATTTGTACTGAATGTGTGCCATCAAAGAATTTATTACTGTAATTGGAGATTTTTTTTTCAACCATCATGACATATTTCTTCATATTTATCATCATTTCTAAAGGAATTGTAACTATTTAAGAAAAGGTATAATTGAAAGAGATGGACCCCCCGTATATGATCTTAGGTATTGATTTAAAATCTATTAACTCATTATTAAATATCATCCCCTTTGTAATGACTACAAACAAACAAAAAATAGATTTATTTGGGAAATATAACAATTGGATTAAATGATGTGTTTTTTGGGATCATCTATATTGGTCTGATTTTTTGTTCTGTCACATATTGGATGAAATGAATAATGGGAAGAACTATTTTGATAAAATATTTTATACATTTTTGGATATTCATGGTAAGACCAAAGAAAATTTAAAGACATGATCATATCTTTCCCCAATTTTTATGCGGCCAAAATAGGAGTTACATGAAAATGATAAAACACATAAGTTAATCCTGCCAAAAGAGGCTTATACACATTCAAAAAAAATTATTATTATTTTGTTATTGGATTGCGGATTTAATACTATTGGAAGTTTATGTTTCAAATTTGGATTGATGTGTCATAAAAAATCATATTACAAAATTAAAAATTCATGATTTTCATGTAATATTAAAAATAATTATTCTAATTAGATTTAAAGGTTTGTTGAATGATTTTATTTGGTATGAATTAACATAACTATCATATTTTTTGAGACATCTATGTGATGACAAAAGAATTCACTTAGTTGACTTCAAGAAGATTTTTCTTTTATGTTAAGATCAACTGGAAAAAAAATTCCACCGACTTTCTTTGATTCAATGAAACTTTTGATGTTAAATTTTCCATAGGAAGAAAAATATGGGGGTCCAATATAGCTCCAATGGATATATCCATATGAGATATATATTTATAGAAATTGAAAAATTAGGTATGTAATAAAGTATCAGTTGAATTGTCAATTGTAGATTATTATTTACACGAGGAAACATCCTTTATCTACTCCCATTATATCTAACCTGAAAATCATTCAAAACATAACTAAATGGGTTATAATGAGGGAAATTTTGATGATTCACCGAACCTTGAATATTAGTTTTTAATAATATTTAACTTGGGTTTGGTGTAGTTTATGATTAATGTATTTCTAATTATGAACATCATAGAGATCACACGTTTGTTCTTCTCAACAATGAAAAAATGACCTAATTTGTACAGTTAGTGCTACTACCACATTTTCTATAATTTTTCTTAAAAAAATAATATTATTTTTTTAGATTATATGATGATTATATCACGAAATAGTTTCCAAAAATTACAACAACTTCTCTTGAAGAATATCAACAACATAACTTTTCTTGGAGATATTGATTACTGGTAAAACAATTTTTTTATGGTTTACCATATGAAAACTATTTAATATTTTTTATATTTTTAATTATTCTTCAATTTTTTTGGATTTTCAACATGCTTAAATACTGATAATTGATTGTGTGTGTTGAGTAAGCCACCATCTGAAATGTTTAAATCTTATATTGCATATGTGGTGAATGGTTTTTGAATTCATACATGTGCATATTGTGAGTCAAATAAACAATTAATAGTTTTTTTCTCAAGAGTATATGATAATAGAGAAACTGAAGTTGACTTTTATGGTATGTTGGATGAAATAATTAAGCTATGCTATCTCGAATAAAATTATGTAATGATTTCTAAATTACATTGCATTCATAATGATAAAGGATATTGTTTTTATCGATGTCATGGAATCATTGATATTAAATATAAAATCATTCTTGTAGTAAATGAACTCTTTTTATTGGATAATCAAGGACACCCACTATATTATTCCAATTATCATGCTGCTTCAAGAGAGTTAGATGATTGGTGGGGGGTAATTAAAATGAAATCCTGTGAAATTAATTTCTTTTGTGAAGTGAATGTGGTTCTATTGAAGTACAAGGAATTGAAATTTTTTCATAGAAAACTACAAATACATCTTTTCAGAATAGAGACATGAACATAAATGATGACACACCACATTTATGGGTCGATGGTAATGATGATGTTGATAATGTGATAAATGAATTTGAATTATCATGTGATGATAATGTTTAAATTTGAAGGGTAATTGATGATACTATGAATGATGAAGATATTGAGACCATCACATATGAAGATAAGGATGAAGGAGGAAATAATTACTTATTGGTTATACTCAATATATATAATACTCATTTTCATTTATTTTCTTACAACATTCTCTTCATGTTTCAGATGGATGAAGAAATTTATGATGATATCTTCCATAGCCTCAAGGGGGATTCACTATCTTGTGATGAGCCTGGTGGTTTATCATCTGGCCATCAGGTTGATCTGGGTTCATCATTCACATTTGAGGGTTCGAGGTCTTGTGAGATTAGTGATTCCAAAACCTATTTTTGAGTGACTTCCCCATCATGAGTTTTATCTATGCATAAATAAGTATGTTCACTTGTGTATTTTTATTAGATTTCAATAAATTTCATTAATTTCTATATGTAATTTTTTTTTCTATGTTGTTCACATCTTTTCACTTATTTCTGATAGACAAGGGAGTTTTATTCCATAGAACTATTTTTTTGGAGCATCATTGATGCGGGATCAGATTCTCTTTGATGTTCGACACCACATGTTTGATCACTGGACGATATGTAAATAAATAATATTTATATCAAAATTTATTCAATTATTATCATTCTATTATAAATTATTTGTAGGATTTATGGTATCCCAACAATTATAGCATAAATATTTCTATAAAGAAGACAAGAAATATATGTACGTGTGAGCATTTTTGTTGGTTAATGCACAATTTGAGGAGTATAGACATAAAGACAGTGGGAGTAATGGATTTTGATCATTCTAATTGCACCTAATGACCAGATTACATATCATGTCAGGTTTGAGATGGATTATGTTTATACTGTATGAGAGATAGTTATCAGAGGAGATCATCATTAGGATAGAAGAATTAGGGGAGGTAGGAGGTGGTGCATTGAGCAGGTGGTTTTATATTTAGTACTCATAAATGACATATGTTACGTACTTTTTTGAGTAATTTATGTAAAATTAAATGTAATATATTCATTTTATACTTATATTCGGTGTTAAAAATCACGATATTACAAATTATGACATTTATTATAGGATATACAGTGATTTTTTCACTAGAGAGATTATAGGTGACCATCATCTTTAAATTATGGCGAGTATAGTTTTTTTAGTTTCAAAATTAAATAAAAAACTATTTTAACTATTTTAATTTCAAATTGAAATTGAAGGAGTCATATGAGCCCATGACTTCACAAACACAGGATGAGTGTCAGGTTAATACTGGGATTCCCTCGACCAGTGCAGTAGAATATGATGATGCAATATGGATACAGGAAACTCAGTATGATTTTGAGAAATGCTGAGTGGTTTGTATTAGTTCTCGACCTACACTTGGTAGTTATTATGGTACTACTACATGGTTGGTGTCTAGATCGAGGAGACCACAAGGAGAGTCATCATCATCAACTCCACAGAATGAGGTGCAGTTGTGATCTTAGAGTGAGGTTAAAAGGTAATTCATAGGGAGAATGATGATATCAGTCGACAACACCAATAACATCATGATGAGATGAGATGATGGTAGGAGTAACAACATGATCAGATGATGAAGTACATGTGACATCTGGCATAGGTTGTAGAGATGGAGTTCCCTCCCCCTCCTCTTCCAGATGACCATCTCCCCCTCCCCTTCACAATGATTGATACATTATGTAGTTATTTATTATGTTAAAATTTGAATGAAAGTATTTTCTTTAATAATATTATTATTTCATATGTTTACAGTTTTATTTATTTGATTTTTTAAATTATTTTTCTCTATTTATATTTTTGAATATTGTTTATTATATATTTTTTAGTTTTTAAACATTTTTATGAAGGGACTACAACCCGTTGCAAATACTTGAGTAAATAATCCGGTAAACAAAATATTTTGGATGGCCCATCTGACCGTCGCAGAAGATAGTTTTTGTGATGACTAAACAAAAAAACTATCTTTTGCGATGTTGTTTTAGCAGTGACGTATTTGTGATGTTGTGGGTTGCTGGGGAGGAGGAAGGGGTGGTGTAGATTGCGTGGTGATGGCAGAAGGTAAATTTTGGTTCAGGATTAGTAATGATTTTTTCAAAAAAAAATTAAATAAATAAAATATCAAATATCCTTTATTTTCATAATAAAAATTATAATAATAATATACATGAATGGAATAAATTTTTATTTCTAAATTTATTATATAATATAAAATTATATTTCAATATTTAAATATCAATTATTAACAAAAATAATATTACTTAATTGATTATTATGTTTTTTTAATTATTAAATTTAAATTATTTGAATTTATTTTTATTATATTTAATTAGGTTTTTTAAATTTAAATATAAAAATTATTTTATCATGTATATCGTGTATTAAACACATAGGTAAATATATCAAATATCTTATTGATTTAATTGGTTTCTATAAAATAATTAAATAATTTTTAAAATAATAACATAAAATATAAAAACCGTTTTAATATTTTGAGAAAATTGAAAATTAAAATAAATTAATGAGATATTTTTAATAAGATCGTAAAAAATGGATATATTTAATTATATGTGTACGCATACATACACATAGTACATAAATATACACATTCTACATAGACTTACATGAAAATACAAAAAAATGAATACATAAATATCCATACACATACACAAACAAATACACACATATACCCATACACACACATATATACACAATCATACACATACACTCACATACAGACACCTGCATACTTACATATGCTTTAAAATATACATACTCATACTCAACACATTCTTCAATATATATTCACCACTACTACAGATATGGTCTTTGAAATCACAAAAAAGGGAATTTACATTGATAAAAAAGAACTGATAATCGAAAGGCTATTAAAAGGGGTCTCTTTTATCTAAGCATTTTTAAAACAAGTGATAAAAGAAAAAAAATTAAAAATTGATCTAAAAATTGGAAGGTCGCCCAAACCCCGTTTAATAGTTCATTCATCCACCTATCAACAGTGCTAGGAAGCACCCCACTACCGCATTAACAGCACTAGGATACCCCTGCCCCCAACTCAGTGATAAACCCATTTCACAGGACCGCGTGCGCCCTTGCCTTTGCTTGGTTTCGAACATGAGACCTCCCCCAGACACCCCCACACATTTCACACTCACCTATAATATTTTATTCCATAGTTTAGCATATATATATTTATTCATTTATATTTCGTTAAATTTTTAGCCGCACATATATATATATATATTTAAATACATATATAAAATATGTTTTATGTGTGTGTGTGTTTTTAAATACATACATACATATATTTATATATCTGTGTCCATCTATATATACAATCATACATGTTTATATTTACTTCCATATAATATATATTAGTATTTATAAACATATATTAGAATATGATGATACATATATTTATGATTAAAAGTATACACACAAATATAAATATATATTTATATTTTATACATATATAAATTTTTATACATTTGTATTTAACATAAAATTGATATTATTTTTTAGATAAGGATTATATATTGAGAAATAAATTATATATAAAAATATGGTTAGTTATTTATTTATAAAATTATATTTTTATGTGTGAGTATATAAAAATATGTATATATTATTATATATTTGACTATTATATTTAATTGCACTGTAAAAAATGATAAAATATCAATGTCATAATATAAATTTGAGTGCAATCAATGGGAATAAATTTTTTCCCACCAATAAAGTGAAAAAACTCCCTTAAATGATGAGGAAATTCCATTGAATGTTAAAAAATTTTGACATCCCGACAAAAAACTCAGTTTGGAGGCCTTTCAGGCCTTTCTAGGGTGAAAAGAATGTGACTTGAGCTCTATGAGTTCATCACTGGCCCTCCACGGTTCATGGCTCATCACATACCTCAATTTGATATATGGTAGGGGCAAAAAAGTCACACGGATAAAACGTTATGATCATTGAATTTCAAGTTACCTTTTCAACTTATTTCAGATCTCTTTTTGATTTTTAGATTTTTAAGCTTAAAATTGTTATTAAATGACTATTATTAGATAATAATTAGTTAAATATTAAATAAAAATATTGTTTGAATTATTTTACAAGTAATATTCACTAAATATCTTTTATATCTAGTGTAAATGCCTATTTACCTTATCTAAAACATATTTTAAACATTTATATTATATTTATATCAATATAATTATATTAATATATTAATATATTATTTTTAATGAAATATATATTTTTTTCTAAATGTATGCTTTATCAGAAATAGTAAAAAAATGTGACGATAAAAACAATCACTTATCAGTGCTACTAAACAATACGGATAAAGGGATGCTTTAAACAACATTAAAAAAATCACAAATAAAGGGGGTACTTTTATTAGTACAAAAAATTGGTGATAAAGGGGTACCTTTAACATCTCCTTTTTAGTGCTATTAAAGGCTGGTGATGTGTAAATCAGTTTTTGGGGTAGTGCACATACACATTCATAATACATTCACACTTACAACACATAAAAACACATATATACACATATTACAAATACATACACATACATACAGAAACATATGCATACATACACATATATACATGAACATACAAAAGTATACATGCATCCATATATATAAAAAACAAAATACAAATAAACATGAATATTATAAATTATTTTATGGATTGAAGTTTAAAATTGAAGGGAATGTCTGTTTCTTTGTGGTTTCATTGAATAGTAAATATCTTGATTAGTGATTCAATATGATTGATTAAACTGATTGGCCATTGTACGAATCAATATCATGTAACAACTATTATCAATAATAATTTCTTTGGATATTATCCACATGACAACTCCTCCTTACCCCATTCCTCTGTTTTTTCCATTGCCTAGTTCCCTCGTCTCCCTCTCCATCTCCCTATTCTCATCCTCCTCTCCCCTCCCATTCTCCCCCGCTCCCCACTCCCTGCTCTAATGCTCCCAATTTCCAACCAGCCATTTTGTGTAAATCTCTATCTCTCGATGTAAATATCTTCCTCTTCCTTCTAGCTACCCGAATCTGCCTTCTGTCTATGCGACTCTGACCCCGCCTTCGCCTCTGCCTGCTAGGTTCCCACCTCTACCTACATCTCTGCCTCGAGTCCTTCAACTTGCATCAATCCTGAGGGAGAGCCCTTTTCATCCTCATGAAATCCATAACCAAAATGGAACACTAGGTCATGAATATCAATTCTCAAATAAGATCTTGGACTTCTTGAATCACGTTCCCTTAGCGATGGTTTATTCTTCTACTGGCTTGGTTATCAAAGTACCTCAAAGCACATCTCAAGTGTCTTTGAATATCGATTTTCATCACATTGAAAGGTTCAAATTTTTAGTTTTACATTATTTACCAATTTCCATAAAACCTAACTACCAAGGGTCTATGTTGTTCCTTATCAACGTAGCTTCTACACATCGACTCATTACATACAATGCCTTCTTCTGATCCATTTTTTAATCCCTATACCTAAATGACTATGGTTCCATATGCAAACTATTAAAACCAATACATATTTTTAGTTAGAATGTATATTTTTGTTGGTTGTTTAGGGGAATCAATTTATGTGTTCCTTCCACTAATTTTTGCAACATACCTTTGGATATAAGTGTCTTCTTTTTCTTCTTCCTTTGTATTGACAACCCTGGGTTTTAAACACTATGGTTGTTTCATGTCACTTGATCACCCTTTATTTCCCTATTTTAATTTCTCCACATACTCTATTCATTATAATTATATTATGTATATTCTTATTCCATTTTCAATATATGGATATTGAATCTTCAGTATATTCGATATATATAAATTAAAAATATGCATATAGTGCATTCAATATTTTAATATTAAATATTTATTATATATATATTTAGTATAAAGAATATGGACCTTACATATTCAGTATACACATATTTCATATAGAAGTACATCATTCTGCATCTTACAAAATAACATTATTCATATTCTGGATTGCTTATTTTATATTTTGTATATGAAAATGTGATATATATTGTATAAGAAAATTATATATATTGTATATGCACATTGCATATACACTATATGCATGTTTCATATATTCTTTAAAGGGCTTGGATGCCATGTGGTTTCGTTCTCCATGTTTTATGTATCCTTATCCATAGTAAAATTTCAATTTCACTAATGTTTATTTGCATTGAATTTTTTTATTTAATAATACGGATTTCTTCCCAAACCATCCATTCTTTTGTTGCATTTAAAATATATATATTTTATTATAGGAGAAAAATGATTCACACTACCGTAGATCAGTGCAAGGGAAATAACGTCTTTTATTAGCACTAACCAGAAAGCGCTGATAAATGGGGGGGCCTTTATCGGCGCTAGAAAAATGTGGGGATAAATTTATCCTTTATCAGTGATAAAAAATGAACTGATAAAGGGTACACATTTATCATCTATTTTTTAATGCTAATAAAGGGTAGATTTATCTGCAATATTTTTAGCATTAATAAATGTTTTTATTAAAAACATATTTTTAATTTATATAACATAATTGTTTATGTTAAAATAGAAAGATTATTTATTTACATTAAATAAAAAAACTGTTTATAATTAATATTTTTATTTAATAATTAAAAAATATATATAATATTTAAAAAATTATATATGGGATTATAATTAAATAATTATATATTTAAATAATTATAATATTATTAAAAATTTCAATAAATAAATAATATATTATTATATTTATTATAATTACATATTAAAATTACATATAAAAACATTTTAAATATATATTATAAATAAAATTATATATATATATATATCTGTTTCGATTGAATTTGTTCAATAAATATGTTGATGCATGCATATAATTGACATCCATATGTCATGTACTCATCCGGAATGTGCATTTACACATAACACCCACATTACTATTTATGATGTCCATATATATGTGATGACTCGTTTTCTATGATCTATACATTACTAAATCCATATATATATATTCATAATTATATACAAATAATTATATAGATTTTTATAATTATAAATAATTAAATATATGTATGTATAAGTATAAAATTATATAAATATATTTATTATACTTATAAAGTTATAAATATATATAATTAAATATATATTTATAAAGATAAGTATTTTTCTTACATTCATTGAATCAAGTATCCTCATTTCATCTCTCAGTTATTTATAATTATAATTATATATATATATATATATGTTTTTGTATGTGTGTAAATTAATATTAAATTTTACTAAATATATTTATTATACTAATATATATATATATAATTAAATAAATATATTAATAAATATATAAAAATATTTATAAATAAATACAAATATTTATAATTTGAATTCTAAATAATACATATTTTTATTTAAATAATTATAAAATAATATTAAATTTATTAGTTATATATATTTATAAAATTATAAATTTAATAAATATATTTTTTATGATTTTATAGTTATTGAAATAAATATATACATACATTTATTTATAGTTATAACTCTAAATAAATAAATATATATATATTTAAATAATTATAAAATTATTATAAATATATTAATTATATATAATTATACTTATATTAAATATATTAATTATAAATTTATAAATAGAAATAATTATATATTAATTATATATATATATATAATTATTAATAGTTATATTTATAAATATATATAAATTTAAAAAATTATAAAATCATAATAAATATACTTTTTATAAATATAAATATATATAATTAAATAAATATATAAAAATATTTATAAATAAATAAAAATATTTATAATTTTAATTCTAAATAATACACATATATTTAAATAATTATAAAATTATAATGAATATATTAATTATATATATTTATAAAATTGTATAAATGTAATTAATATATTTATTATACTTTTATAATTATTGAATATATATATATATAATTATAACTATAAATAAATATATATTTATTACAACTATAAATAAAATTATAAATCTAATTAAATATTGATATATTTAAATAATTATAAAATTATAATAAAAATAGTAATTATATATATATATAAGTAAATGTTCTGTAAAAATACTTATTATAAAATAATAATTATAAAAATATATATATTTATTATATATATATAAATATAAATATAAATATAAATATTTATTTATTTTTAGTTCTTATTATAAATAAATATATACATTTATAATACATATATAAATAATTTATTATCAATATAGTTTTATCAACGATTGTTTATCATTGATAACGATATTCTATTATCAGAGATAAAAAAGCACTCATAAAATGTGGCTTTATCAGTGCTAAAATTTAAGCGGTGATAAAGATGGTTTTTATCAATTTTTTAGTGCTAATAAATATATGCCTTTTTCAATTCTAATAAATGATGATAAAGGCACAATTTATCAACACTTTTTATTTGAGAGATGATTAAATGTACCTCTATCAGTGATTTTTAGTTAGCACTAATAAATGGTTTACCCACTTTTATAAATAAAGACTAACAATTTCCTTCTTCTCTCACACACCTCAAGCTCTAACAAAAGTTGACCCATGTTGCTAACTCCTCATTTTCCTCCTCCTCCACTATCTCCATAAAGCCCTCCTCCACCATTGACTCCTCCTCCTTCTCCTCATATGCTACTTCCCCCTTCTCTTCCTCCTTCGTGCATCCCTCCTATACTGTCGAATCCCCCTCATAATTCTCCACTGCCACCTCCCCCTCCTCCTCGTCTGTCGCTACCGTGAACCCCTCCTCCACTGCTGACTCCTCATATTTGTCCTCTGTTGTCACCACATCCTCCTCACCCTCCTCCTCCTCTACTTCCGAAGACTTATACTCTTTTATTGCCGCCTCCTCATCCTCCTCTGCCACCACCGTGAGGAACTCTGCCGCCGCCGCCGACTCTACCACCACCTCCTCCTCCACCGCAAAGTGTTTCAAGTATCTCAATTACCTTGGTAACATATTCCCAAAATATTTGATATAGTTTGGGTTCAATGATGGTGGTTCTTGATATGTGTTATATATATATATATACTATATGGATTAGTGGAATGTTTTCATTTCATGAATTATAGGTTTATATAATTTGTCTTTATTTTTTGTGATTTCAATTTCCCTTTGAATAACAGTATATTCTTAAAATAAATACCTCACGAGGGAAATATAATTTTTTGTAAATTCAATTCCTTTTGGTGGTTCATTGATTATTATATTTGAAAACATTATAAATTTTTAAATTAAATTGTAAATATTGAATCTTTTATAAGATATGTGATGTGGATACATATATTTATTTGATATCTACCTATGAATCCTCATATTTTATAAGTATATAGGTGGAGGATAGTGTGTCATTATTTAATAGTTGTTAATTTCTTTAGATCCAACGACTCCCTACTCACCTCTGGTTATGAATAATTTGATTTAATGTAGTATAAAAATACAAGCGGGATATAAAAACATCACATATATAAAAAATGGATGCATATAATGTCTCACAACTATTTGAGAGTGTTACCTTTAAACTCAACAATTACCACTTAATATAGGCACATAAATGGAATGGTATGGCTTCAGTGACATGAAAATTGTGAGTCTAGTTTGTGTCTACAATTAAAACCCTCCATGTAGTGATGTATCTACTATATCAATTGTTTTCGTCGATCTGTGAATTTATATTTTTTGAGGGTGATTACTATGCCTATATTGGAGAGTTGGATATTAAAACTAGTTTCTTAAGACCTATATTTCTATAGATAAGTAGAATCATAGCCCATTTTTATAGAGTAATTATGGATGATATAGAGAAACATCAGTTAGTATCTCTTACTATCATTGAAAAGATACTAGATGTATTTCTTATGGACATCTCTAGGTTACAACCTAAGGGATATGTTTAGTTTATGATTGTGTTCTTACAATTGGTGGAGCATATATGTATTCCACCATATAAGATATATATTGTAGATCTATGAGGGAAGAAGGCTCAATTAAACAACTACGTGGTGAAGGAGTTCATATGAATGACTATATCCCCATAGGGTTCCTTAGTTTTTTCCATAAATATTCAAATGGATCATTGAGAATATTTTTGGACTAATAGAGGTAACGATATGTTATAGAAATGATCTTGTATCCCCTTATACATATTGATGGATGTTTTGATCAACATAGAGGTGCTAAATTTTTTTTCTATGATAGATTTAATATCAAATTATCATTAGTTTATTTTGAGGTATTTTGATATACGACCTAATTTGGTTAGTGAAAAGGATTGGTTTTTGTTAAAATATTTTCCTTCCTCTCTTTTGTTACTTTAAATAGTTTCCTTTTTAAATTGTGATTTATTATCCTTTTATATTGGAAATGGAATCCAAAATTTACTTACAAATGGAATGTTATGCGACTTTTTTCTTTTATGCACTCACATATCAAAACATATATTACAAATACAGGTCAAACAAGAATTTTTTAAATGTGCCTCTTTGTTTTTTAGTTGTTTTCCATATGCAATAAAATGTTATAACTGGGCCTCTATGTTTTGATGGTTGTGCGACATTATTGTGTGGATGTTATGAATATCATCATTGTTAGAAAATGATGATTAATTAAAATGTTGGTTTTAAACACGTTTTATTGGTTTTTAGAAGGGTGGTTTTATCTTTTTATTTGAGAAGATCATTAAAATGAATGATTTCAAAATGGGGGATTGGAAAAGTGTTTTGATACCCATTTTTTTATTAAGCATTGATTTCAACTCTGTTTTTTGGTGAAAATGTGTTTTTGTAAACTCCTTACAAAACAAATAGAATTTTAATTGGTGAAAAAGTGTTAATAGAATTTAGTAGGTTTTCAAAAAGAGATGTGTAGTATTTTATTAAAGGAGAAATTTTTATATCAACATATTGTGTATTTTTTTGTTAAATAATAACATTACCGAATCAAATAGGATGTATAGGAAAAAAGAATGAATGGATCCCAATCAACCGACAAAAGAGTATGAACATAGAGAGAAAGAGTTCATCACATTTGTAAAAGTTCACACATACAACCCTTCTAAAATCCTTTCTTTTTGTTTACAATGTTGTTATTCAAGTCATTTTTGTCTAGAGGAGTTGCTAGAACATTGCATCTTTCACAGAATAGACTGAGGTTATAAATATTGGAATAAACATGGTTGAAAAGATAATGTAAATAGTGGTTGGGATAACACGGCATTTTTATAGATTATCTGATATGACTACAAGTGTGGAAAATAATAAATATCGTTTCAAGGACATGATTATAGATGTGAATGATGAAGAATATTGTATTTAGGAAATGAAAAGGACATTTGAAGATGAACTTGTTGATTGAACAAAACTGTTTGAGCAGTTAAAGAGTTGTGAAAAGACACTGTTTTCTACTAGTTTCACTAAATATACAGCATTATTAGCTGTACTGAAGCTTTTAAATTTCAATGCAGGCAATGGATCGAGTGATTCCAATTTTATGGAACCACATTCTATCTTGAATTACATGCTATTAGATGATAATGAGCTCCAGATCCATGCATATGATTCCAAACAAATGCTACGCTCGATGGGTATGATATTAGAAAGAATATATGCTTCCATAAATGACTGTATACTGTTTCAAAATGACCATAAATCACTTTCTGAATGTCGAATGTGTGGTGCTTCTTGATACAAAAATAAATAAATATGGCCCTATGAATGTTTTATGGTACCTTCCAATCATTCCATGGTTTAAGCACATATATGGAAGTGAGGATACTATACGGAAATTTACATGGCTTGCAGATAGATGAAATAAAGATATGAAATTGCATCACCTGGAATACTCTCCTTAGTAGAACAAAATTGGTCATCAGTATCCTGAATTTGGAAATGAGGTGAGAAACCATCATCATGTTTTATCTATAGATGGAGTGAATCTTTTTTGATTTTATAGAAGCAGTCATAGTACATTTCCAGTTATGTTGTTAAATTATAATATTCCACCATGGTTATGCATGAAATTAAATTACATCATGTTATCTATTCTTATATTAGGACCAAAAAACTAGTTAATGATATTAACATTTATTTGGCTCTATTGATCTAGGATTTGATATTTTTGTGGGATTTAGTTGTTACATCATTTGATGCTCACCTAAAGGAGGATTTCATTTTTAGATCCATGTTGTATGGGACTAAAAATGACTTTAATGATTATGGAAATTTGTTGGAATATAGATTTAATGGAACTCAGTGGTGTTCCATCTGCGAACATGGTACACAATAAATTAGTTTAAGCCATTCAATAGAAATTGTGTTTGAAGGAAACCATATATTTCTACCCCGATTGCATAAGTACTTATATTGGATGAAATAATTCAATGGATTATCGGAAGAATGTACATCACTGTCTCCACTAATAGGTGATCAACTTTTGATAAAGTAAATGATGTGGAAACTGCTTTTGGTAATCTATTTTCAAAAAACCTTACGAAAAACAGTAAAAAAATGGAGTAGTTTTTTTGAACTACCATACAAATATTTTCAGTACATCAGAAATTTTATTGATATTATGCATGTTGAAAAGAATATATGTTATATTTTAATCGTCACACTATAAAATTCACCCGAAAAAAATGTTTGTAATTAAGTCTCAGTTTGACATGTTTGACATTGGAATACGAGAAGAGTTGGCACCAGTGAAGGGTGAAAAAAGCACTTTTCTTACACCAGCTACTTACAAACATTCTAGGTAGGGGAGAAATCTATTTTTCAACATCTTGAATGATGTAATGGTTCAATAAGTGTATTCATCGAATATCAAGAACATCGTATCAATGGATGATTTAATGTTAAAGGGTCTAAAATCACACGACTGTCATGTTTTGATGCAAGATCTAATGTATAGAGATTTATATTTCGTTTTTCCATGAATTCCCATCATGAATTAACCATGACCTCTATTATCTTCAAGATATATACAGAAAAGTTATAGACCCAAAAAATTTTCTAAAAATGGAATGAGAAATTGCTTTCATATGATATGAATTGGAAATTTTATTCCCTCTAACAATCCTTGAAATGATGGTTCACTTGGTGAGAGATTTTCAACTCTGTGGATATGAACAGTATAGATGGATGCACCCCATTGAACTATATATGAAGATTTTGGAAGCTTATGTCTAAAATAAAAGTCATAGACATGGTTGTATTGTGGAGAGATATATTTTTGAAAAATCCATTCAATTCTGTACCGAATACCAATCTATTGTAGAAAGCATAGGTCCATCAAAATCTCATCACACTAGGTGGCTTGAGGGTGATGGTATTTCTGGAAGATATTTTGACACAATCAATACTACAGATCGGGTGTAGGGATACCTTTCTGTTTTTAATTGTAGTTTTATTGTCTCCCCATATGTTGAAACCCATAGAAAATATATTAGATTTCTGAAGCCTTAAATGGATGAAAAATGGATATGAAATAAAAATAATAAAAAAATTATTGGATGGTTTTAGGACCATAGTTTTAGTTATTCATATGATAATCCAGATTCAATTTCAGAAAAACTTTGATGGCTAGAAAAAGGACCATGTTCATATGTATTTTCTTATAATGGTTATGTAATGAATGGTTATACATTCTATACAAATGAACACGATCAAGGAATTACAATAACAAATAGTGTTGTAAAACTTTTGGTTGAAGTGATGAATGTTTTTGTTACTAAGGACAGAAATCCAATTTAACTGGATATTTCATACATTGTCACTATTAAACAAAAATGGGAGTCATATTATACAACATTCTATGTGTCTATTTTTCAATGAAATTGGGTTGATGACATGAGTGATGTTAAAATGGATGAATTGGGATTTGAGAAAGTTGATTTAAGTAAGGAAGGGTACAAAAAAGAACCATTTATAATGGCATCACTGGCATCGAATGTATTCTATGTTTCAGACCCTACATACCAAAACTAGTCAATTATTTTGTTATCGACCAAAAACACTGAATAGTAAGATGAAAATTTAACTAAATATGACCCTTTAATTGTGATGTCCTAATAATTCCACAGTATTTACAATGTAGACAATGTTTTGTTTTTAATAGAAGACCACAATGAAGGGTTTTGTATAGTCGATTGAGGGGTCAATCCCTTCATCCTTAAAAAAGACATAGTTCAATAATCAGGATAATGTTTTTTATAATATATGATGTAATTATCACTCCTGTATTTATGTACTCTATATTAAATGTTAAATCACTTCGGTAGATAATTACTTCTTCACATGCTGCTTCTCTTAACCCCAAGGCACAACTGGTCTCTTAACCTATTGTTGATTATAATGCATAGGTTCAATGTATTGATGATACCATTCCTGACAAACAATATATTTTTCAACCTAATTTCCCTCCTAGTGTAGAGGTACCACACCCATATTCACATGTTGATCCTACAACTCCAGGGGAACAACATATTGACGAGGTTGAATTTGAGGAAATGATAGGCGATGAAGGACTATAGACACATATATAATAGTACTTTCATAGTATGATTTTGTTATCAAAAATCATTATAGAAAAAATCAAAGGCATCAAATACGAGGTCGGATGGAATATGTAGGGCCAACATGTTTACCCAAACAAGGCCATGTTCAGTAGTTACGTGGGAATCCTCACTCAAAAATATTTTCTGATTGATGTAGCTTCATGGACCCATGTTGGGTCCACACTCAAGAGACTGATTTCGGAAGAGATTACAATAACATTATGATATCATTTATTTATTTTACTAAAAATTAAAATAAGGAAACATTTACTTACTTTTCATTATACATTTTAGGGTGAATTTATAATTATTTAATCCCATATGAAATATGTGTTAATTCTTGATGGTATGATTCATCAATGATTTCTCTGAATTATGTGTAGAAATCATCTTAATGATACTGAAGAAAAAATAAACCCTCTCCCACCACATATCTATGTACACTTGTTAAACCAAGAAGCATGAGATACATTTAATTTCTGTTGTACAATTGAGCCTTTGAGGTAAATTGTGGATAATAATATGTTGTTTGATGATACATGTATTCATCCCTTTTATAGAAAATTTTTTATTTATGAAACTGCAACTGACTGCTAGAAATAAGGAAGGATCGCCAAAACCATCATATCCCTACAGTAATGTATGGTCTGCGTACTATTCACGTGAAAAAAATTAGTCTGTATTTTAAATATACCACATTAATTTTATTGGACATGAAACAATACCAAAATTTTGTTCATATATTTATATGCAGATTGATGAGTCCAAATCCAAAGTCACTTTTATTCCATTCTATTTACTATGGAAGGAGGCTTCTATAAATCGTTATGGGATACTGATATATGAAAACAAAAAAAATGTGGATAATATGTGTACGTATTACATAATAAAAATTTGTATTTGTTTCAATAGATATTACATAACCATGATCACATATTTTCATATATTTTCTATCTAACATAGTCAAAGTAATTAGAAACAACAATACCAGCTGACCATGTACTATCAGTGGACTTAAAGCATCTGGAACAATATGTCCATGTTAGAGGTGCGGGTTTTGGGTTAACAGCCCAAACATTTATTTAGGAAAAAATAAGAGGAGGATAAAAGTGAAGAAATGTAACAGATGATTTAAATAATAGCTATCTGTGATGAACTATTCCATTGGAAGAGAGAGATGATAGAAAATTTTATATGGGAAATAAAAGAGAACCAACTCAAGAAAAACCACCATGTGGTGGTCCCACCCCAACCACACCAGCTATGAGTGAGCTATTCCCCTTAAAGAGATGTCTTAGCTGTGGAAATCATTTTTCTAATAAATTTTTCTATAAAATGTGAATCAGACATACATTAATACATTTCCTATACTGATTTTCTACAGGGAGAAAATGACTGTGATTTATATCTCTCAACACCTACCCATCACCTTGTAGTGTGGGAAATAGTGTTCAATATCAAAGATGACATGCTACACAACAGACCAATTCCAACAGATCATGTGAACGTGTTTATTACCAAAGTCCATGATCTGGGATCCAATCTACCTAATCCAATTGATGAAAATGATATTCATATGGTCAAAAAAAATATTTTTAATATTCAACCCGTGTCCATGACTTCTTGTAAAAAACCATATTTTCCAGGAGGTATTCATTTAAAATTTATTTTTCAGGATAAAACATTAAAAATTAATGAATGCATGACTGAATTGATGAATTTTATTACATAAAGACAAGATGAAGGGGGTCAAATGAATGAATGACTCAAAACCGTCTAAAGGATCAACCAACTGATAAAAAATTTCTACCATAATTACCATTAACCCATCCATTATATATCCGTATTTTATAGAATTGAAGGCTCAAGTGGATATGAAGTTAAAAGCTGGTAGTATCCCCGTAGTTAATTTTGAAGAAATTATATATGGAGAGGTATAAAAACACATCATTGGTGTTGAGAATGTAAGTGAAATCCCTAACTACCATTGGATAGGTTCCTCATTTGTAAATGTATACATGAGGTACATATCAATGATTTGATTTTCCAAAAGTTGATGCACTATGTTATTTATGACTAAATATATTTCATATTTTTGGAAGGTTTATATAATAAAAAAATTGAAGGGATTTTTCAATGAAAAAAATTGTACTCATTAGTCCTTACATAAGCTCTAGAGAACAACTAGAAATATATGAAAAAAAGTAAATTATGATAGGTCTGATCAAAGTGTTTGAAAGAAAAATTATATAAGACTGAATCAATTTAATACCAATGATTTAAGGTAAAACTATACAAGTTAACCATATCAAATTTATTTTCATTTCATTCATTACTTAATTTTTTTGTGTTTTCAGGTAGTAATGGATGCTCATTACGGTAAATTTAGATACTCTAAATATTTATTTCCTTTATTTAGTGCGTGTATATTCAAGAAAACAACCACACATGTTGGTGGTTTTCAATTCTTAACACACTACACACAAATATTTTTAAATAAAAATAATGTTATATTAGTTAAATTATCTTTTAATGATGATTCTGTTATGATAGCGTGCTACATCAATATTGTAAAAAACAAGGAATGAAGCTAGGGGATATGAAAGAGGACCAAGACAAGTACTACGACTACACAAGTATTAGGGTATATATAATAAAAATTAATTACCAAAAAACATATAAAAAATGACTTATTGTACTCAATGTTTCTATAATGTCTGAAAAAACCAATGAAAAAGATTGTGGTTATTATGTTTGTAAATGTAATAGTGGGATCATATTCTATGAACAAAAATGCATCCCTGGAGAGGTATTTTCAATTATAATTATTATTTTATTTAAAATATTTGTTAATAATTTTTTATTTATAGTTTTTGAGCACTACTATTACTATAGAAACGACTCATATACATAAGACTATAGAGATGTTCTCAGAAACAAATAGCCAGAATACCTGATGGAAGAATGTACACAAATAACATGAAGATGTGACTTCCATAAAAGTATTGTATTATTTAATATTTATGTTTAATTTAATTATTTTTAGTGGTACTCACATAATAATGTTTTTCTTTTATATGTGGATTACTGTCATCGATTTTGGGTGTTTTGTTTAAAACTGATCATGCTCATAACAAATTGCACTTTAAGGCTACAAATGAGATAATGAAAATAAGGAAATGGTTCATGAATGTTTATAGGTGAATTCATTATAATTAATTAATTGATTATATTTTTTCATCATTAAATCTACTATAACATGTAGGGTCTGAATTTATAATGTTAGTATCACCTTCGTACATAATTATGCCCATGTTATCCTTATATGATCATTAATTAATTTTGTCATCAATTTATCTACTATTTGTAAGTTATTTTCCTTATCATATTTATCTAACACTAATTTAGTTTTTTTCTTATATAATTACTCATTCCATATAATTTCTTTTTATATCTTCTAACACTACATAGAGTCTATGTTTTTTGGCAGAAAAACCATTCTCGTTGAAAACTAGAAGAGTTGATGAAGCTCATGTGGTAATTAAAGTTACTTATCATGATATGATGGGAACTATAGCTTACTAATATCTCATGGTTTTCAATAATGAGAATTTTATTTCTACTATGAAAATTGAGTCAATATACAGTGTGGGATTTTATACAAATAAGATGATTAAAATCATGGTAACATTGACAGATAATGTTTTTTTCAAGACATTGGGATGTGTAGGAATCAGATGCACCTCAATCCGATACAAGGTATGACAGGTATGACTCAAATTTCTTCTTTTTATTTAATATTCAAATTAATTTTAGTTAAAAATAAAACTGATATACTCAAAATAGAGAAAAACTATTCAAATTGTTTTGATAATTTTTGATAACTGAATGTGTCTTTTTTAAATGACATTTATTTAGGTACAAAGGCCATGTGACATACTGAAAATTGAGAAAAATAATTTATATTGTTATGATAATTTATAACAATGATCCCTGATTATGACATGTACGATTCAACCGCACCTCAATACAATGCACGATGTGGCCAATATGGATAAAAGTGTGTCTTCTTATTTAAATTTTTCAGCAATTTTGGTAAAAAGAACTAGTGAAATAATGAAAAATGAGAAAAAATATTAGTATTATTTTGATACTTTAAGAAAATGATCCATGACTCATTATTGATATGTATGAATCAAGACCACCTCAATCTGATGCACTATGTGACCAATATAACTAAAAGTGTCCATTATCAGTTTAAAATTGTCATTTTTATTCAAAAATTGTCACTCAATAAAAACCATGAAAATAGACTTTGATTGTAATGATAATTTAGGAAATAAATTTATAAGTCATTTGTGATGTGTATAAATTATTCTCATTTGAAACAGACAAATGATACAATCGGTAAGACTCATAATGTGTGTTTCCACTTTGAAATGAAAATTTAGTAGGAAATCAGAACTGGAATACTTTAAACTAAGAAAATTTATTTGGATTGTTTATAAATTTTATTAAAACAATCCACCACTCATTTTTTATCTGTAGTAATCAACCTCACTTCAATAGGATCGATAGTAATATTGTATTGATACTTTAGAAAAATTATCAATATGTCATTTTTGATGTAATTGAATCATCCTCACCTCAATAGAATGCATTATGTGGCCAATATAACTCAATGTGTGTCTTTTTATTTAAAATTGACATTAAATTAGGTAAAAAAACAAGTGGCATACTAAAACCTTTGAAAACACATTCCTATAATTTTGATACTTTAGGAAAATGATCCATGAGTTATTTTTGATATATATGAATAAAACCCACCTAAATATGATTCATGGTGGGATTAGTATGACTAAAAGTAACTGTTATGAGTTTAAAGTTGACATTTTAGTGCAAAATGTGTCAATAACAGAAAACCAAGAAACTGCGATCTGATTGTCTTGATTATTTAGGACAGAGATTCATAAGTCATTTTTTATGTGAATGACGTGTTCTAATGTCAATTTAATGTATGATGTGACTATTATGAATCATAATGCATGTTTAGAGTTTGAAATGACATTTTAGTAAAAAAAACACAACTAAAAAACTAAAAACTAAGAAATCACATTTGGATTGTTTTGATAGTTTAGTAAAATGATCTATCACTCTCTTTTTAGGTGCAAGAATCCACCGCACCTCAATAGGATGCACGGTGTGGCCGGTATCACTCCAAATGTGTATTTTTATTTAAAATTGACATTACCTTAAGTAAAAAAGAACACGTGAGATAATGAAAATGAATAAAAAACATTCATATTATTTTAAAACTCTAGGAAAATGATCAATATGTCATTTTTTATGTGTAGGACTTAGCCGCACCTCAATATGATTCACGGTGTGGCTGGTATAACTTACCGTGTATCTTTTTGATTAAATTCGACATGAATTTCTGTAAAAACAACAACTGGAAAACTGAAAACTGATAAAACACATTCAGATTGTTTTTATAAATTAATTAAATGATCCATGATCCATTTTCTACATGTATGAGTATACCACACTTCAATCTAATTCACAGTGTGACCGGAATGAGTAAATTTTCCTTTTATCAATTTAAAATTGACATTTTAGTTCAAAACGTGTCACTCACTGAAAAGAATGAAAAATAACTTTTATTGTCTTGATAATTTTATAAAATGATTCATATTTCATTTGTGACATGTATGAAGCAGCCTCATGTCAAACAAATTCACAAGGAAATCAATATGACTAAAAATGAATGTTTCCAGTTTGAAATGACATTTTAGTAAAAAAACTAGCATACTAAAAACCTATAAAAATCATTGGGATTGGTTTGATACTTTAGAAAAAATATTGATCGGTAATTATTTGAAGGTAGGAATCAGTTTCACCTCAATACGACACAAAATGTGGCATGTATCACTCCAAATGTGTCTTCTTATTTAATATTGACATTAATTTAATTAAAAACAACAAGTGACATACTGAAAACCCCATAAACACATTTGGATTATTTTAATAATTATGTAAACTGATCAATATGTCATTTTTGAAATGTAGGAATCAACATCATCTCAATAAGATGCAAAATGTGGCCGGTATAACCCAAAGTTTGTCTTTTTATTTAAAATTGACATTAATTTGGGTAAAAACAAAATGTGGCATATCGAAAAACAAGAAAACACATTCAAATTGTTTTTATACTTTAATAAAATGGTCCACGAGTCATTCAAGATGTGTAGGAATAAACCCCACCTCAATCAATAGCCCAGTGTGACCAGTATGTGTAAAACAATCTATAATCAATTAAAAATTGATATTTTTGTTCAAATTTTGTCAGTCACTAAAAACCAAGACACATAATCCGACTGTATTGATAATTTAGTACAGAAATTAATATGTCATTTCTGACGTGTATAATGATGTCTCAAATCAAACAGATGCATGATGTGATCAGTATGACTCATAATGCATGGTTCATGTTTGAAATGACATTCTAGAAAAAAAACTGACCTACTAAAAACAAAAAAAACACATTCTATTTGTTTTGATAGTATAATAAAAATTTACATCACTCATTTCTATATGTAAGAATCAACCACACCTAAATAGGATACATGGTGTGGCCTATATTACTCCAAATGTGTTTTTTTTCAAATTGACATTAATTTTTTTGTAAAAACAACTAGTGACATATTGAAAACCTAGAAAACACATTCGGATTGTTTTGATAAATTAGGAAATTAATATATAAGTCAATTTTTATGTGTAGGAATCAACCACTCCTCAATAGTATGCAAAATGTGTCCAGTATAACTCAAAGTGTGTCTTTTTACATAGAATTGACATTAATTAAGGTAAAAATAGCAAGTGGCGTACTAAAAACCAAGAAATTGCATTCATATTTTTTTCATATTATAGGAAAATGGTACTTGAGTCATTTTTGATGTGTAGGAATCAACCCCACCTCAGTCCAATGCATGGTGTGACTGGAATGACTAAAAGTGTCTGTTATAGGTTTAAAACTGACATTTCAGTTCAAAACGTGTCACTCACTGAAAACCAATAAAACATTCTATGATTGTCTTGAAACATTAGGACGGTGATTAATAAGTCAATTGGGATGTGTTTGAAGCAGTATCATATACATCCACCACATGATGTGACCCATTTGACTCAAAATGCCTATTTCCAGACTGAAATGATATTTTATGTAAAAAACAACAATGACATAATAAAAAATTGAGAAAATGAATTGGGATTGTTCTGATAGTTTAGGAAAACAATCCATCAGTAATTTTTTATATGTAGGAATTAGTCGCACCACATTATGACACTCGATGTGGCCGGTATAACTCCAAATGTGTAATTATTTAAAATTGACAATTTTTTAGTAAAAGAACAAGTGTCATACTCAAAACCAACCAAACACATTCATATTGTTTTTATATTTCAGGAAAATGATCCATAACTCATTTCTAAAACGTCAGAATCAACCCCATATCGATAGAATGAATGGTGTTACCGGTTTAACTTCAAATGTTTAATTTTTTATTAAATATTAACATTTTATTAATGTTTTCATTCATATTAATGTTTAATTTATTTATTTATAGTATTAAAAATATCATACTTATTTTCTCATATAGGTGGAATATTTTTCTTAGTTTGAGATGTTTGTTCAGGCAACTGATTCCCTAGGGGGGTCATTCTTGTGCGGGGATCACAAACATCAAAATATGAAATATTAATGATTAAGAATTATTTTTCAAAAATTATAAATGTAATTATACAAAACATATTGTTTAAAATGTAAGTCACAATGTTTTTTGTATGTACGATGGGCGGAAATTTTAGTATTGATGATGTCAATTAAATGTATATAGCAGGATCTTCGGGTGTTATGTTTAAATTATAGGTTGGAAAAAGGTTCTTCTGGTGTTATCTTTAAAATGATGTTTTCTTTATGGTTGTGATGTAATAAAAATAAGACACTACAGGTGGATAAAATTTTATCAATTCTATTTTTAGCACTTTTATGATAGTGCTGATAAAGGGTACACTTTATCAGTACAAAATGGCTCTAATATTGGGGGACCTTTATCAATGCTAAAAATAGCACAGTTAATAATTCCTTTATTTGTGGTCAAAATAATTGATAGAGGGGTTCCTTTGTCATATCTATTTTTAGCGTGGGTATAGTACCCCTTTATTAGTTATTTTTTTGAACTAATAAAGGAACCCCCCCCCCCCCACCGCCATTATCATCACTACGATTAACAGTTATTTTATAGCGTTGTTAAATTCCATTTTCATGCTGTGAAAGGCTATATGTATAGTAATGTCAATTCCCTCAGTGGAAGTGGGGATGGTTTTTCTCATAACATTGCATGTTTCTCAGACTTCATTCACAGGATACGACTTCATAAAAAACAAGGTACCACAATTTTTTCTTTTTAATTATCAACATTTTTATATTAATTATAGTTTTACATCAAAAAATCCCAACTTTTTTACAGGAATTCAATTTCCTTTTTTGCGATTTTTAGTAACTTATTATTCAAAATTTAATTACCAATTTATTGATACAAACATTCAAGTTATTCTTCAATAAAAAATGTAATTTTTTTTAGTTTTTTAGAAGCTATTATATTCCATGCAAATGTACAGGTGGGTATACTAGTTGTTAAGAAATCATCATGAAAAATCCGTGGAATTGAACATTTCCATGGAAGAATATTGAAGACAATTAGACCCTAGTATTAGAAGGCATCTATTGCAAGAGGTCGCAATTTATATATAATCATCAGATAGTTCTATGAATTCCAGGTCTGTGGATTGGGTGAAGGATAGTTAGAGGTTGTTTCCAAATAAGAAGTGTGAAGCGGCCGGTGGACTAAATAAGATACCTCGATGACTAAGGTCTCTGAGCGGCTAGAGTTTGGTGAGGCAGACTTGACGATAGGCCGAGCGGGGTATAGCAGCTTCTCAAGGCATAAGGGGGCATGATAGTTGTCTGATCCGGTGTCCAGGTGAGGTGGCCATTGTCGAGCCAGCAGTAGCATTGGCTTTACATGTGGCTTGACATGGAGTTTGTCTTTCGAGATGTGAGATCGGTGGTGTGTGGTGGTTTCCTTCGAGGGAGAGGGAAGATGGTAGGTGAGGAGGAGACCCGGGAGAAATGTTAGGAGTGTTAGATTTCATGGAGGGTCAATTTGTAAATGGGGATGGTGATGCAAGTAGGATATAAAGGTTGTGGGATCAGCCATGTTGGTACTTTTGTAATGATAATATCTATAATTGTTGAGTCAATAAGGTTTTCCTTATGACATTTCCATTCCTTCTTGATTTGAAAATCACAAACACCTTATACTTAAGAAAATATATATTTTTCTTCTATAAGGAAAATTTCCTTCCTTAAACAAATTTACCGTAACCTAGATTTCCTTACACATATCAATAATTTTCTTCAGTGTAAATATCGGATTCCTATCAAAATCTTGGAATAATTTAATGAATATATATAAGCATTCTGTTTTAGGATCCGAATTTTGGATATAAACTGTAATAAAGTTTCACTCCGAATTCTGGTTACGAACTCTAATAATGTTCCACTCCGAATTCTGGATACGAACTCTAATAAAGTTCCACTCCGAATTCAGGATACAACCTCTAATAAATATCCACTCCAAAATCTGGATACAAACTCTGACAAATTTCCATTATGAATTCTGGATACGAACTTTAGAAAAGTTCAACTCCGAATTCTGGACTCTGAACATTTATAAGTTTGACTCCGAACTTTTATAAGTTCGACTCCAAACATTTATAAGTTCGACTCTGAACATCTTTGAGTTCGACTCCAAAATTTTATGAGTTCTACTACAAACATTTACTAGTTCGACTCTGAAATTTTAATATTTCAACTACGAACTTTTATCTAGTTCAACTCTGAACATCTACAAGTTCAACTCCGAACTCCGTAAGTTCATATTCTAAACTCTGGTGAAACCAGACTCCGAATTTCATTATAAATTCAGACTCCGGACAACTACAGAATTCAGATTCTGAATTCAAATAAAATAGAATCTGAATATCCTTTTATTATAGACTCTAAATTCCATTTTGGTTGACTCTGAACTTTTATTATCTTACATTGCAAACATCAGTGTTTCCTATGCATACACTCATTTCATTATAAAATGATTTTGTCCTTTTGGTTTCTAATTTACCATTGGTTGAGTGACACGTGTATAGGTCCCTCCCAAATTCAAGGAAAATTTGACCATTATTGGTGGGAGATGAATGTTGGAGCTTCACCTATAAATAAGAGTTCATTTGAAAATCTCAAAAAAGAAAAAAAACTGATCTTCGACTACTTTGATAATTTGTGCTTATATGCTGTTGAAGTGATTTCTAGTGATAGAGGCTCTTATCAACTCTGAAAGATTAATGCAGAAAGTTTGAATAGCTTGTTAAATCTTTGGATTGTGTGGATTTCTTCGTGAAACTCCAAATTTTGATGATTACATTAGAGGGCTTTCGGGGATAGGAAGACAGAGTTTCCAACTCTTTGAAGTTGAGGACTTCCTCGCTGAGGAAGACAGAGGTTCCAACTACCTTGGAGTTGAGGACTTGAGGGGATAACAAGACATAGAATCTGATCTTCGTATCGAGGGCTTACCCTGGTGTGGGTATGACAGACTTACTCGAAAGTATAAATCAAGGGACCTTTATCCACGGTTGTTGGATACCCTTCTCTTTGGGTTAAAAGACTTATATCTTGTTACTTGTAGTTAAACTACTTGTCTTTCCACTGCATTTTGTATTGTAAGGAAAGTATAACCTTCTTATATTTCCTTATAGTTGTACTCTGATACATTTAGATTATTTACACTTTAAGTTATAATCTCATATTGTAAACATTCATTACGTTTCAGTTTTCCAAAATCATATTCCCGGATCCATCTTTTCGGAATCATATTTCTGGAACCTATCTTTTTGGAATTGGTTTCCAGTTTTATGATAATGTATAGAACATGAAGTTTTTAACATCATAACCTATACCAATCCTACAATTTTTGTTAGAGGTGTTGTGAATGCGCTTAGTTTAACTTTGTTAAACTTAGATCTTTCCTTGTTTAAGGAAAATTTTAAAGTATACAATTAACCCCCTCTTGTATATTGAGCATCTAAATTGTTATTTTGATCCTACAATTGGTATGAAAGGAGGTTAAATCTTCAATCTAATTTAATCTCACGAGTAAATTCAGAAGAAACTTTTTATCATTCTTTCTCGGAATAGATTTTTTAGATTCAATTTTTTGGACTCATAAAGTTCAGATTCATCTTTTGCTTACATCCACTAATGTTCTATTTTTACATATAATATCCAGAGTCAATTTTCCAGAGTCATATTATTTTTCGGATTCATATATTTTCTTACATTACAAAATCTTGTTGCTAACATGTTTTGTGTGCCAAGGGTTATTTTAAGGATGGCAGGTTTAAACGTTGGATCTATAGACAACTTAAATCCTAAAACACCACCAATTTTTGATGGTAATGACTATGAATATTTGGGAGATCGAATAAAGACATTCATTATCAAAAATAGTGTTGAAAATTTCTTTATGCGTACTGGTGGATATCAAATTCTTGAAAAGGATGTATGTTCTTTCACAAATCAAG
The DNA here is from genome assembly GCA_963277665.1 of Viscum album. Lineage (NCBI taxonomy): Eukaryota > Viridiplantae > Streptophyta > Magnoliopsida > Santalales > Viscaceae > Viscum > Viscum album. The sequence goes on along the minus strand of OY728165.1, from coordinate 1,830,132,770 downwards.
ATAAGAATGATTATCAATTTAATTATAAGGTACAAAACACTCTACTATGTTCAATGACTAGGAATACATATAGCCAAATTTCTTCTTATGAAACAGCTAACTGTAACTGGAAGAAACTTTAAGTCACACATTTTGGTACTTCTAAAGTGATTGAGACTAGGAGAGATATGTTGAGAACTGAGTATCATGGATTTAATTTTCTTAATGGAGAACCCATATGAAAAGTGCAACAAAGATTTATGACTAACGTGAATAGCTTAAAATATATGGGTGAAAAAGGTCTGGATGATAATTCTCTTGTGGAATAAATTATAGATATTATGCCCAATTAGTGGGAGTCCAAGAGAACTGCTATTGATGAGAATAGAAATGTTTCTCAGATAACACTTGATTTTTTATTTGGAACCTTTCACCAACATGAATCAAGAATGAAGAGAGATGTGGACAACATCAAAAAGAAGAATGGGAATGGTATTGTCGCTTTTACTACCACATCAAATCACATGAAAGAAAAGACTCCTGAGAGCGTAACTAGATCCAAGTCTAAGAAGGTTACTATTCAATCCGAATCTAGTGAGAGTGAAGTCTCAGATAATGAGTTAGCAAATCTTTCTCAATGAATGAACAAGATAGCTGGTCAAAGAAATTTCCAATCTAAGTATAAGAAGAAGGAATGGAAAGATAGGAATGATTCAGAATTTACATGCTATGAATGTAATAGAAGTGGAAACATACGACCTGATTTACCTATGCTCAAGAAGGAAGAATGAAAAGAGAGGCATTCTGAAAGGAATAGAAAGAAGTATTATAAAGCTAAAGATAAGAATGTTCTGAAAGATAATGATTCATGGGGTTCCAGTGGTGGTGACTCTTTTGATGAGTCTTCTAATTATGAATTTTCTGGGCAGAAGATTCTTGGTCTTATAGAATGATTACCTATTAACAATAATTGCTTTATGGCTAAGGTACACAATGCAGAATCATTGACCATTGTTTCTTTAAATTCTAATGATAGTAAATATTATAACTCTTCAGATGAAGAATCCTCTTCTGATGAAGAAAATACTTTACCTACCTATGAAGAAGTTTCTAGGTTTTCTGAACTTCTTGAGATTGAGTATTCTAAACTCAATAAAAAGATTGATAAGGAAAACTCTAGAAATACTATTCTTACTAAAGAAATATTATATCATTATAAAGATCTTGATAAGAAAAATGCTGATTTTATAAGTGTTTCAAAAAATATCGAGGAAGTAAATTCTGAGAAGAATAAATTTTCTGAAGATCTAGAAAAAGTAATTTCTAAGAAATGTGTTTTCAAGCCTACCTCTAGTTCCAAATATAATGATTTTAAAGATAAAAACTTGGTTATAAAACTCAATTCCAAAATTTTTTCCTTAAACAAGTGTTATTCGAACTTTACTAATCGTAAATTTTTTTTATAAGATGTACACACAAATATGACCTTTAAGAAACATGTCCAGAGTTGGTTATACCCATGCAAAACCAACATTTAGTAATAATTATTTTGTTCCCCAAAGTGCCCCATTTTGATCCAAGTGTCAATGTGGTGGTCACTGGGAAAAGAATTGTTCTTTAAACAAAACCCAATATTTAGGTTTTCATAAGGCTTATTTTTCTAAAAATATATGGGTACCCAAAATATTGTTATATGAAAATCTCGGATCCAAACAAGTTTGGATTCCGAAAGTCTAATTCTTTTCTCATTTTCAGGAAAATAGAGAGATTTCCAACAATATTACTTGGTACATGGATAGTGGATGTTCCCGGCACATGATTGGTAACAAAAACTATTTCAAAAATATTATCAAGATGAATGTTGGAAAAGTTTCTTTAGGAGATAATGCTCAGGGAGAAATTGATCGTATAGGTAAATTTTTTCTTCATGGTAAAACATTGATTTCAAACGTTTTATTTGTTAAGGGTATTAAGCACAACCTCATTAGTGTAAGTCAGTTATGTGATGCAGGAAGCCTTGTGAATTTTATGAATGATATGTTCTTAGTAAACAATTCCAAGGAAGAATTAGTTCTTTCTGCCAATAAGAAAGAGAATTTTTACACATTGAACATAGAAGACCTTAGGAACCAAGACTAACCTTGCCTAAGTGAAATAGAAGATCACTCTTGGTTATGGAAAAGAAGACTAGGTCACTATAACCCTAGGAACTTATGTAAAATATCTATGAACAAACTAGTTAAGGATCTACCAGAGCTTAGATTTTATTCTTATAAAGTTTGTGATCCTTGTTAATATGGAAAGAAACATAAATCTAGTTTTAAATCAATCAGTGAAGTCTCAACAACTGATTCATTATAGTTGGTTCACATCGATCTTTTTGGTCCAACACAATCTGGAAGCATTGGAGGCAAATACTATATGTTTGTTCTAGTTGATGATTACACTAGGATTACATGGTTCTATTTTCTAGCAAAGAAGTCTGAAGTTTTTTCTTATTTCAAAAGTTTTAAAGCCCAATTAAAAAATGAGAAAAACCTTCCACTAAAAACTATTCATAGTGATCATGGAGGAGAATTCCAAAATTCTGATTTTTAAACTATTTGTAGTAGATAAGGTATTACTCCCAACTTTTCAGCACCCACAACTCCACAAAAAAATTGTGTAGTTGAAAGAAGAAATATAATTTTTCAAGAAATAACTATAACCATGTTGATATAATATTATATAGCTAGAAATTTCTAGGCTGAAGCTGTAAGTACATCCTGTTATACTATAAATCGAGTTTTAATTAGACCGTTTCTTAATAAAACTCCTTATGAGTTATGGAATGGAAGAAAACCTAGACTTTCCTACTTTAAGGTTTTTGGTTGCAAGGTATTCATTCTGAACACTAAATATAATATTCACAAATTCACACCAAAATATGATGAAGGAATTTTCTTAGGATACTCCACAACTTCTAAGGCTTATAGAGTTTTCAACAAAAATACGTGTACTGTTTAGGAAACAGTACATGTAAAATTTGATTAATCTGATCCTTTTGTTTTCAAACCATCCCAACCTACCTCCTCAGATGTGTTTTTAAAAATTTATTATCAACATTTTATAGAATATCTTTCTAATAAGGAAAATATTCAAGAAGATGCTTCTGAAACTTTTACCACAGAAGACTTTCTACCCTATATTGATGAACTGGTTTTACAAAACCCAAGTCAAGTGTTTCTTAAGAATCATCCCAGTGATAGTATCATTGGTGATGTGAATCAACCTGTAATAACTATAATTTTGTTGAGGAATGAAGTAGAACATATAGCATTCCTTTTCCAATTAGAACCAAAAAGCACTGATGAATCTTTATGTGATGATGATTGGATCAAAACAATACAAGATGAACTAAATGAATTTGAAAGGAATAAAGTCTGGACGTTGGTTGAAAGACCTAAGGAAACTTCTATTATTGGAGTAAAGTGGGTCTTCAGAAATAAGTGTGATGAAAATTGAATCATTGTTATAAATAATTATAGACTAGTTACTAAAGGCTATAATCAGCAAGAGGGAATAGACTAGGAAGAAACCTATACTCCAGCATCTAGACTTTGATCTATTCGTATCTTAATTTCCTTTGCTGAATTCTTCTATTTTAAACTTTTTCAAATGGAGGTAAAATGTTCTTTTCTTAACGGTTATGTTCAAGAGGAAGTTTTTGTTGAACAACCTCCGGGCTTTGAAGATACAAAACATCCTGATCATTTTTATAGGCTTACCAAAGATTTGTATGGCCTTAAACAAGCCCCACTATCCTGTTATGATAGACTTACATGATTTGTTATTCAAAATAACTATGTTAATAGAAATGAAGACACAACCATTTTTATAAAGAAAGATAAGAAATTTTTTTTGATTGTTCAAATTTATGTTTATGACATCTTATTTGTTTCAACTCAGCAATCTTTAACTGACACCCTTGCATGTCTAATGTAATGTGAGTTTGAAATGAGTATGATGGATGAGTTAACATTTTTCCTTGGTTTTCAAATTTCTCACAAACCAGAAGGTACCTATATATCTCAACATAAGTATATTAAATATCTTCTTAAAAAGTATGGATATGACAACACTATGAGTATAAGTACTCCCATCGGTACCTCAAACTCTTTTGATCTTGATGAAGCTGGGAAACCTATAGGAATTTTTTTTAGAGGTATGAGAGGAATCCTACTATACATGATAGCTAGTTGTCTAGACTGAAATTTTTTAGTATGCTTATGTGCCTGATATCAATCCAATCATAAGGAATCTCATTTAAAGGAAGTGAAAATAATTTTTTGCTACTTAATGGGAACCATGGATCTAGGATTATTTTATACTTCTGGAAATGATTTTATTTTAAAACGTTTTTTGGATGCTGACATTGGTGGATGTAGAATGGATAGAAAGAGTACATTTAAAACATGTCATTTCTTAGGAGATTCATTAGTTTCTTGGTCCTGCAAGAAGAAACACTCAGTAGCACTCTCCACTGCTGAAGATGAATATGTAGAAGCTGGAAGTTATTATGATGAAGTGTTGTGGATGCAACACACACTCACAGACTATGGATTGATATTTACTAATGTATAAAACTGAAAGTTTGTATCTTCATACCCTTTACCAATCCTAAAATTGGTGCTAGAGGTGTTTTGAATGTGCTTAGTTTAACATAGATAAACTTAGATCTTTCCTTGTTTAAGGAAATTTTTAATGTATACAATTCAACCCTCCCCTCTTGTATATTGGGCATCTACATCATTATTTAGATCCTACAACTATTTCCTCAATACCTCCACCCACCTGAACCCATTTGATATTTTTTCTCATCCATTCGTTTTTTAAGCTGATAATATTTTATATAATATATTATTTTAACAAGGTATAAAAATTTCAATATATCACCACCAATATTCATTACATATATATAAATAATTCTAAAGCCATATATGATACATTATTTTGAATTTTAGTTTTTCATATTACATATGACATTGGTAATACAAATCTCCCAATGATAATTTCTCCTTAGAATCTCCCATTAGTGATTTTCCCTAAAAATATCTCATATTATATTAAAATATATAAATGAATTCATGTATGTATATACATGTATTTTTACGTAAAATTTATTTTATGTAAATGTATGTATTTATATAAAATAAAATGTAGATTTATGTATGTATATATATTAAAATATAGTGATGCTTTTTTAAATTGTACATGGCTATATTAACAGCACATATATTTTTTATTAACACATGCATATTTATTACTACACTTATGTGTATGAACCTTTGTATATATAGGTTTTCATAAAATTAATGTTATTTTTTGGGGGATAAATATAAATTTGGTCACACACACATATAGATAAAGTATTCATGTGTATATATATTTGTGTATGTATATATGTATGAGTGTGTGCATATACATGTTGTACTTTAATAAACACATCATATGTTTAAAATAAATATATATATGCATATATATATATAATAGAGTTCACATAGTTACACATAAGAATATGTTAAGTATATGATGACATACATGCCTACATATATTACTCTGCTTATATATATGTGTGTGTGTTAATATGTACTATCCTCCATACACATATTCAAATATAAGTATGCACATGGATATATTTAATGTTATACATATATAAAATTATGATCAATTAAATACTAGTACATGAAACAATTATTATAAATTTGAATTCATACATACATATAAAGAGGTATATACAAAATTATTAATGTAATTATTTACATGCATAAAAATTTATTAAGTCATTTATTTATGATAATACTTCTACATATTTTGAAAAAAAATTACAAGCATGAATTCATAAATATATATAACTATATACAAGTCTTTATTGGGAAATCTATTATGGATGATTTTCACTACAAATATACACTTGGATATCACCCAAGGATGATTCATTAAATAAATTTTCACTAGGAAACCTCCCATGAAAGTTTCTTACAACAATTATTTCCATGAACCCCTCCCTTAAAAGATAACGTAATGAGGGGAGAGAGATAATGACCCCTCGAGTCCCTCCTTCATTAGGCCATGGGTTGGCGACTAGCACCAAGGGTGTACAAATCTCACAATATGGGAGATATTTCCCTTATTGGAAAACAAGATTTGGAGGAAAGATGAATCATCTGCAATGAAAGTCCAAGACAAAAGATAAAAGGAAACCATAATCCATACCATATTCGTTTGTAAAATTGAACTAATACAAATACAAAAGACTCTAAAAGGAAAATTCCAAAAAAAATTAAGTCTAAAAAGCAACACAAAAACATTCAAGACCCATGTTATTATGGTCCAACACGGTCTGAGAAATTATCATGGAATCCTAAAAATAGTTTATATACATAGGGTGAGTATACAAGTATACTCCATAGGAAAACCACGGTCTCTTGTGCACATGTTTAAGGAATAATAATTCACTTGTGAGAAAACAACAAGCCAAGTAGTACCTAAGAAGGCATTCTAACCATCCAATTATTACCATGGAATGCTCACCAAGTAACAGAAGTCAAGTAGTATAGTATAAGGTAATGCTCATTGATGATAGGGTACCCCGAAAAACCTTCCCACTGATTATCCTCTCTCACAACCTAATTAAAAACATCCAGTCATTTCCACCTCTTCTGAATACACCCCATCATAGCCCACCCACACATAACTGTGCCCCACATCACACCCGGCCTCACACACCTGGACCACATACCACATCACATCCCGCCCGCACACACCTAGGCCTCATAACAAATCCCACCCACACACACTTGGGCCTCACAACACATAAAATCTCATCTCATCTTAAAGACACTTGGGAAACCACATCACATCTCATCCTAAAGACAGATGGGAAAGTATATCACATCTCATCCCATAGAAACATGGGAAAGAACATCACATCTCATCCTGAAAACACATGGTACATAATAAAAAAACTCCCCCAATGAATCTTGGGTTGTCACCTGCTAGAAGAGGGAGCATGAAAGAGTGGGTGGCCAGCCATCCATCCTCCCACCTTGATGTTGGTAAATACAGCCTCCCTCGTGATGATCATGATATTTATCACATAGTGCTCAACAAGGGATGGGTTCATATAGAAATCACAAGAACATACTGAGTGTATTTATATATTTGAAAGAACACATTCACAACCTATGTTCTTACAAACAGAAGCACTAGCCTTCTCACATTTTCCCCACTTTACTGCTACCTCTAAATTCAAAAATCTACATAATGTAACACAATCCACACTTCATTTTCAATCTTGAATTATCACTTAGCCATTCTCTAGATCTTACCATTTCAACATGTTCCCTTAAGACACATAATTTTATATATGCTTAAATCCTTTCACCAATTAATTTATTTAACATTCTATTTAAATATTTATAAGGTAGTTATTCTTATTCCTGATTATTATTAATTTTTCACCAATACTATCTGGTCTATTAACACAACATGAAATAGAAGAAAAAACACAGTGAATCAAAACACATCAGAAAAAACCAAAACCCCCTTTCCCAAAATCCGCTCTTCACAAAAACACCACAAAACCACCATTTCATCCCTTTAATATAATGCATCTCATCCATTCCACGATCAATCAATATATCAACCTAATATTCAATTATGTGTCAAGGTTGACGTATCATCTAGAAGTTCACCAATGAATCACCCAAGACAACCCATGAAACACATCACAACAACAAATAGTGAAACATATTCCCATATTAGCACCATTATTAAACCACATGACATCCGTCCCCCCCCCCCCACTAATATATTAACCACAACATCCCACACATCAAATCACAACAACAATGTTTTTCAAATTCACTAGAACATTTGTCAAATTCCATTACTTTTATTTAGGTTGTTATCACTAATTATTCACTGAAAGTGGCTAGTATTAATTGTTAATATCATAATATTAATGTGTTTCAAAGTGAATAAACATCAAATTTAGTCCAATTCAGAAATTGAACTTCATTTCCCATCATTGGGAAATTCATGCTTAAAATGTCATTTAGGGACCACTCAATAAATTGCTTGTGAAAAATACATTTTTCATCATTTCAATATGAAATTTTGGTATATGATTCATCACTTTATTTGGGGAATTTTACCTTTTAGGTCTGATGGATGAATCTAAAGGTAATATGGAGATTATTGCGCCTGAATGCAGAAATTTGATGGGAAAAGCATAATGGGCCTAAGACCCATCAAACAAATGTGGGGCCCACAAACAAATCCCAATGATTCTCAAAATTTTACATTATAAATATAAAGAAATGAGGATCATTTTATTCAACTTGGTTCTGAGCTAATTCTGAAGTTATCATGATGATAAAGGGATCTGAAGTTGAGAATTAAATGGTGGGCCCACATGATTGCACATAATGTCGTCCCACCATTTTGACCATAACATCCAAACGGCTAAGCCAAATTTCCTGAAATATTTATAGATCATAGAGGACAGATGGAAGATAATTCGTATCTTCTACGACCCCTCCAGATTCAGCCTTTTTCATTGACAAATTCACACGTCAAAACGGTGGACGAATCTGGATGGATTTGTGGTTAACTTTGTAACGTAAATTTACCTTTGATTATTCACCCTCCTATTGACTCTCTTAATTGTTGGGGGTGAATTTATTTTTTTGGGGTCGAAATAAGTCTCTTAATATGCCTATATGAGGATCTACTGGTGAATGGAATAATCATCTCATATTTTTCTTATCATCTTGGAGATTTGTTTTCATTGTAATGTAATTATGCCAAATTGTCCTTGTAGCATTTTTCCTTCTCTTGTAAGTTATTTAAATCACCTTATTTTTCAATAAAACTTCTTCTTATTCTCTTATTCTGTTATTCCTCTTATCACCTTGAAACCGTTGCCTGAAGGTGTGAATTTATTCACACCAAAACTTGTGATTTGGTTCACACAATGGTGGAGTGATCACATTTTTTTTGTTATTGTTTTATTTTTCTTCTTAAATTCCGCCCCTATAAGTCTGCTTTCTGCTTCCATTGAGATCATAGAATCAATGGAGGTATAAAAAATATGGTTTGGTCCTAGGGAGTTGCATTGGGAATATTGGATGTTATTTTATGATCTAAAATTTTGTAATCATTTCATTAATTTAAGATTTCCATTTGATCATTATTTTCTTCTTCATCTACACCAACTTTAACAATGATACATTTTGAGTGCTAGTACGATCCAATTCCTTGGAGTGATAATTAAATTGATAATCTAAGTGCATTGGTGATTATCCTTGGAATGGTGTAAGGTTTAAATTGTTGAATGATGTTGAGGAACTAAATCATTTTTTTGATACGTCTTAAATTAGTGAACTGAAACGTTATAAGAAAATAAATACATCCAATCTAACCCTAGTAACAAATTAGGATCAAATCATCTCAATTAATTGTTTTAGACTAAGTAATTGTTTGTTTTTTTTTATTTTTTCGTTAAATTAATTCACTAGTTTCAAACCATATCAATCCATATAGTTGGCCACTCCATAACCCAATCTCTCCAAATTCAGAGTGTCTCTAGGTTTCTTATTCGGTCCCTGTGGATTCGACCCCTACCTATACTACAATGACCGCATACCTGTAGGGTAAATTTGGGCAACACCAAATTTTGGCATCATTTCCGGGGACCTTAGTATGTTAACTTAGACACACACATATTTTTCTCACCCCCAATATCATTCTCATGGAATTCCATTTTAAACAAACCCAAACATGGGGCACCTCTCCCTACATTGAATACCCCAGACCAATTGTAATGTAAAATGACCATTCTAGTTTTTATTGGTGGGAAAATAAAAAAAAAATTGAGGCACAATGTATTAACTCTTATGCTACACAAAACATTCAATCCTATAGTGAGTTTCAATCTCAATAAGGCCAATCTGAATGTCCTATTGTAGAATTCCAACAACTTTATTATCCTACTAGATTAGACCATCTTCCTAAACCCCTTGTCCATCTTGATCAACAAATTATTGAACAATTGTGTCAGAAAATGGAGATAATTACTTCTAAGGTTTCATCCATAATATTAGAACTACAAAGCATTGAATCATTTTTGTAACCCACTCCAACTCAGGTAGTCCCTTCCACATCAAATATAGAAGAATCTTGTCACCCACATTACTCATTTGAATTTAGTGAAGAAACCACTTTAAAATCATGTAAATAGAGTTGGACAATGAAGAGAATTATTCTGGTAATGTTTAAATTCAAGCTAAAGAACATGAGGGAATTTTTATTGAGTTTTTAAATAAGGATGAAATTGATTTCATGAATTCACCAAGGGGAAATTTTTCTTTATGGATTGAATGTCTGAAATATTGCTACAATGATGATTTTTTAGAAACACCAGTCACTGAACCATTAGGAGAAATCACAAACATCAAATCTGTACCCATTCATGAAACTCAACTAGAAAATTTTGGGGTTGAATTTTCAATTCAGTGGGAACCAATTGTGTTGGGAAATATTTAAAATGAAATTTAATTTGATTCTAATTTTTTATCCATGTTTGAATATCATATAAAACTTGAACTAAAAAGATATTTCCTTACTTCCCCACTCAGGTATCTCATCATAGGTGATAACCCTGACCTTGAATTAGTCATTCATATATCTCATGAAACCCAAAATGGGGGATTAACCCTTGAAATCATAGGAAATAATGTAGAAGAAATCAGATCAACCATTACTGAAATTCCATGTATTTTCACACTCCTTGTTGAACATGGGTTTTTAAATGGAAAGAAATCGAAGAAAATAATCAATCTCAATCTTGTTGAATTGTATAAATATGGGTTTGTTAAAATGTTTAATGTTGGTATTGGATAATTATAACGACCCATACTTTACATACATTGTTAATACTTCAAAATTGAAGCATACTTATTACAACATATAACAAAACCACGAAATGACCGTATAGGTATAGTGTCTTTAGAAACTGGGAAACATAAACAACTGGTTCATAAAGCATCTACACTGTCTCCCATTTATTTCATCATATCTATAGTCCCTTTTGGAATATCTTACTTAATAACCTTCTTCCTGACCTGGGGAAAGAAAACATACAAAAAGGTGAGCTCAAATTTTTAGTAAGGGTAAAAAAAAGAAATATTAATCACATCATATACATAAGCACATAACTTTTGGAAATCTTAACCTGCAAAAGAGATCATAATTTCATAACATGGGATAAATCATGGCAGTGAAATGTAATAACAATAATCATAACTTAAAACATGAAACTTTGTGTCATACACACATAATCATAGAGAATCATTTCTTATTAGTCAAGGCTCATTGCCAAGACTATCTTAGTGGACAAAGTCCATTTTTGAACCGAGTTCACTCCTCGTTTCAGTCCTGTTTCACTGAAATGGTATAACCTACCGTTCCAGCCATGTCTATCTCATGAGATATAAAATCTTTACCTAATGCATTGGAGGGAGATATAGGTCCCACCCATCTCATAATGATACCATTCTTATGTGTGCCATAAAATCATAAATCATACATCATTGCATAACCCATGTAATAAAAATAGGAATCTTAAAAATCATGCCATCATAAAAAAATACATATAAGATAAAGGAATTCATAAAAATAATTCAATAACAACATAGTCAAATCAATTTAATAATAGGGATATAAATAGAACCCTTTATTATGTTAGATGGAAAATAATTTTGATAAAACACTTGAACTCCATTCTTGAGGAAAATATCCTTTTTTCTTCAAAAACACTTTTCCTTTCACAACATGTCATAAAATTCTAAACTAAAAGAAGTTGCTTAAAAATAAACTTGAAAACTTTTAAAGTAATCTTCTTGGAAATAATGTTTTAAAAATCCATTCATGCCGTATTAAATAAAACATTCTTCTCGTGCTTTTGTCGGAAAAGTCAAAAAGTACCTCGTACTAAAAATGACAAAAGATTCCTTTCATATCATTTACTAAAAACCCACCAAAGGGTAAAAATGGATTTAAACAGTTGTAGGTGGATGGAAATAATATTAAATATTGATGAAACATGTATGTGTATGATAAAATACACCCTAGTAAATTTCAAAGTATAAACAATCTCGGAAAAAAATTGAGATTGCGAGATTTTCCCTTACCTTAGGTCCATTTTGCTTCGTAAGTGTATGAACCTCCTGTATAATTATTTAAATAATGTTATTGACTTATTCCATAATCATAATTATTTTTATGATATCATATGTGGTCATTTTCTTAGCTTCTTAGTAGTAATATTTCATTGCTACTTGTTATACGGGTGTTTATAACTTTTTGTTCTTATGCGTGTTTTGTCGAATAAATTCTTATTATTATATTTAGGTTATAGATACCTCATTTCCAGAATGGTATTAGTTTAATATATATCATATTCATTCATTCAATTCATTTATATAATCATTATGAAATGAAGATCATGTAGAACGAGTCGCATCACATCGTGGAGACGGTATTCCGTACGTACGCACGAGTGATGATATCGTTCCTATGATCGTGGAATTGTATTGGAGTGTATGTATACTATTTCAAAATCCGTATAACTTTATAATAGTCATATATAGTCATTATTTACACCATTATACCCATCCAAGTAAGGTGGTGGTGCAAAATATATTACACCACAGCGTGGAGACTGTATTCTGTACGTACGCACGAGCGGTGATTTCTTTTTCCGTAGGATGGATAGATGGTGAAATAGGGTTGTTTCATACTTATAATAACATATAAGTATATGAGTTATACTGATGTTATTACTTCATAATGAAACAACTAAATAAGAAGAAGTGGAAGAAGAAATAAAGATGAAAGACTCGGTAACGGACATTACCTCTTCTTTGAAGTGCTTCTTTGACACCTTCTTTTAGGGCACTAAAATTGGTATTTGAAGAAGACCAGGACCTCTAGTATGTCTCTAGTGAAGTGGAGAGGAGGAATTGGAAGGGGTTTGCCGAGCTTGAAGGATCAAAGTGATGTGAGGAAGAGGGGGAGGAGGTTCCCTTTTATAAGGGAGGAGAGGGGCACCTTTGGGAAAACTACAAATATTATTTTATTATAAAGTCCAGATCAGTTTTAAATAGCTCCAAATTGATATATTTAGAAGCTAAGGTGGGGATGGGTCAAAATACTCTCATAAAATATAATTTAGACAAGTTTATGTTCATATTTTAACCTTATCATTTAGATTTAACATTAAGTTAAATAAGTTTACTTTTACCATGTCTTCTTGTGTTCTTATACTACAAGGTTAATAAACTTACTATAAGCAGCCAAACGAACCCAAAGTTGGTTATTATTAATATATATAACCTTATCAATGTCATTTGGAAGAACCTTATATTTTTAGGAAATAAATAACAATTACTAATATAATATTTGTTTTAAAAACTATTTTATGTCATTTTTGACACTATTTAGTAATTGGTTTTTGTGAAAATCATAACAGAATTATTAGTTCGAACCAAGTTATTTAAATTCATAAAAACATGTCATGATAACCTATAAAATAAGTTTAATTCATAAAAAGTCTCAAATTACATTTATTTAGGTGTCTATAACATTAATTATGTAAATATTTCATTAATAAGATAATTACTGCATCATTTTTGTGTCATATATAAATTAAATTATCTAATGTCTAAAAATTAAAAATAAAATACCATTATGTAGGAAATATTTTGAGCTTTCTAATTAATATTTATAGTCTAATTTAGCTTATGTATAACCCCATATTAGAAATTATTTACTTATTAAACATTGATTTTAACAATTTTAACCCTTCTTTAAATAAATTAATAATAAATGTCCTAATCTAATCCAAGTGGGCCTAAATGGTCATATTTTATTCCTAAGTTTGTTTTTTGTCGAATTACACTTATCCAATAGAATTAGGACATGTTTTAGGTAATAATAATATCATATTTACCCTCAATTACCCTATTTACTTTTAACCTTGGTAAAAAAAGTAAAAAGTTACTATTCACCAAAAATTATTTTCATCTCATTGAACCACATTTTAGTCTTTGATATTAACCGTGTCTCTCGGATTTTTGAAATTCCACTCACAGAAGAGGTAAAATTATGTTTTATGAAAAATTCAGTTGTTTAACTACCACTTAGTGGTTTCACTATTCATCAAAAATTGAAATTTTTAACTACCACTTAGTGGTTTCACTATTAATTCCAAATCTCATAACCCTCTTCCAGGGAGATATTCGTAAGAACACTTTATCACCCACTTCAAACTGTAGGTCTTTTCTTTGGTTGTCGGCATAACTTTTCTGTCGACTCTGAGCTGCTCTTATGTGTTGTTGAATAGATATGACCTTTTCTGCCTTTTTATAAACGAGATCAGGTCCTAATAGCTTTCTTTCCCCAAATTCATCCTAGAAAGTTGGAGTCCTACATTTCTTTCCATATAGAGCTTCATAAAGAGCCATCTAAATACTGGAGTGAAAGCTATTATTATAAGAAAATTCCACCAAAGGTAGGTATTTATCCCAACAACCTTTGAAATCCATAGAGCAAGCTCACAACATATCTTCTAGGGTTTGAATTGTTCTCTCAGACTGACCGTCTGTCTGACGATGATAAACATTGCTGAAACTCAACTCTGTATCCAGAGTATGCTCAAGACTTCACCAGAACTTCAAGGTAAATATCGGATCCTGATCAGATATAATAGAAAGTGGTACTCCATGCAATCTTACCACTTCCTTTACATATATCCTGGCAAGATGATCCAGAGAGAAATCCTCTCTAATAGAAATGAAGTATGCAGACTTTGTAAGACGATCAACTATGACCCAGATAGCATTATTGCCTTTGGATGTTTTAGGAAGTCCTGTGACAAAGCCCATAGTGATATTTTCCCATTTCCATTCTGGTATGGGTAATGGTTGTAACATCCCCTTAGACTTCTGTCTCTCAGCTTTAACTTGCTGACAAACCAAGCATCGAGAGACATATTCAGAAACATCTCTTTTCATGCCATCCCACTAGAAGTACTCTTTCAGGTCCCTATACATCTTCGTGCTTCTAGGATGAATAGAGAATGAAGAACTATGAGCCTCATCCAGCAGCTCCTTCTTTAATTTGAGGATGGGAGGAACACAAACCTGATTCCTGAACTTTATTATCCCATCACAATCAAGGTTTAATTCAGGAACATTTCTCACCTTCTTTTGCAACACGACATCTTCTTTCTGTGCCTCTTTAATCTTCACATGTTTATATGGTTGAAAATTCATTTGAGAAAGATAAGATTTTTCCCCTTCCATTATAATTCCAAGATCCATCCTTTGTAAATCCATAAATATTGGATCTTTTGTGATCCTCATCATGGATAAACTGGCATGGTCTTGTCGACTTAATGCATCCGCCACCTTGTTTTCTTTCCCAGGGTGGTAATGGATTGAGCAGCCGTAATCCTTATCAGCTCCAACCATCTTCTTTGACGCATATTCAGCTCCTTTTGTGTGAAAATATACTTTAATATTTTATGATCAGTATAAATATCACACCATTCTCCATAAAGATAATGCCTCCAAATATTGAATGCAAAGATTACCACAACTAACTCCAAATCATGTGTTGGGTAATTTTGCTCATGGATTTTCAACTGTCGTGAGGAATAAGCTATCACCATATCATTTTTCATAAGAACACACCCCAATCCCTTCTTGGATGCATCACTATAGATCACAAACCTTTCTCCACTACAAGGCAGTGTGAGCACAGGTGCACTGGATAACCTTCTTTTCAATTCCTTGAAATTCTCTTCACATTCCTACGTCCAAACAATCTTAACTCCTTTTCGAGTCAACATGGTGAGTGGATTAGATAATCATGAAAAATCTTTCACAAAACGTCGATAATATCCATCCAAACCAAGAAAACTTCGGATCTCAGTTACTGTTGTTGGTCTCGACCATCTTTCGATAACCTCTGTTTTTGCTGGATCCACAGATATCCACTATTTTGAGATTATGTGACCCAAAAATGCAACTTTTTGAAGCCAACATTCACACTTGGTAAATTTGGCATAAAGCTTCTCCTTTCTCAGGGTCTTCAATATAATTATCAAGTGATCTTCATGTTCTTCCTTTCTCTTTGAATAGACAAGAATATCATCTATAAAGACCACCACAAACTGATCAAGATAGTCTCTAAAGACACTATTCATTATATCCATGAAGATAGAAGGGGCATTAGTAAGACCAAATGGCATCACTATAAATTCATAGTGTCCATACCTTGTACGGAAATCCGTCCTTGGTATATACTCCCTTTTGACCCTTAATTGATGATACCCTGAACGAAGATCAATCATGGAAAAGTATTGAGCTCCGCTTAGTTGGTCAAATAAGTCATCAATGCGTGGGAGAGGATATTTGTTCTTGATAGTGATCTTGTTAAGTTCTCGATAATCAATGTAGAGTATCATTGATCCATATTTCTTCTTAACAAATAGAATAGGTGATCCCCAAGGTGACGCACTAGGGAGTATGAATCCCTTATCAAGATTCTCTTGGAGTTGCTTCTTCAATTCCTGCAACTAAATTGGGGCCATTCTATAAGGTGTCTTTGAAATAGGCAAAGCACCCGGTACTAGTTCTATTGAGAACTCAACTTCACGATTTGGTGGAAGTCCCAGTAATTCCTCCAGAAAGACATCATCAAACTCCCGTACAATGGGAATATTATTAATCGTGAGTTTCTCACCAACCATTTGAGATAAATAACCTTTATTTTTTGGAATCAAGAATCATAAGATGGAAGAAATTTCCACTGGAAGGTTATGTTCATCTTTGCATTGATAGAAGATCATAGATTGATCTGGAATATGAAATGTGACTTCCCTTCTTTGGAAATTGATATGAGCTCCACATAAAGAAATCCAATCCATGCCAAGAATCACATCAAATTACACTATAGGAAGGATCACAAGATTTGCAGGAAGCACTTTCCCACAAACTTCGATCGGAGAAGAATTATAAACATTTGATGCGACTGTTGTGCCATTAGGTGTTGTCATAGATAACTCAACATCTAATTTTTGAGGTAATACGGTGATACCCTTAGAAAATTCTTCATAAATAAAAGAGTGGGTGGATCCAGAATCAAATAAACATTTTCTACTTTAGAGTGGATGGTAAGTGTACCTTTCACCACATCGTTATCGTACTCCACATCGCTTATAGAAATTGCATGTGACATTCCTTTGTCTTTAGCCTTAAGAGTTTGTTGACATCGACCATCATCATCAACCCTTGGATTAGGGCATTTATTGGCATAATGACCCATCTCCTTGCACTTGTAACATTGAAGTGTAGTAGGTTCATTCTATGTATCCCTTCCTTTGTTTGCATCATTAGACATCTTCTTCCCATCATCACGGCATTCAAATTCCCGATGACCGTCCTTTACACATTTGAAACATTTACTTTTCCCTTTAAGACAACTCCCTCCATGTTTCTTTCCACACGTTGAGCATAAGGGAAAGCTCATCTTCTTTTCAGTGTGCTCTTTAGATTTTCCTTTGAATTCCATTTTCCTCTTCTTGTCAAACCCATATGACTGATGGGTTACTCCAATCTCCATATCAACTTTGAGAGCACATCGAACGATTTCCTCGTAGCTATTGAAGTCCCTTATGGCTAACGCCCTTCAAAGACTTGGTTTTAAGCCACTAAAGAATCGATCAGTCTTACTCTCAGGCTGGATAATAATACCAGAAGTGTACCTTGAAAGTCTTGTAAAATTTGCTTCATTGGTACCAACAGATTCATCATCCTTTTGCTTCAGTTCAAGAAACTCTTTCTCCATCATTGTTTGGAGAATACGAGGGAAGTACTTATTGAAAAATATGTTCTTGAACTAATCTCATTCCATGGACTCAATTTCATCCCTTTGCCTCGTATTCTTAATAAGATTCCACCATTGATCAGCATTTCCTTCCAAACGATACACTTCTAGGATGACTTTATCATGTTCAGAACATTGAAGAACTTAAAATATCTTTTCAGTAGTACTAATCCATTGTTCTGCAACTAATGGATCAGTAGACCCACTGAAAGAAGGTGGATGCTGCCTCATGAAGGATTCAACAGAATGTTGGTCCTTCCTTTGCTCGTTTGGAAGTCCTGAATGATTCATAGCTGGAGAAAGTTGTGTGAGCATGGCTACAAGATTTTACATTCCAGCTCCCATAAAGTTTGGTTGCTCCGGGGGACAATCATTGCATTGCCCGTCGCATTCCGCATTAACACGGTTCCATCGGGTTCCATCCATTGAAAAAAACCAAGAAGAATAGTGTGAGAAACACTAATTATAATAGGAAAACCACATAATCAAGAATAAAATTTCACACTTAAGGTATTATCCTAGGTTATTCATGGCCATTTATAAAACACTAAGATTGTGTTCTATGCTTAGAATTATCCTTAGGGTTCTTACTAAGGCTTTAGCATCCTATTTTCCAAAGGTTGACTATACCTTTCCCCTGATACCAACTATAAAGACCCATACTTTACATACATTGTTAATACTTCAAAATTGAAGCATACTTATTACAACATATAAAAAAACCACGAAAGGACCGTATAGGTATAGTGTCTTTAGAAACTGGGAAACATAAACATATGGTTCATAAAGAATCTATACTATCTCCCATTTATTTCATCATATCTATAGTCCCTTTTGGTATATCTTACTTAATAACCTTCTTCCTAACCTGGGGAAAGAAAATATAAAAAAGGGTGAGCTCAAATTCTCAGTAAGGGTAAACAAAAGAAATATCAATCACATCATATACATAAGCACATAACATTTGGAAGTCTTAACCTGCAAAAGAGATCATAATTTCATAACATGGGATAAATCATGGCAGTGAAATGTAATCACAATAATCATAAATTAAAACATGAAACTTTTTGGAATACACACATAATCATAGAGAATCATTTCTTATTAGTCAAGGCTCATTGCCAAGACTATCTTAGTGGACAAAGTCCATTTCTGAACCGAGTTCACTCCTCGTTTCAGTCCTGTTTCACTGAACCGGTATATCCTTCCATTCAAGCCATGTCTATCTCATGAGATATAAAATCATTACCCAATGCATTGGAGGGAGATATAGGTCCCACCCATCTCATAATGATACCATTCTTATGTGTGCCACAAAATCATAAATCACACATCATTGCATAACCCATGTAATAAAAATGGCAATCTTAAACATCATGACATCATAAAACAATTCATATAAGATAAATGAATTCATAAAAATAATTTCATCACAACATAGTCAAATCAATTTAATAATAGGGATAGAAACAGAACCCTTTATTATCTTAGATGGAAAATAATTTTGATAAAACACTTGAACTCCATTCTTGAGGAAAATATCCTTTCTTCTTCAAAAACACTTTTCCTTTCACAACATGTCATACAATTCTAAACTAAAAGAAGTTTATTAAAAATAAAATTGAAAACTTGTAAAGGAATCTTCTTGGAAATAATGTTTTAAAAATCCATTCATGTCGTATTAAAAAAAACATTCTTCTCGTACTTTTGTCGGAAAAGTCAAAAAGTACCTCATACTAAAAACGACAAAAGATTCCTTTCATATCCTTTACTAAAAACTCAAAGAAGGGTAAAAATGGATTTAAACAATTTTAGGTGGATGGAAATAATAATACATATTGATGAAACATGGATGTGTATGATAAAATACACCCCAGCAAATTTCAAAGTATAAACAATCTCAGATAAAAATTGAGATTGTGAGATTTTCCCTTACCTTAGATCCATTTTGCTACGTAAGTGTCCGAACCTCCTGTATAATGATTTAAATAATGTTATTGACTTATTCCAGAATCATACATATTTTTATGATATCATATATGGTCATTTACTTAGCTTCTTAGTAGTAATATTTCATTGCTACTTGTTATTCGGGTGTTTATAACTTTTTGTTCTTATGCGTGTTTTGTCGAATAAATTCTTATTCTTATATTTAGGTTATAGATACCTCATTTCCAGAATGGAATTAGTGTAATATATATCATATTCATTCATTCAATTGATTTATATAATCATTATGAAATGAAGATCATGTAGAATGAGTCGCATCACATCGTGGAGACGGTATTCCGTACGTACGCACGAGTGATGATATCATTCCTATGATCGTGGAATCTTATTGGAGTGTATGTATACTATTTCAGAATAAGTATCAATTTATAATAGTCAAATATAGTCATTATTTAAACCATTATACCCATCCAAGTAAGGTGGTGGTGTAAAATAGATTACACCACGGCGTGGAGACGGTATTCCGTACGTACGCACGCGCGGTGATTTCTTTTTCTGTAGGATGGATAGATGGTGAGATAGGGTTGTTTCATACTTATAATAAAATATAATTATATGAGTGATAATTATGTTATTACTTCATAATGAAACAACTAAAGAGGAAGAAGTGGAAGAAGAAATAAAGATGAAAGAATCGGTAACGGACATTACCTCTTCTTTGAAGTGTTTCTTTGAGACCTTCCTTTAGGGCACTAAAATTGGTCTTTGAAGAAGACCAGGACCTCTAGGATGTCTCTAGGTAAGTGGAGATGAGGAATTGGAAGGGGTTGGCCGATCTTGAAGGCTCAAAGTTGTGTGAGGAAGAGGGGGAGGAGGTTCCTTTTTATAAGGGAGGATAGGGGCACCTTTGGGAAAACCAAAAATATTATTTTATTATAAAGTCAAGTTCATTTTTAAATAGCTTCAAATTGATATATTTAGAAGCTAATGTGGGGATGATTCGCAATCCTCTAATACAATAGAATTTATACAAGGTTAGGTTCCTATTTTAACCTTATCATTTAGATTTAACATTAAGTTAAATAAGTTTACTTTTACCATGTCTTCTTGTGTTCTTATACTATATGGTTAATAAACATACTATAAACAGCCAAAAGAACCCCAAGTTGTTTATTATTAATATATATAACCTTATCTAAGTCATTTGGCCGAACCTTATATTTTTAGGAATAAAATAACAATTACTAATATAATATTTTTTTTAAAACTATTTTATGTCAATTTTGACACTATTTAGTAATTGATTTTTGTGAAAATCATTAAAGAATTATTATTTCGAACCCAGTTACTTAAATAAATACTAACATGTCATATTAACCTATAAAATTAGTTTAATTCATAAAAAGTCTCAAATTACATTTATTTTGTTGTTTATAACATTAATTATGTCAATATTTCATTAATGAGATAATTACTGCATCATCTTTGCGTCATAAATAAATTAAATTATTTAATGTCTAAAAATTACAAATAAAATACGATTATGTAGGAAATCTTTTTATGTTTCTAATGAATATTTATAGTTGAATTTATTTTATGTATAACCCCATATTAAAAATTATTTACTTATTAAACTTTGATTTTAACTATTTTAACCCTTCTTTAAATAAATTATTAATAAATGTCCTAATCTAATCCATGTGGGCCTAAATGGTCATATTTTATTCCTAAGTTTGTTTTTGGTCGAATTACACTAATCCAACAGAATTAGGACATGTTTTAGTGTAATAATAATATCATCTTTACCCTTAATTACCCTATTTATTTTTAACCGTGGTAAAAAAAAGTAAAAAGTTACTATTCACCAAAAATTATTTTCATCTCATTGAACCACATTTTAGTCCATGATATTGACCGTGTCTCTCGGATTTTTGAAATTCCACTCACAGAAGCGGTAAAATTAAGTTTTATGAAAAATTCAGTTTTTTAACTACCACTTAGTGGTTTCACTATTCATCAAAAATTGAAATTTTTCAGAAAAATACCAAAATTTCACCCTAGTCTAATTTCGATATTCCGAATCCAAAAATGAAGTCCATTTTGAAAAATAAAATTTATAAAATTTCAAAAAGTGGTTCTTACTATTCATAACAGCTAGTTTTAATAATAATTTAATAGCATATCGTTGTTTAATGAAACTCGGTATTGCGTACAACGCAAGCTATCGAGGAAGGTCACGATTTCATGTAAAGAAAGCCAAGAAAGTGTTGTGTAGAAAAATATTCCTTTGATGATTTATATAACATAAAAGTCTCGGGTGTTACAATAATTTTGGGGGTTCAAGTCGAGGTAATGATGTTAAACAAAAGCACTACAAGGTAGACAACCCATGGTTTTCATGTGTCCAATCATTGTGAATCATCTTTATATTTTTTTTTCATATAATAAATTTATATATACTATTGAACTATTCTTCTTTTATGGGTAAGGATATATGTGAAGGGGGAGCACCATATTCATATGTGTCATGTGGCATGATCTCTAAGTAATTCCTTATCCAGAAAATTAAAAAGATGACAATGTATCATCAGTTTATTTTATTTTTATGTTTTTTGTCGGTTAAAAAATAATATATATATATATATATAATAAAAAAATTTAAAGGACACATCGTAGGTCGTGTGGAAAATCCCATCACAGTCATCCAAGCCGCTGAGACTCGAATCCAGGATTGAAGGGAGACTGTGGAACACACTTTCATCATCAACCACCATGTGAATTAATTCCATTATTATCTTTTTAATTTTCCTATTTGAACATCTCTACCATACCCCATTTCTATGTTTTCTTTATACACTGGGGACCGTGTTATTCTATGTTGGGGGAGATGAAATAAAAAATGAATTTTTTTAATAATAACATGCATGGAAAGAAAAATTCTATTATACATGAACATGATAACAAAAATTGAAAACTCTGAAATTGGATATCAAATAATATTGTATGGCTTGATTCTAATTTTAATGCATGTTTATGTTCATGAGCATAGTTTTTGGAAAGTGAGGTTGTCCGATGTGATTTTTCAAAGTTTACATTTTCATCCTCTTAATAAAAATGCCACAATGCACGTCTACTGGATCATGGGTGTAAATTTGAGTTCTTGGGTCCCTTTCATTATATCATAGGGTTCTAGGGTCACATTTAGTTTAATTTGAGTATCCAAAAAAACAAAAAAAAACAAAAAATTGAAAAATATAATGACTACATGGAGGAATGTTTTTTCCAAATGTGTGGTATCAAACACTTGGGGATCCTGACTCCATAGTTGTCTTGCCCAGAGTTAGGATTTTTATATCTATTTTTGAGCATGTAATTGACAATATGTGTTGCATCTGACACTTGGGGATTGTTACTCCATAATTTTCTTTCCCAGAGTTGGTCTTTTTATATCTATTATGGTTAAAAAAAGAAAAAAAAAATTAAAATACAAATTGGATACTCATCTTAAGTTTTAATGTGATTCCTACCTAGCACTTCCATTTTTTCCCCTTGAGAAATAAAATGTGCCCTATATCTTTTGTGATGCACAACACTTTATCATGCCTAATTGTAATTGGATGAAATGTGGTGTTGAATTTGAACAAAGGAATGGGCTTGGTCTTGGGATATGCTTTTTTACCTAGCTTGGTTTAATGTATTTTGATGGGTTTCATAATTTTTTTTGTATGAGGTATTTGGGTGAGCAATGTGTATTAAAATGTTTTTGGAAAAGGGGATTCGAATTTCATATTTGTAACATATTGTGCTCGAGACTTGAAAAAATCATGTTGGGGGTGTGATTAGTCACTGAATTTGGATAATATTCATTGTTGATATATTAATATTAATGTGTTTCAAAGTGAATAAACATAAATTTTAGTCCAATTCAGAAATTGAACTTCATTTCCAATCATTGGGCAATCCATGCTTAAAATGTCATTTTGGGCCCACTCTATAAATTTCTTATGAAAAATTCATTATTCATAATTTCAATTTTATATTTTTGTATATGATTCATCACTTTATTTGGAACATTTTATCTTGTAGTTACAGTGGATGAATCCAAAGGGATGATGGGTATTTTTGCGCCTGAATGCGGAAAGTTGCTGGAAAAATCTTAATGGGCCTAAGGCCCATCAACCAAATGTGGGGCCCACAAACCAAGCCCAATGAAGCTCAAAATTTTAAAGTAGAAATATAAAAATATTAGGATAATTTTATTCAACTGCGGATGGAGCTAATTCTGAAGTTTTCATATTGATAAAGGGATCTGAAGTTGAGATTTAAATGGTGGGCCCGACATGAATGCACATAATGTCGTCCCACCATTTTGACCATAAAATCCAAACAAATGTGCCCAATTTCCGGATATTTTTACATCTCATAAATAACAGATGTCCGAGCATATTTCTCTTCTACAACTCCTTCGGATTTGTCCTTCTTAAATGAAAAATTTTCACGTCAAAAGGGTGGACAAATCTGGCTGGATTTGTGTTCCACTTTTTAACGTCAAATTCCTTTTGATTGTTCACCCTCATTTTGACTCTCTTAATTGTTGGGGGGTGAATTGATTGTTGGCGGGTGGATGTGAGACTCCTAATATTCCTATATGAGGATCTTGTGGTGAAGGTGATAAGCATCTCATAATTTTCTTATCATCATGGAGCTTTGTTTTCATTGTAATTTTATTATGCCAAATTGTCCTTGTAGAGTTTTTCCTTCTCACGTAAGTTGTTTCAATCACCTTATTTTTCAATAAAAGATCTTATTCTTCTCTTATTCTATTCTTCCTCTTATCACCTTGATACCATTTTCTCAATGTGGGAATTTATTCACACCAAACCTAGTGATTTTGTATACACAATGGTGGAGTGATCAAATTTTTTTGTTATTATTTTATATTTCATCTTCAATTACACCCCTATGAGTCTTATTTCTGCTTCCTTTTAGATCATAGAATTAATAGAGGGATAAAAACATATGTGTTGTTCCTAGGGATTTTCATGGGGCAGATTGGATGTTATTTTATGATCTAAAATTTTGTTTTCATTTCATTAATTTAAGATTTCCATTTGATGATTATTTTCTTCTTAATCTTCGCCATCTTTAACAATGACACTTTTCAAATGCTAGTACGATCCAATTCCTTGTAGTGATCATTAAATTGATCCTCTAATTGCATTGGTGATTAGACTTGGAATTGGGTAAGTATTAAAATGGTGAATGATGTTGAGGAATTATATCATTTTGTTGATACATCTTGAATTTGTGAACTGAAACATTATAAGAAAATAAATAGATCCAATCTAATCCTATTAACATGTTAGGATCAAATAATATCCATTAATTGTTTATACTAATTAATTTGATGTTTTTTTTAAATTAATTCACTAGTTTAAAATCAAATCATTCCCAATAGCTGGCCACTCCATAGCCAAATCTCTCCAAAATTAGAGTGTCTCTAGTTTTCTTCTTCGGTCCCTGTGGATTCGACCCCTACCTGTACTACAGCGACCGCGTACCTGTAGTGTAAATTTGGGCGAAACCAATCACCAATACCAAAATCATGGGGAAAAAACAATTATCCAAGTATGTGTGGTTATGTAATCTCCATTTTTATGTGATTCCAGAAAATATCAAAAAGGCAGCAGCCATAATAGATATATTCAGCACAAACAAAGACACCAATGAATATCATTTTCAAAAGGGGTTTTATCACGTATAATCACAATATCACAAACAATATCAAACTTGTAAAAATATGTGAATCAAACCCCATTTCCCCTTTCAATTCAATTAACCGATTCCTTGTCTTTCATTACTCTCTCACAAACAAAGTACATAGGTAAACAAAAGTAAAACCCATCCCGCATGATGTAAAATTGATGGGAAATGAAGGAAATCCAACCTCAAAAATGTGTCAACAATCTTTGCAGAATAATGGGCCGCACAACTAATTTCTGATAAACATTTTCGCAATATTTTCCTCTATTTGAGGATGCTGAGACACCACTACATCAAAAATAGTAGATAGAAACCCCATTAGACACATTAGGTATCATCCTCTATCACAAGTAAAGATGAACCAGTGGAAAAAAGAAGATCCACCCAGAAGGAGCCACTAGAACATGGTAAAAACACACCTTGGGTAAAAAATGAATAGATAAAGATCAAAGGAAGGAAGATAGGAATTGATCATCGATGAGGATATCCTAAAGACACCAAATATAGTATTATCTGGTCTCCTGGGGTCAAAGGAGAGCCTCTACAGCCGTAGGGTTTGACAACCCAAGTGGCTGAAAAAACACATAAAAGTTACACTAGAGGGGGATTAAAAGACATGTAACCCCGTTTAACACTATCCATTTCCTCCATTATAGATTTTCCCTAAGAATCCATCACGTTCCATATTAATTTATTTTCCAAACCCCACAATAATACACACCATAAACTACTTGGAACAATCCATGAAATCATCTTCATGTTGTGAAATCAAGCTACATGATTTGTAATATCCCTTATCCTAGCCTTTAACAACCAAACATATCTATAATCCCTCTACACCTCCTCTAAACACATCAAAAAGTGAAAATTATCAATGTATCAAATAGAGAAAGAACAAACCATTACATCAAATACCTCTAAAATGATTATCTTCCCCGAGAATCCAAAACCAATACCAAATTAAAAGGGGTGCAAACAACCATCCTATTAGATACCTCCCATTAACCTCATCATACATCAAATACTATAGTGATCCAAATACACCAACCCAAATTACAATGAAGACACTCCACACAACTACATTACCACAACCACAAGCCACCTCATCTCACTCAACCATCGCACAATCATCTCAACACCAACGCAGTCGAAACCAACAACCGTAACTACCAACTAATTGTATTATCCCAAAACACATGAATCAAGAAATTCCATCCCCCATGTCATGATATTATCCACTCTGGGTGCTAGTGACTCACCAGCACGAGTATAATCGTATCGTAGTTAATGTGTCTTGATTAGGATTCATGTCTTCCCCTTTTTCATATGTCAGGGATTTATCAGAAATCATACCACACACACAAAAAACTAAGGAAAACTATACATCTTATAAAACAAGTATCAAGCATCATATTAAAAATAAAAATAGATAATGAAAAAAATTAAAAAAAATCTTGGTACTAGACACACATTTTTGTTTGTCACTCCTAAGTACTCTTTTTTTAGGCACCATGCCTCCACAACACACGAAACAAAGGATTGGTTCATCCATGCATCGCCCTCCCAAGACAATCCTGGATCTCTACTCGCCACACCAGAATTGTCACAACATCCTCGATATCATGTTATCCCCATTCAATGAATTGGGATTCATTGTAAAGATATCAATGAATCTAAGAGATGTTTACAATTTCTTGGATCCTCTCCAAATGCGAGGGAAATTCCAACCGATACACCACTCTGCCAACTCACTCCAAAACATCTAAGGGTCCAACGAACTCTGGAGAAATATTACTCCCTCTACGAAACCTCCACTACATACCTCAAGGGGAAAACATCAAGAAGACGTGGTCCATAAATTCAAACATCAAGAGCCTACTCCTTGATTACTATAAAGTGGGATGGTTTCATCCACCGATCCACTATCACCCAGATAACATCACAACTGCCCTATGTTCTGGGTAAGCATATGATGAAATCCATCTAATTGTAATCCCATTTCTACTTGGGAACATAAATGGCTACAACAAACCAGTAGGAACATAGTTCTTGGATTTTACATGTCAAAAAAACAAGCACTTTTCCACAAATGCTATCACAGCATTTTTCAACCCAGGCCATGAAATTTAATCTTCAAGCCCCTGTAAATCATTAAAACTCCTTGGTATACTATCAAAGGGGATATATAAAACCCCTGAAAGAATACACTACAAATTTACACTAGAAGAAATAACCGTACTAGAATCAATATCTAGTCATGACCATCCTCTAACCAACCCTATTGAGAATCACCATGTCCAACAAGATTGTGAATCACCTCTAACTCTGAGTCTAGCCACTGAGATTCCTCAACCCGCTACACCAGAGAAGACTCCACCATCATCTGAAACAAACAAACTCCACCTCTATCTACCCATATATCTTTGTGAATGGATTCCAACCCCTATATTTATCTCCAAGCATCTAAAAAGTCTCAAAAAACATACCTATGAGACTTTATGCTCCATGCATCATCCATGACAATTCCCTTTACCGATGTGTAGCAAATCTCAAAGTCTTAGTCCTGGAAAAACTCCCAAAACCTACTCTTTCGCAGATTCACGTCACACATAGAAATGATATAACTAAATCTCTTATGATCGTTGAACACAACTAATTACTCCCAGATGAGGTAACATCTCCCCAGCTTCACCATAAACCCAACTACTTCTTTCTCTATATCCTGGGTGACATAGTTGAACTTTTGGAATCATAACTACCTAGAAATGTAAGAGATCACTTCTTGCTACTGCATTATCAGGCATCCAAATCCCAGATGGGAAGCATCACAAAACAAATCAAACATCACCCCTTCCTCAGGAAACTATTGCATTGGGGAACTATCCAAGATTTCCATTAGGTAAAAAAAATTCTTTCATGGATCTGATCGATCCAAACAAAAGAGTCAACATTTCTAGTCAAGGCAATCTATGGGGTTGTAACTTGAGAGAAGTCTGGAAATAACTCCGATAGTAGACATTGATACCAAGGATGTTGTGAACCTCTTCCACATCATTAGGTGATGTCCAAGAAACAACTGCTTCAACTTCCAATAGGTCCACTGCCCCACCCCATTGAGACACCATGTGCCCAAGTAAATGAACATCTAATTTCAAAAACATACACTTGGAAAACATTCCATAAAAGTGATGGTGTCGATGAACTGGAATGATAGTTCTGAGATGATCAACATGCTCCTCCCCTGACTTCAAATAGATCAAGATAACATTGATGAATATGATGATGAAAAGATCCATGAACTCAAGAAACAAGGAGTTCATATGCCGACTGAATACATATGGTGTGTTTTTAAAATCAAATGGCACGACTGTACACTACATGTTCCCATACATGAATATGA
The DNA here is from genome assembly GCA_963277665.1 of Viscum album. Lineage (NCBI taxonomy): Eukaryota > Viridiplantae > Streptophyta > Magnoliopsida > Santalales > Viscaceae > Viscum > Viscum album. The sequence continues at coordinate 1,830,103,681 of OY728165.1, read as the reverse complement.
TGCCAGTATTTGGGATATCGCCATCCTTCACCCTTATGTTGTGTTATCTTGACCACAGATCAATTTTAGAAAACCAAATTGCCCCCTCAGTTGGTCGACAAGACCATCTATCCTTGGAATAGGGTAATGGGTCTTGACCATCACCTGATTCATCCTCCGATAGTCTATGAAAAACCTCAGAATACCATATTCCATATTTAAGAAAAACACAAGAGCACCCGACGATGAAAAACTATTGCACATAAAACACTTCTACATAAGATCATTTATCTGAATCCTAAAATCCCTCAAATTAGAAAGTTCCATCTGATAAAGATCCATTAAATTCAGTTAATCACTGAGCGGTAAGTATATCCCAAACTCAAAATCACGTTGAGGGGATATTGTCCCAACCTCCTTGGGACAAAAATCCAGGAACTACCCAACAACCCTGGGAACCACCACCATTTTTATGTCCACTAATTTCACCTAAAACTCACACAACAAGGAAAGAAGGGGCTCCACATATTGGATGTGCCCCTAGAAATTCATCTCACCGATAAAAACCACACGCTGACCGTCCACATATGAAAACACAACTCTCCGATGGATTTAGTCAATATCTACACTTACATAATACAAATATTCAAGGTTAAGGATGACATCCTACGACTTCATCCTAGAATGAAAATATCCCAATAGTACTAATGTGGTCCCATCATCAGTATAAACCCTCAACACACATCAAACAAGCTGGTCTAACCTCCAACAGGCGTACTCAACACTAGAGGCACGATAATCATCTCTATATGTATTTCCAGAACATGGGATAGAGTTGGTGAAATAAAGGATTTTGATGTTATTGAAACAAATAAGAAATAAAAAAAGGTAATAAACAAACTGATCGAACCTTTGATGATCTCTGGACCTTCTAGAAAAACATCCTCTACTACGTGGAACTGAACATGCCGAGCACCCCTTCATCTCTTGTAACGATCACCTCCATGAACACGATCAGGACGTGGTCCATGAATAAGGGAAATAATGGGGTTATCCTACACCTGTTAAATCTCCTCTTGGTGAGGAGAAATACTGTTATCCCAGTTGTTGAAATGATCTCACCAGAAACTGCTACAACGGCTGACAGTGAACCTTCCCATCTCTACTATACTGATCCACTGAATCCAATGGGCCCTGATTCTAAATATTTCCAGGAACCCCATTTAAGAAACTTTTCGTCCTCAGTATCAGAGGGAGTGAATAGGAACCACTAGCCCCAGAAGCCTGGAAAAGAAGCTACAAAGCTCGACTCCCTATTGGTCAAAACCTCAAAGGTTTCCGCACCTAAGATATGTTGCTGACAACTCTTCCCTTCAAAAAACATTAATGGCTCACCTATCACTGTAAACATCCTTATGAGTTAATCCTATTGATCACCTCATCCTTCTTCTGAACCAAAAAATATATTGGAAATGTAAATGGAGTAACAAAATACTGGATAGAGGGATGAAGTGCCTCCTCAAAATGCCTAACACGAGACTCCTCATTCGGAAAATAGTCTAGCACAAAACGAATAAGGTCCTTAGACATGATCCCTAGCCGCTGCACTGACATACTCCCCTACTATATGGAGAGTATATTCTGACTCTTCTTTTCCTTCATGGCTGACGAAAGGAACTCCGCCAAGAAATATTTTGGGGAATGAACCCATAAAACATATGCCTCCTTCCATTCTCCAAGATATATTGACAACCACTGATGCACATCTCCATGAATCTGATTAACCTCTAAAGGAAACTAGTACCCTGTTAGGGCCCAGATCAACCAAAAGTATATAACAATCCCCTCTAACATGCTCCCTGTTTCAACATATGATACACTAACCTCACACTTCCCCAAATACTGCAACTATAATGAACACAACATCTTATTCCACTGATCATCCACCTCTTCTGGGTCAACCCTACTTCTAATGACCAGATCATCCTACTGAACCTCTACTGCCAAATCCACATGAAGATAAGGACTAGGATCCATAGATGAAAGGAAAACAAGAAATTCCTAAGCTCGATAGTATGGATTTTCAATAGGATAAATTTTATATGATTTTAATTATTTTATCCACTTTAACCTTCCGAAATAAACCCAATTCATACAATAACAATAGTCATTATGATTTAGGCACCTTTCCTAGGTCCCTACCCTGTAAGCAGGTTCATCTTACATGGCCATTCAATAAGCTCAGTTTCCGTGCACTGGATCATGGGGGGACCTAAAATCCCATGTCCTATCCGGTTTCCCTAGACTATTTCGCACAACAATATCAATTATATTTGTTTTCATTCAATCCCATAAAATTCTCACTGTACCTAAATCCAAACTCTATTCTATATCTCAACCATTAGCTCTCTTACCATTCTGTGACGAGCCCCTCCCTCTAAAGATACCACAATGATAGGAGAGAGATAATAACCCATTGAGTCCTAAATCCAATAGGCCCTGAGATGGAAAATAGAACCAATGTTATACAAATCTCATAATATGGGAGGCATTACCCTTTTTTGAAAAAAAAATATTGGGATATAAGATGAATCATCCATAATGAATCTACCAGACACAATATAAAAGTAAACCAAAATCCATACCATATTCATGTACAATATAGAACTGGTACAATTACAAAAGAAATCGAAGAAAAATATAAACAAAATAATGCTAAGATGAAACTAAGACCATGTCATCATCTGAGTGAGTAAGGTCTACCATGGTCTATGAAATCATCCTAGAAACCGGAAAACAGTTTATATACATAGGGTGAGAATACAAGTATTCTCGATAGGAAAACCAATGTATCCCATTCACATATGACAGAGGCATACTAATGAACCTATGAGAAAACAACAGAACCAAGTAGCACCTAAGTAGGTATATTAACCATCCCATATTTACTAAGGAATTCTCACCAAGTAATGCAAGTCAATTAGCATTGTATAAGGTAAATCACATCGATGATAGGATACCCCACACTTCTTTACCTTCAGTTATCCTCTATCACACCCTAATAGAAAGCATCGTGGTGCTTCCACCTCTTCCGAATATTCAATGTCATAACCCACCCGCACATACCTAGGCTACACAACACATCCCTACCACACACACTTGGTCCACATACCACATCACATCCCACTCGCACACACCTAGGCCTTACAACACATCCCACCCGCACACACCTAGGACTCAAAACACATCACATCACATATCATGCGGAAGATACATGGGAAATCAAATCACATCTCTTCCCGTAGACACCTGGGAAATCACATCACATCTCATCTAGAAGACACCTTGGAAAACACATCACATCTCATCCTGAAAAGACACGACACACCATACCACAACTCAGCCAAAGAAGCATGGGATATCACCTCCTTGAATAGGGAACAAGAAATAGAAGGTGGCCAAACATCTATCCCCACACCATGAGGTTGGGAAATACACCCTCTCCCATGACTATGGGTGTGTTCGGCGCATAGTTCTCAGCAAGGGTGGGGTGATTATATAAATAACCAGAACATTCAATGTAAATGTATATATATAAAATCACACATTCTAAACCTATATATTTACAAAAAAAGAAATAGCGAACTCACATTTTCTACACTTCGTTACTACCTATTAATGCACTACTCCACACAAAAGAACACAATCTACAAATGTTTTTTTCAATATTTAATTTTCAGTTAGCCATTTTGCACATATTTCCATTACAACCTATTCCCTTAAAAAATTTGTTTGATTTTTGATTAAATCCCATCACCAACTCTTTTATTTAAAATTATATTTAAGTCATTAACAGGTAACGATTATTATTCATGATTATTTTTCATTTTCCACCCATACTATCCAAGAAACTAACACCTCATGAAACACAACAGAAACATAGTGAAATAAAAACCATCATCCAAAACCAAAACTGCCTTTCGCGACATCCCTACTCCATAATAATGTCATAACAACCACCATTGTAGCCCTTGTTCATAAAACATCTCATCCATTCCACAATGAATCAGTCACTCAATCTGACATTCCATTTCGTGGATAGTATTACGCATCGTCTACAAGTTTACACATGAAATCAACCAAGACAACGCACAACATGTATCTCAACATCAAACAGTGAAAAAATCCCATCATAGAACTGCTACTCAACCACATGCCATCTTATACCCCTCCCAAATAGACATATGGACCACAACAACTCACAAATCACATCACAAGAACACGTTGTCTATATATTCACATGAACATTTTTCACAATACACTACATTTCTTTTGGGAATTATCAAACAAACCCAAATTCAGGGGAAACCAATTCATTATCTTACCAATTTTCATTATTTATGTGATAGCAAAATATCTCAATCACGGAAGAAACCAAAACTGATATATTTAGAACAAAAAAAATCCACCAATAGCCACCATTTTTAGCAGGGTGTTTATCCTGTTTAATCACAATAAAAAAATAATATAAATCTTGAAATAACATGTAAATCATAACCCATTTCCAATTAAAATTCAATTAACTGATTCTTTATCATTGATTAATCTATAATAACCAAAGTCCACGAGTAAAAAAAAGTAAAATTCCTCCTGCATGATGCAGAATTGAAGAAAAAATAAATAAATCCTACCTCAAAATGTATTCACTGATCTTTACACAAGAACATAACACACGAAATATCTCCAATCACCCTTTTGCAAGATCTGTATCCATTTGAGGATACCGAAGCACCAGCACCCCAACAGAAACTGATAGAAACCCCATTAGAAACATGGGAGACCATCCGCCATCATATGGTATGAATAATGGTATGAAGAGGAAGATAAACTAGAAATGAACTTCCAGAATGGGGGGAAATATACCTTTAGTTGAAGGAAGATCACTAAAGATAAAAGGAAGAAAGATATAAATCAATCTATGATGATGGAATACCGAAAACCCCAATGACAGGGTCACCAGGTATCCTACGGTTGAGGGAGAGATGCTTCAGCAATAGGGTTTGACAACCCAAGGAAATGGAGAAGCACATAAAAGATACAACAATAGGGATTACATAACATTTAATCCCGTTTCATAACATGTAAGGACTAGGGGTCAATTTTTGTAGAAAAACCCATCAACTTTGGATTTATTTTATTTTTCAAACCCAAAATTATTATATGTTGTGAACCACCTAGAACAAGCCATGAAACCTAGATTTAGATCATGAAATCAAGTTACATGAACTATAATCCCCCTATATTCATCCATTCAAAACCAAACTTCTCCAACCATCATTTAAGCCTCCACCGAACTCCTTGAACAACCAAAACTAGATATGTAATTGATCGGGAAGGCATATACGATTACAATTATACCCTAGGAAATATCCTTGGGGAGATTTATACACAAACACCCAAATGGTAAATCTCTTATGAGAGATTATTACTACAAATATCTATTGGGATATTCTTAGGAAAAATATCCCCTAGGATATTTTCCCATGCCTCATGTATGATTGTGTGTAGTAAAAAAAGTCGAAGATAGTGAATTAAAAAGGGACAAAGAAAACATGATACACATATAATTTGGATACTGGAGATAATCAATCGCGAGACCTCCCCAAAACCTAACAGAGTCGCCACCACTAAGCTAGACCCTAGGGGATACTATTGGAAAAACCATCTATCCCAATAGATCTATACCCACAGTTTTAAAAATTTATGGTTATATCCTGTTATATAAGGGTATACCAGGGGTTTTTAAAAAACCCGTGGTGTATGGTTTTCTGTTCTAACTTTTTTTATAAACCATTGGTATAGAGGTCTCGATATTTATAAGCTACTTGGGCTCCTCATCCCTTGATCCTCATTAAATACCTAAACTTCCCCCAAGTGTGCCGCATGATTCCGCACATCCCCCATCCCCTCCATCAATTTTGGAAACCTCCTCCCCATCACAACAATAATTTGCATTTTTTTATCCCCTCTTTAGTTGGTTTTTCATCCCCCTACCCACCTCTAGTGATGTTGGCGTCTACCAGGACACATTGCACCCATCTGATTCTTTTTTTGATAATTTTTATGTGGGGGATATTTATTATGTATGATTTTATTCCCTTCCCTCATTGCAACTATTATTTTATCTTAGGGATCTATATATATTGGTTTATTCATTGATTGGGAATATTATTTTTGTTATTTCTATGAGTTATAGTTCATAAAAGACCCATGTTTATAATGTTGGACATTAATCATTGTAATTCATCATTTTTGGATCCAATGAATTCATCTATAATTGGGATTAGGTGATTTAAATTTTTTATTATTATAATTTGTGTTTCGTTTTCATGTTTCATATCCCTTGAGAAATTAAGAGAGATTATACAAAAAGTATTAAAAATATAAATTCTCCAGTAATGAGTATATATTTTGTTATATGTTATATTGCATTTCTCATTTTGGAACATCGATTATTTATAAGAACCTATTCATTATAATTTTATGATCACCCCTAATCCTATATATTATTTATATAATTTTTAAAATGGTTTTTGATATTGGGATGACTATACAAATGCTTAATATGGGAGATTAGTGGAAATTGATGGATTTGATGTTTCGTAGGAATAGATTGAATCTTGTATTGTCTCCATGGATTTTTTTTGTTTGTATAATATTATGAGGATATTTATATTTTGATTAACAAATTGGGTTAATTTCTTCCATGTTGTTTTGTGTTTATTGGTGGATTTTATTCATTCCTAGTGATTAAAGAGGTTATTGTCTGTTACATTTCATTTTTTATAACCTCATAGATAGTCCCCAAGGTAAAATAATATGGGTTCCAAAATCTATTTTAACTCATATTACTGTATATAAAATCATTTTTGTAACAATATATTTAGATTCTAAAATGAATTATATAAATGTTACCCTAACTAATAATCACATGATTTTACTTATTATATTAACATCATATGTATGAAGCATAGCTCGGTGATTTATAGATGTTCAACCACCTATAAATGATTGAATGTGCACATGCCACATATGTAATAATGAAATGATAAAAATCCTCAGCGTATACACCATATAGATTCTTATTTATATTATAATATTTGAAAATATTTTATATAGTGTATTACCAATGTATAATTTTGAAACTAGCAGTAATTTTTTATATTTTGGTTCTAGAGTTTCCTTTGAGAATGAAACAATAAATTTCATCGATCCCAAAGGTAAAAAATTAAATTTCAACGTATAATTTTCAATATTTATTTGATATTGATTTAAAAAAATTCTTAACAAAATCTTCGATTCATGATTATTTTTAATAGTGTTTATCTGATATGGAATAAACTTTATAATCATTACTGTAGATGGATATCCACCATGTTTCGTAATTTTTCGCCATCGATTATAGCATACTATATTTCTCGTATTTCATGTTTTGAAGGAAACTAGTATTCTTAGATGAAATTGATATTAAAATTAATTATAATGAATTTTATCATTACTATTTACATTGTTGATTGAAACAGAATTTTATTTCCTTGTAATATAATGGATAGAAGTAGGATATGTCATACCAGACAGATTTCAACCGAGTTTCAAAATAATTTGGAATTTTATTTAGATTTCTCATTTAACAATGCTTTAGATGGAGTTTGTATAGAATGTCAATGCTATAATTGTGTTTTAAGAACACGGTTAAGATGAGAAGAAGTTATCTACCATATTATCAAAGATACATTTCAAACATACTATTCAATTTGGTATCACCTTGGAGAGATGGGACAATCTTCTACTATATACAATAAAAAATGATGAACTGGTATGGAGAATTTGATATTTGATCAGTTTCCATTTATGAATCATCGTGAGAGAGAGAGTATACCAGTACCAGAAGACAATGATTTCAATACACATGAGGAAAAGATGAAAGATGATGAAACAGAGAGAGTGAAAATTTTAATGGATGATACCAAAACTCCAGTATATTAGGAAAATACTAAAATGAGATTGATGGAACTTTTAATGTGGTTATATCATGGAAAAAATCTATATGGATTTTCTAATACCTCTGTTGATTATCTTCTTACATTTGTGAATAAATTTTATTCCAGATGGTGCAGATATTCCCTCAAATAATTACAAGGAATATAAGTTAACTACGTATCTTAGATGATATACTAATAAAGTTCATGCATTTCTAAAATACTGTAGGTTATTTTGGGTGGAAAAAAACTATCGTATTGGCTATAAAGAATTTGGAACATATTGATGGAAGGAAAATGTAGATGTAACACCAACTCATGTGATATATAAAGTCATTTGATACATTCCATTAATTCCCAAAAATAAAAATCTATTCATGTCTGTTGAAATCTCATCCAATATGAGATGACATGATGCTAAGAGAATTAATGTTAATGATGAGTTGGTTCATCCTACAGATGGATTAACATGGTGGTCATTTGGTTTAGAAAATCCTAATTAATTAGTTTCGGTGTGTAATGATAGGTGGGGTTTATCCTATGATGTTTTAATTCATTTGGTTAGATGCTTACTCCTCGTATCACATGACCAGTTTTTATTCATCTTTATAATATTCCTCTGGATGTGTATGAATAAATCTTATAATTTCTTCAGTATAATGATATATGGATCTTTTTATCTCAGTAATGATATAGATGTCTACTTATATCCATTAATAACAGAGTTGATGTAGCTTTGTGATATGGTTGTGGAGACATTCAATTCATTTAAAAAATATATTTTACATGCATAAAACCCTTATATGGAATGTAAATGATTTTCTTGCATATGAAATAAATTCTTGTCGGAGAAAAAAGGGAAAACTATCATTTCTAGTATGTATGAAGAATACATGATTGAGAAAGATGAAATATAGTCATATTTTCAGATTCATGAGGCATTGAAGAATCATTACCATGGATCATTAATATAGGAAGAATCATCATCGTTTTGATAGTACTATTGAAACTGAACCACCAATTCAAATTATTTTAGGTAGTGATGTGCTTAATGAAATGAATGATTTCATTTTTTCATTAGGGAAAGGTTAGAAAAACTCTGAAAAGTAGAATAATGATTGCACTGAAACCACCTACAATTGGACAAAGAGAAGTATATTTTTTGAGTTTTCATACTGGAATCCCAATTTGTTACAAAAATGATTAGAGTTATTGAAAAATAAGAAAAATATAAGTGGAATTTTTCATTAAATTCTTCTAAATATCAAGGGGAATACCACATATGACATCTCATATCGTTGATACTTGTTGTATTGGGGTATCCGACCAAAACTACATGATTTGTGTATCATGGGAAAAATCGAAGGTTCCTTGTGATTCATATATGATGAAACCATAAAAAAAGATCAAATTTTTGTTATATTAGAGAATATAAAGGTTCCTAATGTCTATTATAGATAAATATCTAAACTAATTAACCTATGGGATTTGAAATTAAAATCCCTAAAAAAATATGATTACCACATCCTTTTTCATGAAATGATTTCAAATGAAATTTATCATTTTCTATAATGATGCATGTTATTCTATTATTACATTTTTTTAGATAACATTATGACAAATGGTTATCTAAGAAATTGGTGATAAAAATATAATAGGAGGTGCCGTTAATTTTGTGTGAGAAGAAATTTTTTTCCCTCCATCCCTTTTCACATTCTTGATTAATTTAACAGTCCATCTTGAAATTGAAACAAATATTGGGGGACCATTTTATTTTTGGTGTATGTATTCTACTGGAATAAATATGTTTACAATGAAATCATATGTACAAAAAAACAATTATCTTGAAGATTCGATGGTGAGAGGTCATCTAGCTCAAGAATGTATGAATTTTTTTTTTCAGATGTGAGCACCATACATAACTGGGAAATTAGAAATGAATATGACCGGTATGGGAAATTGATACCTTGTTTCCATATCTTCCCAAAACAGTATGAATTTTTGGGTCTTATACATTGGCTACATTGATCCTTAAAGAGTGCGATATAGCACATCACACAGTCTTGTTTTACACTGGTTTGTTTGACTTATAAATCAAGAATATAATGTCGATATTTATATTTTATCTCATATTATAAAATTTCACATAGAATGTAGACAATAATTATCATTTTATGTTGGTAAAATAAATATATTATCAGTATACTTCATCGATCATTGACTTTGAAATGGAGAGAGGATTTGCATAGCCTAAAGTTTTAGGATTGGTTGAAATCAAATTTATAACCATTACATTAATTATCATAAAATATAGATATCAATTTACTTGTATTATTCATAAATATTTTAGTACATCAGTAAATATGTTGACAATGTTTCTCAATAATTAAGAGCATTGGATTTCAGACCCAATTCTTTGGTTGTAAATGAAAATATTTATTAAACAATGGGTATAAATGTGTTAAAACAGATTGTGTGGAGAGAATAATAAGAGAACATGATGGTGTTATTATAACTACTACAACAGATTGATATTCTAGTGCATATGATAGTCAACCTCGATATGAAGATGTTGTTTATTATGGATTTGTGGAGAAAATATTGTTTTTGGATTACTACTTTTAGGGTTGAGTCACTATGATGGAATGTAAATAGTTTGATTCAATGATGCAACAAGATACATTTATTAATGACTGTGGATTCAAAGTTATTGACATTAATCGATTAAATCATTATGATGAACCATACTTTTTAGCATCAACGAATGAACAAGTGTTTTATTTAAAAGATAATCAGATACCTGATTATGGTTTCACTAATGATTTAATACTAGTACATATATTTTCATGATGCGGGTGAATAAATTTCCACCATTGACGCCCCTATTGGTGTTGAACAAAATATTTCATTTGATGATTTAATCTTTCCCATTGTGAGAGTTGATGTGGAACCAAAAGTTGTGGTGATTTATATATAGAATAAACCATATTGGTTCACTATTATTTTAGTTTACCTTCAAATGAGATTCTCATATTATTATTATTATAATTACTTTAATTTAGTTTTAGTTTAAAATGATATGTTTTTTAGTGTTGTTTGGTGTTTTTTTCGTTTAATGGTATTTTTCTGAATTTAGAAAACTGGGTTTGAAACAATTTTTTAAAAATGTATAACATGGTTTAAAATTATAGTTTCCAAAAGATGTTATGACATTGGTTATTCCCTATTTGACTTCTATGATTTATTAATTATTTATAAAAATTATTTCTAAAAAACGTAGATTTAATTCTTATGAATATTATTCCAATATACTTTTGAACTTCAATGGAAGTGATTATTTGATCCTGATAGACTTGTTATCTAGCGTGTGTTCCCTCCTTCATTTCATTCATTTAGTATAATAATTATAATTTTTCTCTTCTATATTACATATAATTTCAAGTTTATATTCATTATCAATTTTTGTAGGGACATTCAGTTCCCCCATAGTTGACTCCTCATGAAGCTAGCATGGGCCTGAGTGTGGAACATCTTAAACCTAGACAGAGCACCGACCATTTCCATTCCCACATTGACCCACCAACATACACCCCATATACTACACCTATATATAATCTTCTTTAGTATCTAGGGATGTTCTCTTCCATGCCTCTATAATCATCTCGGCTACCCTCTTATTAAGATACCATGTCTATGCCCCATCCAAGAATGATCCCATTGATGACTTCATCATCTTATTTGGCCTCTTCTTCCCATACAATGGATACATATCTTCCACATATGTTCCAACAATTACTATATCTATATCCAACAATGTATCCACAAACCTACTACCCATATTTTTCCATGTCTATGTCGCCTCCAATTCCTACCATCCATACAACATACGATGAGTCCGTTCCTTCATCTTCCACTCTAGTACATGAAGACCACCCAGAGCATGCATTGGAACAGACACTTCCTTCAGTGGCTTCTGATCCAGGATAACCCATAGATCCATCATAGTTTATTCAGAAGTATGTATTAGGTTATTTTATTTATAATGGTTTCAAATTACATGACATTATTTTTGTGATGATGTACCGTGACATAATTATTTTTACACCCTCTTTTCTTATATAGTGGGATCATCTACTAGGCGACATGAGCACATTCGTTTTTAGAAAGCTTGTAATTTCCAGACATAGATAATGGTGGATTACAATGAATAAAATAATATGGTAGGAAAAAATGAAATGCAATGTAGATGTTTCATGTCAAATTTAGTGAAATACTGTGATATTATTTCAATGGAAGTGGTGTTATGGAGACATCTCACAAAACAATCAATCCAAAATCATGGGAATATACATGGGTATAAAAATTATATAAATTTATATCTATATGTTTGTTTTATTTATATGAAATTACATGTTCACTACAGAGTAGTTTTAGCATTCCCAATATAGAAGCTGCAAGGACTGAAAGGTTGCCAGATGATGGAGATTTATAGTGATCATACACACATGAGTTGTATACTGGTTGAAAGATCAGAATTGGTTCTGTTATAATGGGTGTACCCACAATCTTTGACTATCCAAAAAATCAATATCATAACATTATTTCACATTGTGAGACTAATGAGTTTATGGTATTCCCAATCTTTAATGGTTTGCATATAAAATTTAATTCTTATTACTTGTATTGGAATTTTTTAGAATGAGTTGGGGAAAACTAAATGAACAATGATTCAATGACACATGTACACACATTGGGGCGCACTACAAGTCTTACGCATGAGAAGAACCCAATACGTTAATGTGAATTAAAATAGTATTCTAATTTATATTGTTTCTTATTTGTATTTACATGCTGAATTTTATGCTTTATTATCATTAATCCCTTTATTAAGAGGCTGAAAATACCCCTTTCCAATGGCAATTAGGTTTAGTGTCCAACAAGCCATTATTCCATTACACGTACGGTCATAATCTCCAATTTTTCAATAGGCCTAATGGCCAATTGACATAAAGGCCTAATCGGCCAATTGTCCTATTTTCCATTAGGTATATAGTCCAATTGGTCATTAGACCTATAGTCTAATTGGACATTATTCCATTAGGAATAATATGAAATTGGACTATAGGAATAATGGAAAATTTTCCTATAGTCTTAATGAAAAAATGGCTTATATTCATAAGGTATAATGTCTAATTCACTTATATTTCTATTGAACAATTGGTCTATATGCCTAATGGACAATTGAAATATAGGCCTGATGGCTATTTGGCCTATAATCCTAATGTCCTATTTCCCAATACGCATAATGGCCAATTGGCCTATAGGACTATAGTCCAATTGGACATTATACCATTAAGAATAATGGTAAAATGTCCAATAGGCCTATAGGAATTATGATCAATTGGCCTATAGTCCTATAGCCCTATAGTCGAACTGGCCTCTAGGCCTAATGCCCAATTGGCCTATAGGAATAATGGAAAATATTCCAATTGGAATAGTGTCCAATTATCCTATTAGAAATATAGGACAATTTTCCATTATAACTACTTTCCATATAGGTCAATCGACCATTAGTCCTATATACTAATTGGCCATTGGTCCTATAGGCCAATTGTAAATTATGCCACTATGTCTAATGGCCAATTTTCCTAATTAAAAAATAGACCAATTGGCCGTTAATCATATAGGCCAATTCGGCATTATTCCATTAGGCTTAATGGCCAATTGGCCTATAGGCCTAAGGAAATAATGTTCAAATGTCCTATTTGGAAATTAGGCATAATGGAAAATTGGTCGATAGGATTATAGCCCAATTGTTCATTAGGCCTATAGGCCAATTGAATAATAGGACAATAAGACAACTGGACATTATGAAATTATTTATAATGGACAATTAGCCTATATTCCATATGAAACATTGGATTATAGGCATAATTCCATAATGTCCTTCTAGACTATAGGCATAATGCCCAATTGGAGTATATTACTAATGGCATAATGACCAATTGGACTATAGGAATAATGTAATAGTGCCCAATTGGGCAATATGCCTAATGGTAAATTGTCCAATTGGCCTATAGTCTTAATGGGAAATTGGCCAATTGGCCTCTATTCCTTATGGCCAATTATCCAATTAGGCCTATAGTAAAATCATGTTAATTATGAATTTTAATTTTTTTAAAAGTTATTCTATTTTATTATTATTAAGTTTTTTAAAATGTTTAAAATTTTAATATGTGTATACTAATTAATGTCAATTTTGGAAATCTATATTGGGTATCGAAGGTCGTCTACATTGAGCTAAATTATTTAGCTCAAGTAGGAAAAAAATGATGGATCCATACTAAATGCACAAACCTAAGAAAAGATTTACGATTCTTATTTATATTTAATTTATTTATTCAAAATTCCTAATTAAATATCTTGTATATATTTGCAAAGTAATTCCATGGATTCCCTTGATGATAATGGAAATTCCAACCTTGGGCAAAATGATTATTTGAGTCAGGTTTTATGTGACGAGCACCCAAGAAGATTCCAACATCAAACATGGATAAACATCATCACCTACAAGTATTTGTCCTCATTAGGATCCTCTCAAGGATGTCAAACCATTGACCTACAATGTGATCATGCAGAAGTAGAAGAAGCAAAAAAACATTATAGTAGTGAAAAAGAAGTAAATAGGAGCAAGAATGAAGTAAGATGATCCCCGAACAATTCCTGAAAGCTATATTAGTTATTAGTCAATCACATACATCATAGGCTGATACAAATATTTATTCATATATGTAATTGATTAACTCTTTAAATGATGGCCCGGGTTATTCCAATGAAAGACCGAGTGGTGATCGAGCTGAAGGTGGTGGTGGAGATGCTATTGATGATGTTGCGTCTTCATATAATTGTGTTGGTTAGGATATTTCAGATACTATTGATGCTGATGGTGATGATGATGTTGGTGAAGGTGAGGATGAGGATGTTAGTGATGGGGGAGATATTTATTCTCTTCTTTTTTTTAAATTTTCATAAAGGAGACATTGTAGTTTTTAATGAATTACATTTAATTTCTTATGGATGTATGTATGTATTTACCTATATTATTTTGTTTTAAAATTATATATATCTATTAACTGGATGCTCAATGTCGAAAATATATACTACATTAAATTTTTAATGTCTAATTTATTTGATTTATAGGTTCAGCTATTTGGGGAAGCAGGTGGTCGGGCTGCTGCGAAATACAGGAAGCAACATATTCACACGGTTTGTAGAAGCGTGGGTATAGGTTCTCTACTAGGGATACATATACCCAAGGTTAGAAATACATTGGTATAGATATATTCTCATGGTTCATTCATACCACGGGTATAACAAAATCCATGTGACATATTCCCGTGGTTTCAATACAAACCATTTGTATTGGCAGATACTGTTGCCTTAACTTGCCACGGTTCTAAAAACTCTGAGTATAGCCTACACTCACTATTTGAAACTATGGGTATAGTTGAATTTTTAGTAGTGGGAAATTGTATTTATATATATATATTACATATAGATATAAATACATTTATATATTTTATTACATTCATATATTTATATGTTAAATTTCTAAATAATTACAACAATATATATGCATGCATACATGTGAGTACTTATATTTATTTTCACATTTGTTTTTATGTATATATTTGTATACACTTATGTATATGTTTGTATGCATGAATATAATATTATACATATACTTATATGTATTCTTAAATACTTACATTAATATATATACATTCGTTCATGTATATACAGATATTAATTTGTATGTATGATTTTATGTATACATATATATGTATGATAATATTTAAAAGCATGTGTGTCCATGCATTAAAATATACCTATAAATAGTTGTAGTGTAATATATAAATATGTGTGTGTACGCACATATTCAGAAAATCAATTGAATCATTATGTAATTACATTAATTATATTTACATATATTTTGAATAATATATATTTATTCATGTATATTAATATAAATTTCAGAATGTTTGTAGGTATTTACTTTTTTTAAAGTAAAATACATTAAATAATATTTATATATATATATATATGTGTGTGTGTGTGTATTTACACTATTTGTAAATAAATATGTAAGAATATAATATTTATATATTTACACATATTCATTGATTTAAATAAATATGTGCGTACATGATCATTGATGTTTTGATATATTTATGATATGTTGGTATAAAAAACTAATTTCTATATAAAGTCCATAAAAACATACATTCCAAATCATATTAATTTTTTATTGTATGTGTTTTTATATATATGTTTCCATATATATATAAATTATTATGTGATATATGTATCTAAGTGTGTATCTGTTTTATTTATATATACTTATAAATAATTATATTTGAAAATACTCAAATATTTTCATGGGTGCATGCATGTACATACATATATGTTCATGCACTCATAGATAGGTATATATGTAAATAATTATAGTAATATCTATGCATATAATTTATATATATGTATGTATGTATGTATATACTTGAATAAATATATATATATAAATATACTCAATGATTTAAAAAAACAATCTATTTTTAATTATTTTATATATTTTTTCCTACAAACAAATAACTAGTAATATATTTTCGAAAATATGATCTAATTAAATTTAAAATGAAAATCCATACATGTATAAGCGAAAAAATTATAATTAATTAAAATGTATAATAGGTGGGTCTTGAATTGATCATATTGATGTAATAATACCATTGGTTTTGACATATTGAAATTTCAATACCATTTGTGACTAATAATTTTGATAAAATATTATTAGAGGAAAAAATGTAAGGATGAGAGAGAATATGATTTTGGGGTTAGAGCTGGGGCATGTCTGTGTTGGGGTATTAGGGTAATTATTTTTATTTCCATTTAAAAAAAGGATAAAACTAATGAGATCTGACAACCTACCTCTTGTTCACACATCACCATTTGATACTCCAAATTAACCTTCTATCTTAGGTTCCGAATGGATATAATGATGATCCGACGGGTGGGGTAGGGATATTGAGCAGTGTAGAGAGTATTTATTTAAATTAATGGAAAAATTGTTGGGGATGGTAATGATAATAAATATAGGTAATATTTACATTATATTTACGTTATAAAACATAAATATAATCCAAATGTAAAAATATGAAATTTAAATATAACGTGAATATAAAATTATTGCGAAGTTATATAATATACCCATAATATAAACATAACCTAAATACACTATAAATATATTGTTATATAATGTAAATAAAATCTTATATAACTTTATATAAATTCATTATAACATGAAATTTATGAAAATAAAACAATCTATAACATTAATACAACAAAAAAATAATATTATTTATGAAGGATATATGACCTAAATTTAAATTTATATAAGTTATATTTAAGGTAAGTATATCATATTGCTAGAAAATTGTTATTTTCATGCACATATAAGGTTATATTGTCATAGAAAAATGATAACTATTGTTAATTTTGGTTTTTTTAATGCCCCATCCTCAGAATACTAGAGTTGGTGCATTATTATATTAAATTGTCATTATTACAATAAGGTTATATCCCAAAGGAATGAATAGTTTAGTAGTTTTGAAAAACAATATATATACATAAGATCAACATTACAACATGTAATAAAATATAGTATATCATATCCATTAGTAACTCTGATAACTACTTGATTATCCCTGAAACAATCATAATAAACTTCTTCAAAAACCAAGGAAATATAAATCATACGAAAGGGGTTATATCAGCTACTCAGTAAGGGTAAATAAAATAGAGGATTTAATCATAAACATAAACACTAGGTGTGTTGTATAATTAAAAACCCATGCCTTTAAATATAAACAAGATCATAACATGGAAGAAGAACAAAATGATTATATAATTCCATAAAACATAACCATGGATATTCTTCGAGAAAAATAAAAACATGGACTATCAATATATAGATTCATAAATGTGGGAATGCATAGTTATAGACACCATAATCATTCTATCAAGGCATCGTTCCAAGACCATACATAAATGGGTAAAACCCCAAACTAGGTTGTCCCATAAGACCTACTAATGAATCAAGGGGATATAGCAGGACCCACCTATCACATAATAAGTATAATTCATTCTACATTTGAATTTGGATAAAAATAAATGACATATCTATTCATATTAAAACTAACATATGTAATGTAAATAAATTTCCCCAAAAATTTAATTTGAACACTGACCATTCAGAGTAACATAGTGAATCGTATCAAGATTGCACATCCATAGTCAAACTAAACATAAAACAGTTAAAAACATATTGTAGATGATATAATAAATTATTAATCCCAATTAAACATAATAATCAACATGTTTTATGAAATAGATGAAAATACTCTTATGAAATCATCGAGTAATTCTTAAGATAAATACTCTTTTACTTTGAAAGAATGAGTTATTTTCAAAAATATTTTCATAAAACCAGAAGATAATTAATGTATTTTTTTCATATTAAAATTATTTATTTTATAAAAATAATCTTGAATATTAATACATTATATATTACTTTTGAAAATATGTACAAATTTGAGAACATCCTTTGAAACATGCTTGTTTATCGGGAAGAATATTTTTAAACATCATTTTAAAACATAAATCTCCCAATAAAAATGGAATATAAAAATTTGTAAACATATATAGAACATTAAAAAATAATTTATGGTGAGTTCCTAAAAATAATTAATAATTTTATTGATGTATGTAGACAATAACAGTAACCTAAAAGAAAATGAAGTTTTGGGTAGAAAACCCTTACCTTATGTTTGAACATGTTCTGCAATTGACACTAACATTAAAGATAATAAAATTAAATACATTTATTAAATTATTCATAACCTTATTTACATTTATATGATTAAATATTGTTTTATTAAGTTCATTTTTTCCTTATTGATAAGATAAATGATTGAATTCTGTCGTTCCAGAGTGTTCGTTTCCTTGATTTCATGATTTGTTTTCTTGATTACAAGTAATGGAGATCATTTAAAATTGGTATATTTAATTTCATTTTTTAATGATAATACCTAACTATAAATGGTTATATATATCATTTTGTTACATGTTATAATGATGAATGAATAGATAAGACATTAAGGGTAATCTTTTAGATTATTTTTTGTGTACTTAAATTATTATGAACATTTTTTGTTGTATGAATTAATATAATTTATATATACTAGTTAATGATTAATAATTAATTTATAATAGATATATTATAGTCTATTTGAACCATAATAATAGTTTCATTACCATAATTTAATGAAAAAGTGATGAATAAAGGTTTTTCGTCCACAAAGGATGTAAATCAGAACCTCCTAGACAACTGTTTCTTTTTAAAATAAAATAGTCAGAGTAAAGAGATTGATGATTGATATTTCATTGACATGATATAAATTAAATATATTGATGATATTGAAGATTTCATGATCAATTGAATATGTGATTTGGGGAGAGACTATGAAAATAAAATAAATTGAAATGTAATTAAATGAAAACAGAAGATGATTTACCTCTGAAATATCATCCTTGAAAACCTCTTTAAGGGAAAAGGTTTTGGTATTTTGGACAGACCAAGATCTTACTAGGAGTTTGGAGAGTCTTGGTAAGAGTATTTGGAACAAAATTGAGAACCTCCGAGACTTATAGAAGTTTGGAGAAGAGGGAGTGAGGATTGGTTTTTAATGAAGAGGAGATGGGTGATTTTTGAATATTGTAATCATGTGTTTTTTATTTCGGCTCCTGAAAAGAAATAGTGTAGATTCATGGGACCAAAAACTTTAATAAGTGTCTGATTAAATCATAAATACATCACTTATGACTCAATAAATATTTAATTTAGCATTTATTGTAAATTAACATATTTTACTATACACCAAAAAATCATGTATTTCATAAAAATAAAAAAAATTACCAAAACCATTTATCAATGATTAAAATTAAAAAATGGACTCCATATTATAAAAATAATTATATATGTATGTAAAATTTAATATTTAAATAAAATTATAATTCACTCAAAAAATACACACTTTAAATTTAAAACTAATTTTACAACACTTTGAATAATTAACTATGGTCTCAAAAAATTACACTAAAATCATAACAAAAAAATTTTTTATTTATGAATCCATTTTATTAAAATTAATTTTCATTCCAATAAATTAATTAATTATAAAAATTTAATGAAATATTTATGGCCCAAAAAATACATACACTTAATTAATAAATTTTATAATTTTCATTTACTTATACTATTATATAATTATATAATACATTTGCTTATGAGATGCCTAAATTTTATTTACACTTACAAGGTTGTAGTTACTATTTATTGGGACACATTATTATTCAAAATGGTTATATAACTATTCTGAAGGGAAGGCTACTATTTCATTGGTATATGTTTCTTAATGTATTTAAATACCTCTTATTTCATTAATATTTAATTTATAATGACTGTATTGTGTTATCTATGTGGTTTTACATGATTCTACTATAGAAAATAAAAAAGGAATAGAAGTATCATTGATGAATTATAGGTAATTATATTCTTATCTACAACAAAAATTTGGCTCTTGAAATTTTGAAAATGTCACCTTACAAAAATATTTGGTGAGTTCATCATCATAAATTCTTCAACATCCCACATTACATATTCAATTTTATAATTATTATAATGTATCTTTACCAGCTGAGTCATCTTATTCCACAACAATTTTTCTTTAGTGTCCATAATCTAGAGAGTATTTTCAATTTAAGATAAGTGAGGTTCTAATTAGATACCTTTAGAAGTGAGGACATGCATTGGGTATAGCATGTACTTTCTCAACAATGATACATTGAAGACATTGTGTTCATTAGAATGTCTAGGTGGCATTGCCAAACATTAATCCATAGATCCAGCTCTCTCTAAAATTTAAAATGGACTAATGTTCCTGGGGTTCATTTTACCTTGCCTACAAAATCTTATAACACCCTTCCGTGGAGATACTTTTAAGAAAACATTTTCTCCAACTTAAAATACCAAATCCAACCATTTATTGTTGGTATAGATGTTTTTCCTATATTGAGCTACTTTTATATGGGTTTGAATAGTATTTACCTTCATTGTTGTTTCCTTCACCTCATCCCAATATATCTGTTTATGAAATCTCTTTCCATATAATTATTCATATGGTGAAATTTGAATAATATAATAGAATATATTATTGTAGTAAAATCTATCAAAGGTAAATAATGATTCCACAAACCTTTAAATAATTTTAACATGATATCAACATGTATTATAATTTTTGAATCATCCTTTCTGATTGCACTTTAGTTTGAGGGTGATAAGTAGTACTAAAACGAAGCTCAGTATCCAAATAGTTTTGAAGACTTTTCCAAAATTTTGATGTAAATCCTAGATCATGATCAGAATCTATTAAAATAGATCCTCCAAGATGTTGGTCAAATAAATCATCAATTTGAGGAAGGTTATTCTTGATATGTATTGTAGTAGAATTGATTTCTCTATAGTCAATACAAAATCTCATGGATCAATATTTATTTTTGACAAATAGTACATGGAATCCATTTAGAGAAACACTTGGGTGAATAAATCCTTTGTAACTTAGTTCATATAGTAGTTCCATCAGCTCCACTAATTAAAATGTGTCTATTCTACAAGGTGTCTTCGATATATGACTTTCACTATGAATTAAATCAATTGAAATACTCAATTTCAATTTCTGAAGGATGTCCAAGTAAATCCTCTAGAAATAAATCAATGTATTATTACAAAATATGTATATCTATTATTTGAATATTTCTTCCCTCACCTATAAATATTGTTTTATCTTCCTCCCAAAAAATTGTATTAAAGTTTTATACTGGGTGTGGATCTAGTTATGAGTCAGATGATAAAGATTATGCTCTAAAGATAATATATTCTATATCTTCCTCAGAAATCATAACTTCCTTATTCTTGATATAAATTTTCACAGCATATTTTTAAATCCAATCCATACGATGGACTTTATCAAAGTCGACCATAGTTTTTATTTCAAATTTAGAAGATAAAGAATGTCTATATTCCATAATGTAAATCGCCTGACACATAATTGTTGAAATGAGACTTCCCTAATGGGTTATGACATACAACACATATATTAATGTAAATTTTTAGTATCTAATGTAAAAAATTCAGAAGATATAAAATAATGAGATGATCCAAAATCAAATAAATAATTGGATATGTTTGTGGAAATGATTAAAGTACCTACCACCATAATATTAGAAACTTCAAGATCAGCAGTTGTGATTTTGTAAGATTTTTCTTTCTCCCTTCACCATATTTGGAGAAAGATTCCATGATTATTAACAAAATCATTTTACTAATTTCCCATCTATTGGAAATTGTAGCATTAAATATTTTTTGATTCTTTCTTTCCCTTGAAGTCATGACCATTATGGCCTTTTTCTCCATACATTTAACAAACACTCATACCATTTAGGCAAGGACCCGGGTGTTTATTCCGACAATTATCATAGGAAGGAAAATAAACTCTTCCCTTTTTCCCCATTTCCATATTTACTTTTCTAGAGTGTTTAGAATCCATCTTGTTCTATTGCTTTCCATTTTATTCAAAATATCTAGACAGTTATTTTTCTATTTGGATAGAATATGAGACTATAATTTTATATGATGAAAAACATTGGGATACTAGTATCGTTTAGAAGAATGGTTTTATACCATCAAATAATCGATCAATATTTCTCTTTGGATTACATATTTAGTCCGCAACATAACCTGATAAACTTGTAAAGTTAACTTTATACTTGGCAAAATTTTCAACCTCTTTTTGACTGAGATTCAAGAATTGACTATCCATATCACCTCATTGTTCTTGAGGAAAATATATTTATAGGGGAATTTATTTAATATAACTCTATTCCATATCATTATTTTCTTCCTCCACCTTTTTTTTGAATCAACGACAACCATTGATCTTCATCTCCAGTGAGACAATAAACTACCCTAGCAACCTTCTCCCTCTCCTTACATCCCTTGGTGAGATATATATTCTCTAAAAAACTTATCTATTTATCTTCTACAAATGGGTTTTTAGTCCCATTGATGATAGATGATGTTACCACATAAAGTGGTGTTACATTTCTCCTCTATGTTTTGGATCATGATTATTCATTTGGGTAAAGTTATTATTAATAACCTGGGTCAGCATTCCAAGTATAGCTATAAGTTTTTCAACACTTGTCGCAACTCCATTAAGAAAATAATTCTCTTGCATTGGGGGATAATCCTTACATGGGTTACATGTGTTGATACACATTCCACTCCATCCACTGGGAACTATTTCTAGATAATTTCATAAACTATATTAGGTTATGAATCATAATGTATAATCTCAACTTGCAAGATACTATACATAAATTTAGATCGAATGCATAACTAATACCATAATCATAAACATGGTTTATTTTAGAAAATTGTTAATTTTAAATCCCTTATAATGGATTGTAAAGAAAATGTGAATTATCCTAAGATTTTCTCCCCAAGAGTGTCAAACCATGTGCATAATAAGGCCCATTGTTGTGTACTAGGATACCCCAACTTAGGTTCAGAACATCTTGTCATATTTTTAACTCCTAGGTACATCTATTCCAAAAACACATAGACTAGTAGTGTTCAGACAAGGATGTATTGATAGGAAGATCCACATAAACTATTCCATAACAAAATTCTAGTATATTATTGTATTATTATCTTGAATGCATACCTTATGGGTTTTTCCGGAATCTATGTTTTCTAAATCTAGTCTCAGAGATTTCTACTAAACTTTATTTGATAAAAACTATTATTCCCCAACCCCAGAAGCCAGAATTTGGTGCATTATTTAATTACATTAGAATGATTACAGAAAATTATAATCCTGATGGACTTAATTGTTTAGTAGTTTTGGAAAACCACATATATAGATTAGTTCCACATTCCAACATGAAATGAAATACAATATAGCATATCCATTAGTAACTCCCATAAATCCATGATTATCCATTCAATTCATTCGTCGTAAACTTTTTCTTACCATAGGGAAATATAAAACATAATAAATGGGTGATATAAAATGCTTATACAGTTCAAATAATATAGTAGAAGTAATCCTAAACATAAATACTGGCCATGTTTAATGACTAAAAATGCATGCCCTTTTAAATAAATTTGAGCATAATATAGGAGGAATAAAAAATGATTAAATAATTCCATAAAACATAATCATAGATAATATAATATTCAAATAAAAAAATGGGACATCAATATCTAGTTTCACAAATGATAGAATTCATAATACCAAACATCGTAATCATTCAGTTAATGCCTCAGGCCAAGATCGTTCATAAATAGGTAAAAAATGAAACTAGTTTGTCTCATGAGTCCTACTGATAAATTGAGGGGTTATAGTAGGCCACACCAATCACAAAATAAGTCCAATTAATTCTTCATATGAATTGGGATAGACATAAAAAACGTGTACATTCGTATTGAAACTAACATATTGAATGTAAATAACATTCCCCAATCATTAAATATAAAAACTAACTCTTCGGTGTAACATGGTGAAAGGTATCTAGATAGTACATAAATAATCAAACTAATAATAAACCATTAAATAAAATACGGTAGATGATATCCTAAATTATGAATCACAATTAAACATATCTACCAACATGTTGGATGAAATATATGAAAATACTCGTAAAAATCATTGAGAAATTCTTTAGTTAAATACTCTTTTACTTTGAAAAGAAGCGTTCTTTTGAAAAATTAATTTCCTCAAAAAGTGAACTAATTTAGTTTTTAACCATAAAATGAGTGATTTAAAAAAAATAATAGAGGATAAAATAGATTATATTTTGCTTTGGAATGTAGCTAATAATTCATGATGTTCCATTGAAACATACTTGTTTATCGGGAAGATGTTTTTGAAAGATCATTTTAATTCATGCATCTCACCATAAAGTAAATAAGGATACTAATTGGTACACATATATATAAAATTAAAACCTAATTTTTTATGTGTACATAATAATTATTATTATAAATTTCAATGAGGTATGTAGTGAATAATAGTAACCTGAAAGAAAATGGTGGTTTAGCTCGAAACACCTTACCTTATGTATGAATGTGTTCTGCACATAACCATAGCATCCTGGAAAATGAAATTAAATACATTAATTAATTAATTAATAAAAATATATATATATATATATATATTTTAATCATAACATTTTTGTTATGTTCATTTATATCCTTATTGATAATTTATATGATTGAATTCTATCATTCTGGAGTGTTCATTTCTTTGATTTCAGGATCGGTTCGCTTGATTATAAGTAATGGAGTTCATTTAAAATTGGTATATTTATATAAAAATGAAATTTATTATTTTTAATGATAAAACAGAAGTTTAAATGGTTATATATATCATTTTATTAAATGGTATGAGGATGAATCAATAAAAGAAACATTAGTGACAATCATTTATATTATTTTGGTATTATTTCGATTATTACGAAATAGTTTCATTATATGAATTAATATAATAAATATATACCAATTCAAAAACATTAAGTAGGTTATATTACATATTCTATAGTCTTTTACCAAAATACAAATAGTTTCATGTCCAGACTTGAAGGAGAAAATGAAGAGTGATGGTCCGTCGTCCATGAAGGATTTAATTCGGCACCTCCCGCAGATGATTTAGTTTTTAAAATAAAAGAGAGAGAGTAAGGATATTGATGATGGATATTACATTCACAGGAATAATTCAAGTATATAGATGATACTGAATATATAATAATCATTTGTATATAAAAGCAGAGGAGGTACTATGAAAATAAAATAAATCGAATTGAAATTAAATAAAAAAGTATGATGATTTACCTTTTGAAATATCCTCCATGAAAACCACTATAGGGGAAGGGGATTTGGTATTTTGGAAATAACATGAACTTCCTAGAATTTGGGATAGTTTATGTAAGAATATTTCAGAAGAACTATGAAAATATTGAAGTCTTAGATGATTGAGGAGAAGATGGAGTGATGGGTTGATTTTACAGTTGATAAAAGGGGTGATTTTTTAGTATTTTAATCATCAGTTTATTATTTTGGCTCATGACAAGAAATAGTGTTTATTTGTGGGACCAAAAATTGTTATAAGTGCATTTTATTTCTAAATAACTGTTCTTACATCACTAATACATCACCTACGACTCAATAAATCATGTATATTGCATTCATTGTAAACTAATGTATTTTATTATTAACCAATAATTCAAGTATTTCAGAAAAAACCAAAAAAATAACCCTAATAATCTATTGAAGTGTAAAACAAAAAATTGGGCTCTATTTTATCAATATAATTTATAATATAAGAAAAATTTTACTTTTTAAATAAAATAATTATTTACTCGAAAAATACTCATTTTAAATTTAAAACAGATTTTATAACGCATTGAAAAATTAACTAAGGTCCCATAAAATTACCCTAAAATCACAGGACCAACAATAATGATTTATAAATCCATTTTCTGAAAAAAAAATTCTTTTATGTAATTTTATTAATTATAAATTTGTAATTAAAATTTTATGACCAAAAAAAATAACAACACTTAATTACTAAATTTTAAAATTTCTATTAACTTATACTATGATATAATTATATAATACTTTTACTTATTAGATGCCTAGATTTTATTTAAAATTAAAATGTTGTAGTTACTATTCAGTTGGATGGTTTACTATTCATAAGGGTTATATTACTATTCCTAATGGAAAGTTACTATTTCATTAGTATAGGTTTCATAACGTCTATAAATACCTCTTATTTAATTAATTATTCATTTATAACGATTGTATTTTGTTCCCTATGTGGTCTTATATGATTCATACTAAATAAAATAAATAGTGGAAGGTAAATATCATTGATATAATTATAGTTTTTTACATTACTCCCAAAAATTCTATCATTCAATGATTCATTACATAAGTTTAAACAACTGTTAGTAAATGCGTACGATGCATGAACTGACAATGTATTTATGTATACGTTTCAACACTTGAATAAATGAGAGGATTCTCAATGAGTACTTTATTTCCTTTTAAATTTCTCTTACTTGTGATGAAATATGATTGTGAAGCATTTTGATGCTTGAATGACTCTCTCTAATACTAGAAGCTCTATTATTCTTCTCTATTTACATCCTGAGATGTCAGCACATTAGGGGAGAAAGGAGAATCTAGCTTGAACATCAAGTTATTAAATAGTATCCTATGGATACTGACTAAGGTGGGAAGCTTATGTTTTCCAGTTAGTAATTTTTATGAAATACATATGATGGAGAATATAAAAGGATGAAGTTTCTTTCCTGGTGAAAGGTATACCATTTTACAGTGTTCTTCATTTTTAGTATTTATGTGGTTTCAGAATTTATTACATTGGAGATCCTTGGATAAGGTTTATACCACCTCACATTTATTAAAAAGGTGGTTTTTAATCTCCATTAAAACCAAATTGTGGTATCAGAGGATGTCCACGTCTATGATTTTTGAAATCGTTATTGAAATGATGAGATGATAGAAAAATAGAGAATCTTTTTCATTTTTCTACAATTTTTGTTTTAAAAATGATTTACCCTTATACATCCAAGATGTGTAATTGTAATAAAGGCCATACCCATATGAAAATGAGTTGTGTAAGGGTATTTAAGAGGTTAACCGTACATGATGGGTATGGTAAATGTGACATGTTTCTTACCTTCATGTGAATTGGGTCATGTAAGGGTAAACACAATATTCATAAAGGTGTCTAATGGTATGTCGCAACATAACCTTATGTGAAATTCTAGTCACGTGTTTGTGTCCAGTGTTTTTCCCATATGTTGGTGATTATATAAGGTTAAACATAAGGGTAATTAATTTTTTTCTCTCATTTTGTGAAGGTCTTGAAGTATTTCCAAACCATGAGTAATGGAAGATGACTTTTCTCTAAAAGCTACGTAAAGGTGTGAATTGACATACCACTATTCACTGACACCAGAATTTAGTTACCCTTACACAGAGTGTCAATGTAAGGGTAGAGGGAACGTACCTTTATAGTGGAATTAGTTCTTGCATAAGGGTAAACCGAAATTATGTTAATTTGTTTAACAAATTTAATGATATTAATGGTTTATTAAATGTTTATATGTAACTATAAAATGAAATTTGGTATATTTTATTTAATAAAATGTCTATAAATTAATAAATAATAACTTTATTTATAATTAATTATATGTTTCTGAAACATTTTTTCCAAAATATTTAATTATATTTAAAATAAATTTCAACATATTATATAGAAATTTATATTATATATAAATATAATTGTTTACTTAGAAATAATAAGAAAAAATTTATAAAGGGGTATAAATTATCAAAGAAGTATTAAAATTTAAATTTTTTATTTTAATTATTAATTGTTCACAATTAATTAATTTTAGTTTTTTAAATTAATGGGGATTTTTTTGGATATTATTTTATCAACTTCAAAAATGTTTTGACAATATAAATGATCAAGGTTTAATTATTTTTATTTTATGTTTAGATTATTTTAAATATATACATTATAGAAATTGGAATATTAGTATTTTATTATTTATATAATATCATATATATAATATGAAAATGTTGTATAATGATAGGAATGAAAGGGTTTATAATTTATTTAATATAATTTGTTTATATTAAAAATTATATAGATTAATATGAAAATGTTTATATTCAAAAATATGTGAAGTCCATAATGATAAAGTTGTAATAATAAAATTTTTATAATCAGATTTTATTTGTGAATTAATCATGAATGGTTATCTATTGTTAAAATATTTGAATTGATATTTTATTTAAAGGATTATTCCTTGATATATTCATGTTTAGTAAATTTTTAATGAAATTTCAATATTGTGCATGATTTCATTTCATTGTAAAAATTATTCTAGGATAGAACCTTACATTTTCATTCTTGGGGTGACATTGAAATGAATTTAGTTTCTCATTTACCTTGACCTCAGTTACTAATTGAAGTTATGATCTTGAATTCATTTTTTGGAAGAAAGTTTTTCTATATTATGGGTTAGAGTTATGTTGAATTAGATTATCTCTTGGGTAATGTATGCATGGGTAAAGGGTCTTGGGGTCGGACTACCTATATAGATGGGGGAATATTACTTATTTTTATACCTGTCCCACCAAGATTGTACATGTAGAGATTTTCAATATCATATAACTATATTCCTTTACATTAAGTGATCATGTACCTTATTCATATAATACATCTGGATATATATAAATAAGCATGACTTCTATCATTAGTTGAGTAACACAAACATGTGGGATGTGTAAATGGTTACATGTCAATATGGTTTGAACATATTTATTTGGTGGATGGAATAAGATTAGAAAATAAATAACTAGAATGGTGCATAAATGAAATGGAATAACATGAGATAATATGGTGAGATTTTAATACAGTTAAAATACTATTTGTGAGATTCCTTCCCAAGCGGAACTTTTGAAGGCTTCGATCATTCAATGAAATAGGGTTTTCAGTAGTTGGGCATCCTAAATAATCTTGTGTAATGAATGAATGTAATGGGTGACACTGGATCAACCTTGGGTAGGTTTTTTCATAGTAGGTCACCCATTTATTTAATTTTGTTAATTTGTTTTTTATTTTTTCTTTTGGTTTCACATAGCTGTGAAACCCTTGGGAAGGATACTAGAAGAATGAAGTTGAGTATATCTATATGATGAATTGGAAAAATATTATTCCTCTCAACTATCCATGAATCATATATGATATGACTGGGATGATTCCATTCCTAAATAATTAAGTGACGAGTGGAATTACCTATTAGACTTATTTCTTAGGGAAATATGGATCTAGTATCACTAATGGATACTATAAATTTTAAAAATGGGTCATTATTTTAAAGGGACCCCATTTAATAAATATCCATATTAAATGATTAATAAAACATGATACCATTCAGATAATAGTTTATGTGGTAGATAATATCATTATCATAATCATCATGATAAAATGTTTCATTAATAATAGAAAATAAAAACATAACATAATATTCTCTTAAGATTTATAAAATAAGAAAACATCATAAGAAAAATAATTTATTTAAGAAATATTCATAAGGAAAATTCAATGTGTTTTGAAAGTTACTTCTGAAATAACCAAGTGTTAATATTTTTCAATAAATGAATATAGATTCTTATTGATGAATATAGAGATCCATTTAATGCTTTTATGGTATTGGATGCAATGTTACCAAATTAATCTTAGCATCCACTCATGTTCTCAATATGATTTGGTACGTCAATGATTTAAGGAATTTTAGTCTCATATACACAATAAGATTCGGTGAATCAAATGATATTAAATATTATTAAATTTTATACATTGAATGATGACACTAGAAGTTTCCGTAAAATTTTAAGGGTTGTAAAAATCAATTATATTATTATGATAGATATATGAGATTAAATGTAGGTTTTTTCAAAGTGTTGTAACTATACAGATGTGCAGAATATGAGATGAATTGATGCATGAACTCAGTATTAAATAAATAATGATTTTTTTTCTACATTGACAACATATATGCATAATGTTTGGATTAACTCATTGTATGATTTATTTGTTATCTCATTTATCTCTTAATAAGATCATTAAAACATTATTTTTTAAAATGAAAAGAGTTCAATGTTTTAATACAAGTGATTTATGATTTTTTAAATTCTATAACATACATTAAAGAAAGGATAAAATGGCTTACTCTGGTTAAGGATTTTATCATATTTTCATCTACAATTGTTTATTATTAAAATTGAATGAATTCTTCAAATTATTAACCGGTATTCTCAAAGAGTTGAGAATAGAAGAACTGACATGTGATGTCTGGATTTTGGTACTATATTGATAGTATAAGTGGGTAAAAATTAAAAATAGAATAATAAATATTACATAAAAAGATGAACAATGTTTTTTCTAGAATCCAATAAGGGGTATTGAAACATAGGGTTGTTAGGAAGGAGGAATAATAATTCCCTATGATGGGATTATACGTATTATCTAAAGGTGTTTGTGAAACTCCATGGAATATCCTTGTCAGGTATAGATGTTATTCAAATAAATTCATCATTTTTGAATGGTATATGATATCAAATATATATTTTACAATGTGGTTTAAATATAAAGGACATCAAAATCAAATGAATAATTGAGCAAGCATATAGATCATATTCACAAGATGAATTAAATAGTTACTATATGAAGGATTTGAATGTAATGAATGTTATCAAGATAAAATGAATCTATGTAAAATATGTGTATCATCAACTCATTTCTCTTATGTGAAAAGAGATGTTTTTCAATAAAAATGAATTTTTATGAAAAAGTATAATACAATTAATTTTATATAGATATATTATGATTCATCAATTTCTATAACATGTTTTTAGAAGAAGACATAGATAAAAGTGTTTATCAATGATAAATTGTGTATCCAAATGTTTTTGAAAATATGTGGGAATGTGTTCCTTCCACCCATCAAATGTAAATTTTTATAAATTGTTATTTTTTAAATGATGAACATTAGAAACACATAGAATACCATATATGATATGAAACAACTGTTTATTTGTTTAATATCCTCAATAAAAAGAAATAAATTTTATTTCCTAACACCAAAGGTTTTGAGTTCCTTAGAAAGATATTATGAATGGAATATAAGGTCTATGAGTATAGATGGTGTATGTTTGGTATTTTAGAAGTTCAATATTAAATGATAAATGAATACACCAATAATTAGTTAAATTTATTTCCAATTAATATCATAAATTGTGTTTTTTATATGATGGTAAATAAAAAATTAAAGGTATATATTTTGTTACCATTTCGAATTTCAATGTCACAATTTCCTAAAGTATTATAATAATATAAAATCAGAAAGATATTTCACTAAGTATCTTAAAATATTTTTGGATATGTTATGATAAATAAAATATTAAATAATTACATTTTGTTATTGTGAAAAGTGAAAGACACTATTTCGTGGTAGATTTTACTAGTCAAAATCAAAAGTTGTATAAAATTGATATCCTAATAGAGTTTAGAGTGTGGAAATAAATTGAAATATAAATAGTTAACTTAGTTACCATAAAAAAGTGTTATCACATCATCTTAAAAGAGATTAGGATTTGGTGGTGAAGATACATTTAAAGGGTTACATTTAGTTTCCGTAATAATTTTATTATCACTTTATCATAAAAGAGTTTATGAGTATAGATAAACTATAATATATGTAGTTATAAAATATGTCAAGGAAAACTTTTGGTGAAATATTGTTCCAAAGATGATGATGATGAATATAGAAAAAAATTTATGTGGAAAACATAATTTATCACAGTAACATTTGACATTTTGAAATTAAGAAGCTTGAATATGTTAAAGAAGTTTAAAATTAAGAATTTGATTCCTAAATCTCACCAGTATTCAAACAATATGTTTCTCACAAAAGAGATGGTGGAAGTGTTTTATTAGATGGTCACATAATGATCTAATAGAGAATTACATATAATGTAATGTGTTAAAAACCCAAAAGTCTAGTAAACATGTGCATGATCTGAATGTTTGTCATATATGATATTATAAATTGGTTCCTATATTTGTTTTTTTAAATATACATAAATAGTTTAAGAATTTAAAAAATTATCATATTATAGGAATCCTATATATTATAATTATTTCACATTGGATAGATAAATGTATATATAGATATAAAATATGTGAAGTGAAATGATGATAACCTTTCAACATATGACTTTGAGTTTAACCCTATCTGATGTACATCATTGTGTATTATAGGTTATAACAAAATATTAAGGTTTGAGTGAGTAGGGTTCGTGTATATATATACATAAAATTCTTATGAGTAAAAAATAAAATGAATATTATTATTTATGTGTGATGGATGACCGACTAAGTATATAACATGGAGTGTAATACAATGATTTATTTCGTATATTAGGGGTCGATGGATCATATTTCAGTCGCCATTACCCGAGGCTGGTGAGATACCTAATATGAGAACCATATATATTGAGACATTACTTATGTAATCAACATATTAACTTAGTTAATATGAGGGTGGTTTGATATATTGTGGATCATGTTGTCGGTTGGAGCTTATACTAGATGGGAGTTATCATCCAGTACGACGAAAATGACATCCTAGACTCTAATTGAGATAGAATATGGGAGTGTGCATCTAAAACTTGATATTTTATATATTTAATCGTATTATAGACATGTGTTGTGCTTATCTATAAGGATTAATGACATGTGATATATTAATTGATCAAATCAATCTACACTCATAGAGTTGAGAACAGATGAGTTGCCTATATGGGATTGGCATGTTCTATGTCCCATGGTCACTCGATGTCTTGGAAAAAGGGGAAATTTGAGAAGTAAAATGTTCATATGATGTATAATAGTGTAAGAATTTATATAGATACATGTGGTTCATAGAGATCATTCCAACTCCAATTATAGAATGAGTATCATTGATTGTTTTCTCGACACCTCTCTTTGCTTACATATATATAACCAAAGATTAATATTTTTTTTCAAAAATGTAAAGGATTATAGGGTCAAACATTTTGGTTGACTGAATGGGGATTGAATATAGACTTAGAGAGAAACTCTAGATGTGTTTTGGAGTTAATATAATGATTTTTTGGATAGGTATTCAAAAGGTATAGCATATGATGTAATATAAGGTGAAGTTAATGATTGCTTCCCAAAAATGGTTTGGAAGATATTAGAAATAGTTTGGGATATGGTTTGAAAAGTTATTATATAAGAAAAAATATAAGATTAAATGGCATACAGTCTATTAGGCTTTAGTTCATGTGGGAAATTGATGGAGATATGAGCTAAATCAATATATATATATATGATATGTTTAATGGACAATATATTTGATTGGATGAAAATTATTATTTTCATGCACATATAAGGGTAAATTATTTTACAAAAATGGTACCTATATTCAATTTTTATTTCTCTTAAAAATTATATAATTCAACAAGTCATTACTTAATATAAAATTACAGTGGCAGTAAATGTATATAATGCATGAACCGACCATCTAATTATTCATGCGTTTTAATGCCTCGATAAATGGGAGGATAATAAATGAGTCCATGATTTCTTATTTTATATATCTACCATATGATGAAAGATTTATGTAAATAATGATGATTCATGGACAAATCTCCTTGAGATAGGAATCTCTCATATTTGACTCCCTTCGCATACTAAGGTGCTAACACAACATGGGAGAAAGGAGAATCCCACTTGAATGTTGAGAGATTCAAGAAAAATATATGGGTACCAGTGTAGGTCAGATCCCTATGTTTTCCACATAGTGATCATTATCAAATAGATATGATGAAAAAGGTAAAATGTATCAGTGTATTTCCTAGTGAAAGGTATTTGATTTTATGGTGTTCTTTATTTCCAGTTTTTAAGAACATTCATTATTTCAGACATTGGAGTTCATGAGACAAGAGTTTCATCACATTCATTTCATTAAAAAAGTGTTTATTAATCTACATAAAATATAACAATTTATGGTTTACATATTGTCATATAGTATAAATAAAACATTATATTTACATTAAATATACATTTTATAACATAAACGTAACTTTATATAATGTAAATATTATATAAATATAACATCATATAATGTATATATGATAATAGATATTTTAAATTTAACATAATTATAATGTGAATATATATAAAATATAATGATATATAACATGAATATAAAATACACATATGGAAAATATAATTTAAATAAAATTTTATGTTTATGTAAATATAATGTTAATATAACATTGTTATTATATTATATAACATAAATATTATATTATATAACATCATATAATGAATCTATAACATAAACATAACAAAAATATAATTAAAATATAACTTTGTATTTTTGTCATATAATGTTCTATTATATTCTATTTACATATAAAACACGGTTTTTATGTCACATTTATGTAGTTGGTGGTTGATGGTTATCACACGCCTCTCTTGGTAAGGCTATGGGAGGTTTGGTTTGATGGGTTGTTGGTTTTGGTTTTGTATTTGAATTTTGTGGTTCCCACTCAACCATAAAGTGGCCTATTTGAAAATAAAAAACATTCCATTTTTATTTATATTTCATATTTATGCTATATTTACATTATATGATGTTATAATAACATAAATAAAACACTATATAATATAAATTGGACATTATATAATGTTATATGGTGAAAATATAATGTTATATTTATATTATATTTTAGTTATATTTACATTATATGATGTTATATAATATTATACGTATGTTATATAATGTAATAATTATATAATATTTACATTATATTAATTTATATATAATATAATGTTCACATTATATTTTCCTTATGAATATGTTATATTCATGTTATATTTATGTTATATTCAAAAAACAAATTTATATTTATATTATATAACATTAATTATACACTATATAACATCATATTTTTGAATTATTCACATTATGTAATGTTATGGTTATGTTATATATCATATATTTAACATAAATATAGAATTTTATTCACAGTATATGATTCA
This sequence comes from Viscum album, assembly GCA_963277665.1. Classification (NCBI taxonomy): domain Eukaryota; kingdom Viridiplantae; phylum Streptophyta; class Magnoliopsida; order Santalales; family Viscaceae; genus Viscum; species Viscum album. The sequence continues at coordinate 1,830,067,749 of OY728165.1, read as the reverse complement.
ACAATAATGTTAAATAATGTTATTCTTACGTTATATTTACATTATATAACTATGTATTTGAATAAGTATAATGTTTTATTGATTCTCTAATACATTATATAAGATTATATTTATGTTATATAACATTATATTTTCAATATATTTATGTTTTATTTACATTGTAGGTATATTATATAATATAGTTGGGGGATTACCCTAGTGGTAAAGACTCCCTACTACAATACAAGAAACCCGGGTTCAAAACCTGGTGGGAGTGAATCTTAGAAGGCACTATACTGGTACAGTACAATCAGGGTAGTTGTAGCAGACACTATTGGGGGGACTGTCGCAGTACTACTATTTACTCTAAATAACCTTTTCATTATTTGGGTCACTGGGACTTTAGTCCATTAAAATAAGGCAATTCAACTCTCTTGGAACCACCTCAGGAAGATGAATTAGAGTGGTGTTATCCACCAGGTGAAACTAACTGGATGTTTATAGGGAGTGAAAAGGCATTCAACCAACTTGGTTTAGGCCCCATGAATTATGTACAGAGAAAGTACAAGACAACCACATTGTAAGGTGGTGATCTAGGCACAAACGATGAAGATATTCTTGGGTGGTGTTTTTTAGTGCAGTCGAATCATTGAAATTGTAAAAAATGTTTATTTGAATCCATAACTTTGGGCCATGTAATTTGGTCATGTATTCTAGGTAAGGGTTCCCCCTAAACAAAGTTAAAAAGGGGAATATCTAATACACAAAAATTTAAATACCTTTCTATGAGGGTGCATTATATTTTATAAAATAACAATAATGTAATATTTACATTATATAACGTTACATTTTTATTTTATTTAAGTTATATTATTTAAATATAATATAAAGTTAATGTAAAAATAACATGAAAGTAACCTAAATTTAATATCACATAACCTTATAATATAAATATGAACTAAATTAAATCATATTATTTACTGATGTTTTTATTTTTTTGTTATTGTTATTTTTTATTATTAATAACATTAAATTATTAATGATTATTAAAAACTAAACTCAATTATTTCTAATTAATTACCAATTATTAGTTAATCGTTGTTAATTATCATTAATAATTCATCAATTACAATTATGTTTTATCAAATAATTTTATTTATTGATTAATAATTATTATAAGTTATATTTATTATTAATTAATAAAATGAAGTATGTATCAGTTAATAAATATAAATTATTTTTTTGTAGTATAGGTGTGGTGGAGGATATCTCCTTTCGCTTAGATTATGAAGGTGTGGTTGGTGACTGTGACATTATAGCCCATATTTTGTCACCAAAATTATTTTGTTGAATGTAGGGAAGGATGCATCATTACGATAAATCCTTTTTTTAATATTTTTAAAAATGAATTAAACCACCACTTTTGGGGAAGAAGGGTGTTTCTGTTCAATGGGTGAATTATAGGGGGAAGGGGGATATTAGATCCATTTAGTTCAATGACAAGATTACAAATATGTGGATTTGGATGAGTAATGGGATGTAAATAAATTAATTAATAAAAAGTAACAAAATACAAGAAACATGGGGTATGATTGATATGAAGAAACCCTACCCCCCCGACCCCTTAATTTAATATATAATTCATATTAAAAATGGTCGGTAAGGGTTGATTAAACATTATAATGAAAATCTAAAAACACCCACAACATACTTGGGGATACTCTACTAGAAGACCTCTCCGAGACCCCTAAAAGATGTAACCACTGGGTTACACCTATTGAAAAAATGGCATGTTGGTTATGAGGTATTGGTAGGATATATTCTATGCCATTTTTGGACCCAACTCACCACCCTCGTTCCATTCAACCCTGTATAATTTCATTTTTAGAAAGACTCAAACATGTGAAAGTTCCCTTTTAGTGAGGCGTTACTTCCTTACATGGAACTGGTTTAGAAATCCTTAGTGGGAAAGTTCAAAAGTTTTATATATTTTATTTAAATAATAATAATATAATATTATTATTTTTTGACCTATAGAATGGATACTAGGTCCGCCACGACCTCCATAGTTTCTGGTTTCATGAAAATGTAGTTTTTTATTAGGGTCACTGATTTTGACAATTGACTCGCCAATATCGATAATATTTCATCAAAAATTATGATAGTGATATTTTATTGAGTTTTTAGGATTATTTGAAGGATTTTTTTATCATTTTAAATATGTTGGGTGTTGTGACTAATGAATAAAAAAACTGAAAATTTCTAGGGTACTACCCTGACCATTTTCATAAGTAATATATGATATATCTCTCTATTTAGTGATTATAAAATCCTATGATGATGATATAATTAATGTCATATTTGGATGTGAGTACAGGAATCGACAACCAGAAAAACATTGCATGGATTATAATGCACAAGAAGACTTTGTTGGGACACATGATATGATGTATAATTGCAGTTAATCATATAGTTGAATGATTTACCAGGATACTAGGGATCAAAAAATTATTTTTAATGAAAATAATTAAAGAACATTGACTTGTATATTTTTTTGAGATATGATCATGAAATAATTTAAATGATTTTTGTGTTTTATAAAAATAATGAATGACATTAAACCTTTATCTCTTATATATGGGAATGGAGGTCATTTTGTTATTTGGTGAAACATTTAACATTGAAATATTTATAATGGGTGATAAGAAATTATTTGGTTCATTATGGACCCTATGCTCCAAAGTTTTTCTTTTATGTGATGATTCACACCACAATATTTATTTTTCATTCCTAGTTTATTATAGTAGGGAAACATATGTGGAGTTTTGTTACTAGTCAAATAGGAAATAATGTAACAGTTTGCAATGGAATATAGACAATATGATCAATTTTTTTTCTGGATTGATTTTTTTCGAGCAAAGAGATTGATTGTAATGGAATGACCTAAAGAGATTTGATTACCATGATTTCATTGTGATGATATTGTGGATTGTGGAAAAAATGGTTTTTATATTAAAAAATACCAACCAAAATCCCATCATTGGGATAATATATGAATACAACTTACCTTATGTGAAACCCAAAACACTTAAGGAAATAAATAAATGACTAGGGATTAAAAACCTTCTAGGAGACTATTTTTTCATCCATAAAAGACAACCTACATCAAAGGAATACTAATGAAATAATCTGAAAATAATGTGAGGTAAACCAACCAAGATCAAAATTATTTAAATAAGTATAATAAGATTATAAATGTCAAAAAATAAATAAAAAATATGTTTATAATCAAAAAATACTCAAAAGTAAAATAGGGTTCCTACCTTGGAAGAACACCAATTTCCATCCCATGACCAGCTCACATATCTAGACTCTACCCATGAAAAGAATCACATAAATGTTCTCCATATTCAATTTATGTTGCCATTCCCATACTTTTATCATTTTTAATAGCATCTTAATGGGAACCACATTGAATATAAATTTTTTGATTATGTAACCCAACAAGTAATCCCTTTAATACCACCTACACTCGCCACTAGTAAAAGAAAAATTTAGCTCAAAATATTAATCTAAAAACAAATATAAATAATTCTAATTTTGGATAAATAAATATATAAAAACTAGTCATTGTATATATCCCATACCATAATGCATGCCTACATCGTGAATGAACATATCCATGCAATGAAAAAACCATCCATTTTGGGAACCACGTCATGAACCCAATGAATTATGCATCAAATATGACATATCGAATTGAAAAATAAAATAAGACGAACCCCATTCCCCTAACCCATTTCATCTCATATCGGTGTAAACAATAGTGCACCAATTTCTATATGAGAATAATTTAGAAAACAAAAATACCCCATACAATGAAATATAAGCACTCACCCACCCATGAAATCTATTGTGATCCAATTTCTGTATGAAAACTGAGACTAAATCAACAAGACCCCATAAAATGAAATAAAATGCACACCAATCATACAATCAAGTGTTCCAAAATTTCAACATGACAACCTTTTCCAAATCACAGATGAAAAATCCAAATAAAATATGAATATATAAAATACCATGCCAATATAATGTTTAACCACACAATAGTCCTTCTTTTTGAAACCAAACACTAGTTTTTCATTTTCCTAAACATTATGTGTTTGATTCCAATTAAATTATTTCAAAAATTCGAACAATAATAATATATTTCTTAAAAAGTTTTACCAAATATTCCCATCATGATGAAAATTAATTTAACATTAAGGAATAAAATCAGAATATTTTTAAATAATGTGTAGTGGGAGAGAAGATACCAACCTCAAGGGAGTTCATTATGAATAACTATACAACCAAATTTTAGATCTAGGTTCTCCTAACATTCCAATAATGGATTACAAAAAATTTTCAATTAAACTGAACAATATTAATAAATCTAGGCTTTAAAGTCATGAAATTGGATTCCTTTCAAGGGAAAACAATGAGATAAAAGAGGGTAAGGATTGGTGGGATCCATACCATAGATATCTAGTCCAATCACTCATTGAATCCAATGGATGAAGCTCTAGGAGGAATAAAATTTCCCAAAATATCCCAATGAAGTTCTATAAGATGAGTTCCTTATCCTAGAGAGAGAATATGAGAGTTTCTGGGGATGGTTCAGTTCAAAAAAACTAATTTTAGGGTCTTTAAAATATCTTACATGTGGTGGATACATAGATGTGTAAAACATGGTATAATTATATGGGTGATACAGCTCGATAACCCTCTTTACGTGGTTTGGCCACATGGATTTTAAAACCATGTACCAACCCTAAAAATAACCACTTTCCAAAAAATGCAGTGCCTCATGGTTATCATATGGTTTACCCAAACCATATAGCTACCCCCTGATCCCTCTATTCTTATAAAAGATTATGTGGGAAGCCCACATGGTTTCCCCTGCCATGGGGGCTAAAAATCTCTAAAACCTCCAAAAACCATCTAGGACCTCCCAAATCCAACCAAAAAACACTTCATGACATAATTAACATAATAAGTTCAATAAATAACACACACTGGGGGTATTACATTATCCATATCCTTGGGATTTTCCTTTATAGAAAGATGGTGATTGATAGTGTCTAGAAAAAGGAAAAGGCCGCTAGTCTAACTTAATTTTATTCTACTTCCAAATATCCTCAAATACCTGACTATGTTTCTATTACAAACCTAAAAATTCATAATTCATCATCAATAGATCTTGTTCTTCTTATCATAAAATTTGAATCAACATGTGAATACAAGTTCATTCGACTGCATTGTAATGTTATGCTAATCGATCAGTTCAATAGTGTAATAATTGTAATTCAACTACTAAGATATGTGAAAAATAATATCAAATCATGAACTTAATCAATGACGTGATGCTATATAAAGATAAATACCACAGATACACATAATTAACTCAATGTTTATAACCTACTAAAGAGACAAAAATCCATTCTTATTCAGGTGAAATTTTCATAATCATGGAAATGACTATAACAATACACAATCCCTCACCACTAATAACAATTTGAACAACAATGATAATAGTAAAATTTATAATGGCACGAATAAATTTACAAGGTTCCCCAATTAGATAACCCTAATAGTAGTCTTTCATGAAAGGCATGGTCTAATAAAAAGCATTCCCGAACCTCCTACTAGAATATCATAGATTTGTATTGATGGCCATACAATGATCCAAGCGGGATCATATGAATCATTAATAAATTCCTAAGGATGCATGAAAACTCTTGTAAAGGGTAATATCTACCCCCAGAACCACCAAATTTCATCAAAAAACCTATAAATACCCATATCTATAAGAATATTAAGTTTTGGTCATGGTCAATAGGGTTCACAATGGTTAATTTAATGTTATACAAACTCATTACGCAATACTTGGAGTGTTTATCAGAGATGATAGAAATCAATATACAATCCAACTTAAACACTTGAAGAACATAAGAATACCAAATACTCTACATAAATAACCCCCATGTATTATAGTTGAGTGAACTGACTCAGTGGTTTGGGGAATCATAACCTCATAAAATCATTCTCCTTGAAGCAGCTCAGGTCTATTGGTATCTAAATCAATCCCAGTTTTCTCTAACAATAATATAGGTATAAGTAAAATTCACAATATTCTCATTTGTAATTGGTGTTATACAATCACTTATTGATGGATAAAAGACATATCCCCATGCTATAACACTTTAAATATTATAGGATACCAGAAAACGTGATAATTCATTACCTTCTATCAATTGAGTACCTAGATGGACAAAACACTTGAGTGAAGATATGTCTGAAGTAACTGTTCTGATGGAAAACTGGAACTAGAATTGGATCCCAAAAAATAAAAGAAAACATTTATCATCATTTATCCATCTATCAATAGTATCCCAATAATTATGTATTAACCTTATTTCATGGATATTATAGCTCAAATACTATGTTTCCTTGTACATGATCAACCATGTTAGGGATAAGAATCTCCTGATAGAAACTATAACATCATATTTCTCCGTGAAACATGGATACATGTTAGTAATTTGACCCATGAATTATCATTTCTATAGTATTTTATTAACCTATCATCCAATGACTTATGAATTAATCCATTCCTACCAAATTGATCATGAAGTGTTGTTTCTTTCCAAATAGATCATTGGTGATATTGAACAAGAAAAAACATGAACAAGGTATTGTTATCACCAAGCTAACAATAGATGATAAGTGTTATCACAGTATCTATGAATGATACCATTAATCAACGAAAAGAGACCATATCACACCTTACTAAATCTGAAGGGAATGACCATATAGTTAAAGTGATCCTAGTAACTAATGTGTGGCCTTTTTATCATGACACACTTGGAACTAGCAGTTACCCAAAAAATGTATCTTTAATTCTATTAATCCATACATGTTTTGAACTTTCACATATTATACTATCATTGAATCAAAAATCCACCACATATTCTTTCAGTATTTGTTGTCCTTGCACGCACACACACACACACAGAGTAATAGAATTTTTATGGAATCACCCATCTCGAAACACCTCTAGGGAAAACACACTTAACCAAGAAGTTAAAACTTGGTAGATTCCTAAGAATAAAGGGACACCATCTTTTAAAATTACTCAATTAAACCCCCAATTTTCATAGTTTAGTTGGTAACAAAATAACATGGTTCCAATGTGTGTCCATAAATGTAAAACTTATTCTTGATTCATGTACCATTATCCTTGGAGAGGATAACCAAATTCCTAAGGATATATAGAAGTGATTCCCCATGAATAGAAATCAATATGATCATTGAGTGCTCAAAACTAATCCAATCCTAAAATCATCAACATATCCATCTCTAACATCATGAACGTTCACACAACTAGACTATGTTAAACATAATTGAGCACATTGACTAATTTAAATCCAAATACATCCCTTTAAATATGAGGTGAATTTATGATCATCCCATCAGAAATAATTTCCACATAAAACCTCAATTTACCCTTCACACATATCATATCAATCAAAACAAAAACACAACAAGAAAAAAAATCATAATAAAACAATAAGAATATTGGGCACAACTAGAATCATAAGAATAACAAGTACATTACATTTAGTTAGAAAATATATCTATAAATATTTTATAAGGAGACAATTACATACTATAAAAATTTTCACCACATCTTTACAAAATGTCCAACCCTCAATTCACAACATCACACTACTTTATAAAGACCTTTCAGAACCTAGAAGTTGCAACATCTAAAGGGTATTTTTTTTCAAAAATTATTTACCGCAAGTCCCATTTAAATACAACTTCTTAAAAAATTCCTAGAACAATAATTCCATAAAACCATTCGATAAAAAATTCCCAATATCGTTTTTAAATTTTTTTAAATCACGTGAATTTTAAGTAAAACAAAAATTTCAAATGAAATTATTTATTTTGAAAGAAATATACCCTATTGAATTAAAATTAGTAAATGGATATAAAAAACATATCATCAATTTAAACGCATCCTTTCATATTAATAGAAATAATTATTCAATTTATTATCAATACATGATCAATAAACCAACTAAAAACAAAGACTAGATACATCATTTTGCAAAATAATAATTATATGATGTTACAATAATTATTAGGAAGACAACATCTTATAACACAAAAATTAATTCCAAATTTTAGGTCATTATGTTTCTAACATAAACATTTCACCATGAAATATTTTATTACCAGACCAACGTGATTAACTACAGAAAACATTAAACCATGTGAACATGCCATAAATTTCAATGTTCACTAATAAATAGTGAACTATCAATTTATGAGCCCCAGAAAAAATTAAATATTATTATAAGATATGATATTCACCATTTTATATTTTTTAATTACCATGCTACTCATTATATTAGACGTGGTTCACTAATTTCATATGTATTGTAAAATAACATAAATATGGTCTTCTTTTTACAAACCTTCAAATTTATCTAGATAGTAATTAATCAATTATATAACATATTTATTATATAATTATAGTCAATTTTCACCATACATTCAATAATAAAATTATGTTATCACATGTCATGTCATAAAGACATTAAAATATGAGGTTCAAATAAGATAATCTATCATGTCCAAAGATTTAAAAAGGTATTGAAGTACTTCCAATCATTATGAAAATAAGGAATTAGACATTTGATAATGTATTTAAATAATCATCATTGAATTGTCAACATTTTCAAAGAATAAGAATGAAAAAACATATCATTTAATCAGTTAAATTCATGAATAGTTATCAATTTATTCTTTTTTAATTCATCATATTTTCCACATTTATTAAAATAATGAACACTCGTATAATATATAATAAAAAATAAATGATATCAAGAGGTAATTGAAAACATAGAGAAAAATTATATTTTACAATATTCCTGATATAGCCTCTTAGAAATTCCCATTTTCATCCAAAAGAATAAATAATGATAATAAAAAACATTATTTTTCATGTCCAAATTTTCTAATTAATAAATAAGGAAATGTCGCATGAAATATGGATTCCTAGATATATATCTCTTTACTAATGCATGATACCCCACTCTCATCATCTAAAAACACTATGATGAGGAGAAAACAATCCTATAAATAAATAAAAACACTTTTCATACCCATACCACCCTAATAACTTGAATTTCATTATAAGTAGGTTATCTATGATATTTTGTACTTAAAATTTGAATTCATGAAATATATTATCTACACACTTACCATATTGACTAATAGACCATACCAAACAGATACCATTTGTAACATCCCAACCAATGATCTATCACATGGATAAGATCTGAATGAAAATAACCTTAGCTGAATCCTCAAAAAACAATTGGTTGAATTATTTTTCTAAGGATTTACAATTATTTAGGGGGATAATTTACCTTTCATAAAAAACAACATGAAGATGATGAATACCAATGGAAAAATATAAAAATTATTCATGAAAAATCAAACAAATTCAAAATAAAATACATACTTATAATCAGAGATTCAACATCCAAAATCATAATAAACTAAGTCCACAATACTAGGATGACATAAAATAAAAAAAGGGTGTCCAACATGGCACTACACAAAACTCCATTCCATAACCACCTCTGATCTCTAGCCTCTAGACACCAAGACCGAAACCATAATGTGATCCACATGTAAAGCAATTTTTCATCCCATTACATGTATCATGAAAAAAAATCTTCATGCGCATCTGGTTTCATATATAGGGATGAGTATAAAACCTAGTAGGTAAACCCACTAAGAATTATTACACACATCACTAGTATAAGAACAAGGTTGTCCTCAATATAAATATATAAATGAAAAAGAGATAATAATAAACCATTAACAACACACACACACACACATATATATATATATATATTTAAATATAAATATAATGATGTTTAAATGACCCATACCACAATGAATGACCACACCATAAATGAACACACACATGTAATGAGCTAAACCCTCCCTTTAGGGAACTATTCCCTGATTCCATTTCATTCCCCATCAAAAAGGACTCCCTGAATAGACTGAACTCATTACAAAGACCCAATATACCCTTTCCCAAGTCGTCAAATGGTGGTATAAACCAATTTCCCCAAATTTTGGCATGACATAAATGTCTGAACGAACAAGGTCCCATCCAATAAAATATGAAGATAAAAAAACCATAAAATAAAGTGTTCCCCACTTTCATCATGATAGTCATGTCAAAATCAATTTGGACCCATCCAATGCAATATAAATTCAGACCAACCCATGTAATCTAGTGTTCCCAAATTTTAGAATGATAGCCATATATAAATCTATAAAGCCCTATCTAAATGTTATATTAATGCACAGAAATCCATTTTAATAATATTTTTATCTACATAAAAACCATTCTTTTTAACATCTGACACCACCTGTGCATTTTCCTAAACACATTTTTCGAATTTACCAAAAGAATTATTTCTAAAAACCATACAAGAAAACAAAAATTTACAATTCAAAGGAATTTTTACCGAATTTTCAATTTAATAAATAGTATAATTAAAATTTGAAAACCAAAATCTATTGTATTCTTAGTAGAAGTGGACTAAGGAAGAATAAACCTACCTTAATAGAGTTCATAAAAAATAATCGTACCATCAAAATAAAAAATGAGATATCTTCATTCTATTATAATGGATTATAAAAAACCTAAAACAAATAAAACAATTCTAATGAGACACGAGAATTGAAGATTGAAAATAAGTTTCCTTTTTAAAGAAAATAATGAAAGAAGAGTGAATAACCTGATGTGAGGGAATTGCCTAAAATCCCTTATCCATACACTACATGAATCCAAGGGATGAATATACTAGAATAATATAATCACCCGAAATCATTCATGGAAGCTCTCTTACTACAGATACCAAGGTAATAAAGAAAATATATGAGTTTTTGGAGAGGGTTTGGGTCAAAAATGTTTTAGGCTCCTTAAAATTTCGTTCAGGGTTTTTTAATCATTGCATAAACCGTGAGAGAGATACTAGTTGACACCAAGGGTTTCGTAGTTTGTCTACACTTTTTGAAACTTAATGAAAATAACCGCTATATAAAAATTTTCAAAGCTATACGATTAGAATATAGTTTACCCAAACTATGGTCTAAGAATACACATTCTTTGAGATCCCCCTTCCACTATATGGTAACTTGATAATCCCACATTGTTTCCCCTAAACAAGAACCTTCCATACGCCCTACAAAAACATGATAAAACAAAAAAACCAACAAGAACCTCATGAGACCAACCAAACCCACTTAATAACATATAAATACTTAATTAAAAAAATAATTACTACACATTATGGGTATTACATATATGGTATTTTTATAATGTAGAGTTCAATGATGTAACTTCTAGAATTAGTATGTATATTTTTAGACGAATTTGTGTGGTAGATGATAACACCTTGTGTTAGGGAGCTAATTGGTTATGAAATTTTTTTCAATATTTTTAATTGAATTTATTGACATTACATATTATGGGAGAACTAATGATTTTTAAACCACTATCCAAGGGATTTTTTTCTCATGTGTGAAAAAACACAAACTAATCATGAGACTAGTGTGATAGAAAACTAGTATACCTTGTTACATTCCTTCCAGTGGATGTGTTAATGTTGAGGATTTGTAGTTAAGATGATCTTGTGGAAGATTATATGAGTTTCATATCCTTTATATTGCAACTGTGTGGTTTATGTACTCATGAGGGGGAAGGGATGTCGTTTATTTCCTTTAAGACATCAGGCATTGGGATGATTAGTGACTATGTTAGTGGGAGTTATCTTTTAGTCACCCTTATATATTTTTTATGGAATGTGTTATACTATATACTCAATTATTTTTTTCGTGATATTTGTGGTGAGATTGGGGGTCAAATTCTTAATGAGTAGATTTATGAATACATACCTGTATATTTTTGTATTAGAATAATTAGGGTTATTGAAAATGATATATATATATATGATGAGAATTCTACAGGACTATTTATAACACCTTATGAGGCATGATAATTTTAAAATGAAGTAGTATATCTTTGACATAGTTAACCCCTTTGTGATTTTGGTTAGTAAAGACATGACTATGTATTATTAATTAATTACATTGATTGTTATAAATGTGCGATATTGAATTGTGTTTTCTTCTTGAAGGGATGGCCTACTAACCATAGTGTATTTCTCACCCGTAATTTATATATATTGGGATTCATGGTTATGTAGGTGGAGTATTTAAATTGTATTAGATCAATATTAGAGATTGGCAGTTGGGGATTGGTGTTTGAGGATTGTTTCAAGTACCGTGGTGGTGTATGGATTATTTGATTTTATTGGATTGTTAGGATATGAGAATTATTTTATCTCAATTGTAGCTATCTATAATTTTGTTTATGTTGTACAAAATTCGTGCATTATATAATTTTATGATATCAATTGAATATAAACTTCTCATTATTCACACCTTGGTGGTTTAAATTTTATCAATGTTCTATAATTGTTTTATATAAAGTGTAATACTTCCCATTTTGGATATTTTTACTCTTCTTTATTATTTTTTACTGATGGTCTATTAGAGGTGGGCCTTAGGGGTCACACATATTTTCCTTGCCTATCATGTTGGGGTTTCCGTGTAATTAGACCATAACAATAAAAATAATAAAAAAAATCATAATTATATCACTTCACTCTTTCAGAAAACAATTTCCCAATATATAAAATTTCATTTAGTAACTAAATTTACTTCCAAACATCTTCTAGGTCACATAACATAACAAACGTTTAGTGGAAGACCAATAAATAATAAAAATTTCATATCAAAATTAATATTTTAAAGAGTATAATATACCTTTTCCATACCCTTCCCATCTATTTATATGAAATTATTCCATTATAATGGTATATCTATAAAAAACATTAACTAACTTCAAACTCTAAATATAATTTTATATTCCCATTTTAGATCATTTATAATCCTTGAGATACAATAATATTTAAAAAAAAATATATTTTCATTCACTATTATATTGTAAATGATCATTAAGTATAATAATTTATGCTCCCAACATCATTACAGTAGTATGGATTCTAAATTTTTATTCCATGTAGAACCCAATAAGGTGGAATTTGGAAACATTAATGATATTAGTTATTACAAGAGAATTCCAATAATTTATTGTATTGATCTTAATTTACATGTAAATTTAGAGAGAAATAAATAATCATTCCATATAATTTTTTCATTATCCCTTTATATTGTACATCCATTTTATAGTTGTATGTATGGATAATATATTTCTCAATATTGAGGGTTTATTATAGATTGAACAAGAGTTTCAAACTAAACCAGGGATCACAATTATAAATAATTGATATAGGTGAATCTTGAATAATAACTAGTTACCTTACACAGATATTGTTAAGATTATTAGGAAAAATATATTCTCTAATTAAAATAAATTTGTTAATTATTATTTTAAATTCAAACAGAACCATTTGAAACTATCCTTAAATTATATCATTGATGGTTGATCTACCAAATCGGAAAAATATAATGGAATTCTGTCATTCTGATTCTTTAATATACCAAATAATTAGTCATTAGATTGAGGTATATCCTCATAGATAATAGTAACCTTAAATACTTTTTTCTAGGTTTCAACCACATTGTTTTCCTTTAATTATATGATAATGGTTTGTGCAATCATAATTCATCATCTTCTATATCAATCTACATTAACTTATATATTTATCAATCTATATAGAAATACGTTTTAGATTTGATTGTTTACATAAATATTAAAAATTGATACATAGAGATAAAAGTTATATATCATTATAAAATTATTACAATAGCCTATTACAAATCACAATTAATATAATTATACTCTTGAGACATCAATTATGATGATCTATATGATAATATCTTCTCATTTTATTTCAAAACAAAACTAATGCCTCAATTTTAATAATAAATCTATATAATAAACCTCACTCCACAATAAATAAATTTTATTTCAAGAGCTTTATTATGACTCATGTCATAAAGTGTTAGTGGTGGTAGAGAAATGATTGATTTAGGTTGAGTGATATTTGGGTAAAATTTAATCATTGATATGCAGATAAAATATATAAATATTTTGATAATTTTGGTTCTTCTAAATTATTATTTTAACTAAAGAATATCATGTTGAAAATAATTGGAGTGAAATATTTGATTAATTAAAATAAAGACCAAATTAGTTGGAAATAGAAAACATCACTAGAAGATCTATGGAGTGTAGCATGAATCCCTGTGGGACTTTTAGTACCAATGTAGCCACACCCTTTCCATTGAAATAATTTTGGTATGCCATAATGAAATAAGTTATAGCCCTTACCTACCAAAACATGTGGGAGTAATTTAGACAGTATATTAAAATTTAATTAAAATTAGACCCTCCTGAAATCTCCATTAGATGACCGATGAAAAGAGGATGTTATCATCGTTTATTCTTTTCATATTGGTTCTCCGTTGTTCCAATGTTATTCTTGATGAGTCTAAATCATTTAGGTAAAGAGTGATATCCTGTTTCTAAACCCTCTATTCTTAGGCTGAGGATTTTTTTTGATATTACTAATGTGTATTAAAATCACCATAAAATGAATTGGTTTTTTTGTAAAGATGTTAGAGGTTTTTTGGAAACATTATTATATTCAAATTCACTCTTTCTTTTATTGAAGTAGTGTTGTAAAATTATTTTTATTATGGATTTCATTTATTTTGGGCTATAATGAATAGAAAATTTTCCATAATGGTTTGTGTATTTTAACTATTTGATAGTTAAGAACATACCAATGGTTGTTAGAATATCATTGATATAAGATCTAATGATATTAAAATTCTTAGTGATCATCTTATTAATTATACATGTAGCTATATTTATATATAAATTTCTTTTAAATGAATTAAATTCCAAATTTTTTGATATAAGGGATTATAATTCAAGTATTTTGATTAGGAATTATAATTGAGGGTACTCCATGAGATAATAAAATGTTCACTATGTATATGTGTCCTAAGATATCCACCAAAATCTACTCTTAAATAGGTAGTATGTAGGATGACCTGGTCATTCGATTTATTATTTCTCAAATAACATCATGAGATTTCATTGATCATTGATGGATGTGTCGATGTCCATCGATAATCTATATGACATCTACTATAAAACCATAATGGATTCGAAAAAACCCATTTGGTCATGGTGCTCCACCTTCACCTCCTAAAATGTTAGGAATCACAATATGAACTCACAAACACTATTCTCCATACCTACCCAACAAATTCGTTGCTTATGTTCATGTAAATCTTTGTCACACTAGGATGTACAGCTAATAGAGAAGTATGAAACTCCCTTTGCACCTCCTCAAGTAGTGAGACTGGAAAAAATATCATACCCTAAAAGAGGATGTCATGCTCCCCACCTTTAAAATCTCCATATTGTGTATTTATTTAGAATATTTGATCATGAAAAATATCCCAATTGATATCTCCTAACTGGGCCTCCCTCACATGTTGGGAAAGAGGAGGGGTCACCACTACCGACTGAATATAATCGATATCTCCCTAATATATTAAAGACAACTAAAACAATTCATATTTAATAACTATTAATGAGTCTCCCTACAATGGAAAACCTACACAACATTTCCATTCTCTATAGTATAGACAATCAAAACATAATAATCCCATAAGTAGACCAACAAAATCCTCTAAATTAGATTAATATTACTCTGATTAGTGATATACCCAATTCTATTATTGATCATATAAACTAAAACCCACTCTAAAAGTTGATAATTACAATAAATAAATATAGAAAACACCACCACTGATATTTCCAAATCATAGGTCATGTAGTTTTTCTAATGGGTTCTCAATATTTTAGACCCATAAGAAATCACCATTTTACCCTAAAATACATACACAACAAATACCAATTAAAGAGGATTCATAGATTACCACAAAGTTAGTTCAATTCTATAGAAACATTAATGTTGAATGATTCACCTTCTAAAAATCACTCTGTCATCCTTAGATTAAATTAATGACTACCCCTTTTGGTTAAGAGAAGTCATAGAGATCAAAATCCTAAAGAAGTCTTCGATTAATATCTAGTATTTAGCCAACCCAAGAAATATCTACACCTTGAAAACTCTATTGGGTGTCTCCATAACTAGAATTTTCTCAATGTTCACTAGGTATACAACTACTCCACCCTCTAAGATGACATAGCCTAGAAAATGAACCTGTAAAATCCATAACAGACACTTCATCAGCTTTCCATACAACTAGTTTCCAGAAGTAAGTCTACAGTTAACCTAAAATTCAAAGAATTATCTCCCTCTGATGGTAAAAAACAAAGATATCATTGAGGAGGAAAACCCTAAATTGGTTCAAGAAACAATGAATGATATTGTTCATAATTCTAGTGAACCTAGCTAGAGAATTTCCCAAAATGAAGGGATTTACCAAAACCTCATAATGGACACAATGACATTAGAATTTTATCCTCAAAATACCATTATCTTGAGCCAAAAGTTACTAATAAGCATACCTACGATAGATACTTAATAACCACTTCACTAAAATTATCTTTTCAAAGAGGTCCTTGATCCTTGACATAATTTATTTTTCCAGTACATTCATCTGATTCAAGAAACAATAGTCAATATAAAGACTCCAGATCCACTCTCCATTGGCAGGAAAAAATATTGGATCTATCTAGCTGAAAAACTAGGTCTGATGAAACCTTTTTCCATAGGGTCCTAGAACTTTTCCTTCAGTTAAATGAGCTTAGTTTGGGCCATTAGATAATCTGTAAAGAATATTAGTACAATCCTATGATGTAGATCAATGAAAATGTTAACCACTAGATAAGGGGTAAATCCTGGTACATCCTTCTAGAAACCATCCATGTACCCCTCCACTACTATTAGCAGTCGATAACCTGAAGTGTCTACCAAAAAAGATAAAAACTCGCTAACTTTTTTTTGTGATAAACTATAATTTCTCTTGAAAAGTCCTTTCTCATCTAAATTCATAGTCTAACTCACCCATAAAATAGAATCCAGATGCATTATATTATAATCAAATCACTATCTGACGATGTAAATCTATCTAGGAACTGTAAAAATATATCATATCCATAATAAGTATTACATCATAGGGTCTCATACTAGTCACCCTTAGGTCCATTGAAAACCTTGATCCACTAAACACAATCTTGTATCATCGATTGATGTGGACGAGTGTGTAACCACTCCCAATATGAGTCTTAATTCACAATGTTCGGGAAAGGGGCTCCATCGAGTGGTCTAGATATTGAACCAAAGATAGAAAAATAAATCAATGGCTCGCATGAGTATTATTTAGTATGGGTAAAATTGTATAGTAGTCATATATCATACCCCAAACCATGTTAGGTGCCTCTTGTTCATGACCCACTATCACCTGTATCTTGCCATGTCTCTAATCTCCGTCACTCTCAGCTTGGAATGGACCCATTGAGGGTGTTGGTGGTGGAAGTAGATAATAGGGACATCCTCCTCTAACTCATCCTCCATGTGAACCACCATTTTCACAACCAAAACTATGTCTTTAAATTCAACTCCGACAGCCAGTGAGAGGTGAGATATTACACCGCTACTATTGAAAAATATCACCACAAAAATTCTTCAAACTCCTCTACTGCATTATAGGTCAGGAATTTCAATGACATATTACCTCATCCACTTCAAACATAGAAAAAACCAATGTACTAGTTTACATGAACCTCTATGCGAATCTTGAGTTATGGATCCATTATTATGTGACTATGAATGGGGACACCTCCTATGTCTTGACCATGATTCCTTTGATTAGTCAATGATATCTATTGGGTCTTCACTTTGATGACTACCACCAATATCTTCTACATACATCCGCATATCCATGAGGCTCACCATTATAAAGGCCCACTCTTGAACCTCGACATATGTGGGGATATATAGGGGAATAAAATTAAATCAAATATCCAAAAAAATTTATCTTTCAAAATTCATCACTCAGAAGAATCCATAATTAATCTCATTTAGATTGTAACATATAGGAGTATAGAATCTTGAAAATTAGTGAAAAAATGATATACTTCCCTTCTATAACAGTAATAACTCATAGTTGAAAAAAAACACAACATATTTGGGTAGTATTCATCATGGAAAGGGTGATCAAACTATATCCAAGGAAGAATTGAATCATTGTGGGATTGGAAGAACAATATCAACCATCGAGTCACTACTCCATGAAGAGGAATGTCTTTAAAAACTACCATCTAATTGGTCGGTATCCATAAAGGTGAAACACTCAATGAACTATCTTGAGATAGTCCTCGGCCTATTGAGGATTAATACTTCCTTAGAACATGGGTATCCTTTGTCACTAAAACTAATATAAATCACTCAACCTATATGTATCCTCATCTTGTCCCATGGGAATAATCCATTTCACAAAAAGTTGAAGAACATCCTCTTAAACTAGGGGAGGTGGGTATTTTTTTGAAAAATGCGTAGAGTTACTTATCGCAGTATACCTTTTAGATTTAATGCATGATCAAATACCTGGAAGGAAGCCTCTCTACTCTGTTATTCAATGATAAGAGGCTTAACCTCTAGCATGGGAAAGTTAAAACCCTAAAACAAAATATTTGATGTCTCTCTACAGAGAGAAAACCTAAAATATTACAATATAGGCCTTATTTTGTAAGGAATATACATGATGATATCTCAATAAGGACCTAGAAATCAATGGCCTATTTCTATATGATCTATGTACCATTATTTTTCATATGTAATCAATGCCATAATGTAATGAGTTGATAGGGAGGTTATTATTGGCCTTATGATTAGGTACGTCAGCTGTCGCACTAACACTGGGTTCCCTAGCTGAAAATCCATTCTCAAGACCCCTAAACACATTTTAAATACGTTTTTTATACCAATCCTATCAAGATACCTTATTCCGGACTCCATCCCTTGGATAGACCATGTATTAATACCTCTATGAACTAACCCAACCCATCAGAACACCTCCTTTGTAGAAAAAATCGAAGTGTGCCACCCGACACCCACCTTCAATAGGTAATTGGAATGTGACTAGCACTACGTATGCATATCAGACATAATGGGAGACCATAGTCAAATTCAATTTTATCTAATTTACACCACCATAAAATAAATATAAATTAGAATAAGAAAAATGCAAACAGAAATATATAATGCAAGAAAAAACTAATAAGATGTATAAAGAAATAACCAGTATAAAAATGATAATGTATAAGGGTTAAGATACATGCCTAAAATCCCAAAGGAAAACCAAACTTAATGGATGAGGTAATGATATCCCCACAATAAACATGATTTAGACTTGAACAACATCCACTACTATCCTATCTAGAAACTACTCTTCTTCACCAACACCTATTCTACCAAATTATTCTTTGAGATATCCATAATTTTCATAAGATAAAACACATTTAAGAAAATAAAACCATGTTGGGTTAGTATAAATTTATATATGTAAGACACCCTGAAAACCACAAATAAATAAATATGATGACCAGTTGGCTAAAAAAATAAATTTTAGAAGGAATATCTAACCCAAATATTCCTAAAAGGAGGGAACTCAAGATATAGAAGAGGGTTATACGGTACAGAATTTATCCATAAGAAAATCAGAATGTATCCTAAAAAACCAAACTATGTAACTACCAACCCACATTGGGACCCATGGCTCACTGTAAGAAAATAATCGAATGAAAGGGTAACTAAACCAAGTAGAGGACCCACCCACACCTAAGATATTAGATTACGGGATAAATACTCTATATGTAGTGGAACAATGACCTGAGTATGTTGGGTAGTTCTAATAGGAGGAGAAAACCCATGCCCGGACACAGACACTTCACTTATTGATTTACAAACTTGAGAACTCTTCAAGGACAACTCCCAATCCATATCATTAAACCTATAATGAAAAATCCTAAAACTACCTATTTTCCATTAAAATTATCATTATACGTACAAAAAAACCGTTCCAGAAAGATCAACATCAACAAATTCTCAATATCAGAATTTATTTTTCTAAAAACTAGCATATGATGATAATGACATGAAAAAAACCATGTTGGTGGATGTTTGGGTCACGTGGCGCCCTTTGAGAATGCCATGTTTGGCACTGGAAGTAGGGATGTTCCCTTGGTGTTGATGTGGGACCCACACATGGGACCATAATAGGACATTATTTTGTGGGCCCATGGAAGTGTATGGGAGTATTATGGAATGTTAGCATTTGGAACCTACGCTATCCGTGGTGTTGCACCTAAGTCAGCTCTAGAAGACCTAACCCAGTAAGTTTGCTCGTCTTGTTAGTTGGGATGTCTTCACACCATAACACATCATACTAGGGATTTTGAGGTCGTCTCATAATGGTATGACCTAGGAGGTTGGGTCCATACACTACCATACCCAAGGAAAGGGTTAAATTCCATTTGTGTCAAGTGTGTAGAACCCATTAATAGTACCTAGTTGTTTCTATAACAGACCCAGACCCAGACTTCCAGATACAGTGTAAAAAATTAATCTTTAAATTTCTTGATTTGATACATATAAACATCACCATAGTTTAGCCATAAAAATATAAAGCATCAATGGAAATGTATAGTATCAATTAAATATAGAGAAAATTAGGTTTAGAGTTTTAGATAATTATGAAAAACTCAGACATAATAATACCGATGTCTTTAAATGAGGAACTATCACATTATTCCAAGATATTACTATTCCATGCTATGTCATTAATGTCTCCAATAAAAATTTTCAAAAATGAAACATTTCTAAACACACATAATTTAACATCATTCTTTAAAATATCGGGAAATAGAAACAGAAGAATGTTATGATAAAATAATCAATAATTGTAAATATAATAATTACTATTTGAATGTCATCAATAAGCATAAGAGAATCAAAGGGGGTATGATGTAATAATAAAAATGCATGATCATAACATAATAAAACTCATTCCAATAAATAATTAGATCATTAAACATGTGAAAAGGGATTAAGAAACAATATAAGAAAATATTATTATAATTCAACAAGTATGATACATGTGAAAATTATACATCATAAAAAGATCATATAGAATCTCATAGAAATCATAGTTAAAACATGTGGGAATCTTAGAGAATTATCTTCATAAAACATGGTAAAAAAATTTCATAAATAACTGGTGTCCAGTTAAATATATATGGGATTCCACCATAGTTAAATCCCTCAATCTATACTTTAATGATAAGAGACAACAACCAATTAATTATTGATCTGTATCAAGCTCCGTAGTTATATATGTTGTATCCGGATCAACCATCATATATGGTAAATCTGTCTCAACCATCATCATGACCTTTATCAGGGTCACCTATCGTTAGAAATAATGTATATATTCTATTCATGAATAAAACATTTTTATGCTTTCACTTTTCAATATAACATCCTCAAAAACTATCATAATTCCTTTATAGTCTGATTAACCCCTGGAAATGGAATGGTATCATGAATATATGCGTATAATAATCACCATAATCCATATAATGAAACAATATGAATGGTATCATAAGATCATGTTCCCAGTGAAGTAGTGGAGTCATCAAAGGATGTTGACATTGATTACAATACCTTTAAAAGAAATTGTTTATTCATAGATTGATTTACCCATGGAAATTAAATGTGTTCCATGAATATCACATTTAAACAATCATAACCCATCCAGTAAAATAATAATGATGGAATCATTACAATATATCCTTAGTAGATCATATGTAAAATAAAGGGTAGTTGTCATTGAATAATAGAAATACAACAGAAACATCATTAATAACCTTATTGAGGAATATAAAATTTTCAATTAGAAATTAACTTTTTTAAACTAAAAATTCACAAAATATTATAAAAAACCATTACATTGAAAAAATATTTGAAATTCGAAAAAAAATCTATAAATAGAATAATATTTATGATGGAGATAAAATTGGTCTAGGTCATAAATGTTAAAAAATTCTATTAAAACTTTTGTAATAAGATTTAAAAGTGGCTCAAGATGAAAATTATAATAAATTTCCTTATAGAAACATTTTAAAATAATTTAAATATTCATTCTAAAATAACCATACCAAATCTTTATTTTTAGAAAATTACATTATTTAAAACATTTTATAAAACATGGATATTAAAGAGAAATATTCCTGATCTAAAAAAAGATAATAGGTCAGTATCCCTTATAGAAAAAATTATTAAAGATTACTTAATAAATATGTTTGTAAAAGGAAATTAAAAATAAAATCCGTATTCATAACTAGTTGAGAATAAAATATATTTTTTTCAGGAAAAAAGATAATATGATTTCCCCCAAAGGAATAGGATTGTCACATAAAGCCTTTATTGCTTTGGTAATGTTCAAAAAAAATCAATCAAATAAAGAGTATTATATTTCTGATTATATAATTTTAATTTCATGAATTAATATGTAAAAATAATCTCTTGAAATATCAAGTAAACAAAACATGGAAATCAAGATGAACGACATGAATTATGTCTCCGGAAAATGAGATTGAGATAAAGAAAACCAAAAAAAATCATATGTTTTGAAGTGATAATAAATCCATGAATTTATTTTGTTCAAAAATGTAAATCCACATAAAATAATTGAAAAAACTATGTTAAATATAAATTCACACTTAATGAGGGAATATAAAATTCAATGAATAAGATTTATAACCCAATAAATGGAAATTGAGGTAAGAAACCTATTCACACTTGGTAATTTTCATGTTAAAAAATTTTGGATTAAATAATTTTTATTGAAACATAAAACACAATGAAGTATGATGGATTTAGGATATAATATATAAAAGCTTAAATATATATACCATATAAATGAAATCAAGTTCATAGTAATAAAATATGCCTCAATGAAGGGAAATCGATATGAAATCCCTTACCTCGAGTACAGACTTGCAATGTATGTCCTCTAACTCTAATTTAATAAAGTAATATTAGTTATTTTATTAAAATTTAATGTTTTAATGGTTTAATACCTTATAATATTTTTTATTTAATTTATATCTGTGGAATATTTAATTACTTAATTAGTCAAGTCGACGTCGGGTATTTAATGATGTTCGATTAATAATCACAACACAAATTTGGTAGGATGGACATGGTCAAAGAGGTAATTGGTATATCAAATCCATAATAATAATGATGAAAAAATTATAATTTTTAAACATTAATTATAATTTTAAACCAACCACTAATTATGGTTATGAAAAATCAAATATGTTACAATCATGGAGATGGTAGACCATACTTACGCATGAGTAATGTTTCCATTTTCATCGATCATGATGGAAATAATGCAAGTTTTATTTTATATATAAAAAATTATAAATAAATCATTAAAACATATTATTTCTTTAAATATAATTATATATTACATCTATGTGATGCAGTGATAAAAATGAATCTTATCGCTTCGTAGTGGTGGTAATCCACATGTATTCACGAACAATGTTTTAATTTCTCAATAAAGAGGAATGTAAAAGAATAAATTATATATTATAAATATATAATCATAATTAATTAATAGTATAATATTTAAATACATATATTAAATCTATAATTATTACCATTCATGAGAGGTTGTAATGGAAAGTGAAACACAACACTTCGCAGAGGTGGTAGACTATATGTACACAAAAATAATGTTTACGTTGCATTTTGATGACATAGGAGATGTATATTGGTTATGTCAATATAATAATATTATATCTTACTATAGAAGAGACTAATTTTATTATTTTATCATTTTTGAAGAATATTGTAACGATATAGAAGAAGTAAAACTAAGACATTCAGTTAAATGATGTACCTATTCTCCGAACAACCACTTTTACATTACAGATTAAGACCACTAAGGTTAGTATTATACCCAAAATAAAATCTTTAAAATGTGGGTAGGGATTTTGGGAATTAATTTTTTTAATAATAGTCCAAAAAGGGATTTTTATTTATGAAGAGAAGAGGAGTGTAGGTCCCCATTTCTATGTGAGGGGAGGGGTACAATTGGAATTACTTTAAGTATTAAAATAATATTAATTGTTTTTCAATAAAAATGTTTTCAATTTGATATAATTAGAGTATAATATTATTATCAGTCTAAATTATCTCATAAAATAAAATTTAGAAAAGGTTAGATGATTGTTTCACCCTGATCTCATTGTATTGGCCCCCATTTACCCTTTTGACAACTAATATGATATTAATGTTTTTTTACACCATAGGGGTCATGAAAGTTAATATAAAAGTAATATTGAACCATAAATGGACCATATTTGTCATCTGTAGTCATATGTCATTAAAATAACTTAATATAATATTTTAATTAATTTGAAATCAGTTATTAATTTTTTATTATAATAAATTATCATTAATTTCATTTTTGGAAATACAAGAAATATTATAAAATAATATGAGTCCAAATAATGTAAAATATTTCCAAAATGATATGGATTAAAATATAATTAATATATTATCTGCATATAATCATATAATTCAATTTTTAATGGTTTATATGTCATTTTAAACCTTATACATTAGTGTAAAACTATGGTTAACCAATTTTAACATTAAATGAGGTAAAAAAATTTCAATATTAATGGTTTATAATTATATTTATATAGTGTCAATTATATCATAAATGTACATTGTATCAATGAATCAACAATTAACCATTTTAATTTTACTATTTAATTATATTTATTATTTGTAAATAATTTTATAATATATATTTAACATAAAATACCAATAATGTTAATTTAATAACTATTCACATAACATGACTTTTGTAACAGCATGAATGCAATGAAATTAAAATATAACCCTCTAAAAATAAATAATATGTTATTTATATCTATAAAATTCATTGCATACTCTAACATACCCAATAAAGTAGTACTTTAGTGTTATTAAAATCATTTACCTTATTTTTCAACTACTTTCACAAACATTAAGCCGATATTGCATACGAATTTAAGGTAATTATTTTATCACTAAAAATTTAAAAATAAATTCAAATAAAAAAATAATTAACTAATTTTTATTTTCATATTCATTATATATGTATATTTACTCAAATTCATTTCATGGAAATTCATTTAATATGTTATTTTTACTTTTTCAGCCTTGCAATAACATCACAAAACAATTTGGACAAGTCAATTTTTATATTACTAAAAAATTATATATATCTATAAAACCCATCAATAATTATTCATATATATTAACCATGTGGAATAAAGACTTAATACTTGCCAAAAATTATTTTTATGACAAATTTTTTGAGTTTTCCAGTGTTGTGCAAGCCTTGTATCTACACATAAAATGATTTAAATATTTATCCTAATATATATTATAATTAAAATGTTGAAAATTATTTCTGTAAGATATTTAATGTATATTATAATAAATTAATATTTAAATAAATTTTATATTATTTTATATTATTTTTATTTCGTCGCGATATCATAGAAGATACCATATTTTCAAGATGTTTATTTTGTTACTATTCAAAAAAATTTGATTTCACCATAACAATACCAAAAATGATTGTAAGGATAAATTTGAATTTGTGAATTCTCAAAAAAAAATTATCATATTAAATTAATATAAGTTAGATAAATTAATTTTAATATAAATGTGAAAAACATAATTAACTTTTTCAATAAGAATGCATTTTGATGCCAAAAAATTGAACTTATAACAAAATCAAGTTATATGATGATTCATATGTAATTAAATAGATAATTACTAAATAAAGAAAGAATATTTTAATTTATGATCAAATTAAATTAATAACAAAACATTTAAATAAAATGAAATAACAGTTTTACAAAAAGCGTACAAAAAATGGTGTATTCACTATTGACTAAAAAATCAAAATTATCAGAAAAAAATCCAAAAAGTTCAGCCTGAGATAATTTTGATATCCCGAATTCAAAAAAGTTATCCTTTATATCATATAAAATTTATAAAATTTCTACAAATTAATTATATTATTTTTTCCTAAAAAGTAATAAAAATTATTTTTGAAGAAAACATCTTTTGGAAGCATAAAATGACTTTACTAAAAATTGAGTTCTTATTGACTTAGAACTAATCAGTAAATTTGTATTCATTTAGACCATTATATATTATTCATAATTTTTTAATTAAATTCATACCAATTAGTTTAATGACTAGATTATAATAGACATATTTAAATTATTACATATTTTAGTTCATTTATGCACGGTGTTGTGTATTGTATACGCTATTGAAAATAGTGTTATTATTAAACAAAAGGATATTAAATTCTCCAACATTAATAAATTGTGACCTTATAATTTTAAATTTATATTGATAATCAGGGGTTTTACATTTGAAAATAATTTTATGAAAATCCCATATCATAAATGTGTTTATAAAACTTCTTTTTCAAAAGCATCAAAAGGAGATTTGAGGGTCATATTTAATAAAAAATATTAGGTTTCTAAATAAGAGAACATTAGTGGGAAGTGAAAATATGCATATTGAATAAATATTTTATGTCTTAAAAACTTTGGATAGTGATTGATCTCATTGATCACAAGAAATTGGATGACTAAAAGAAAGTTGATGAACACAATATCATACCACAAATAGATATGAATTTTTTTGAGTCATTAGAAGTGAAGGTAATAGGATAAAATTTGGATTTAAATATTTTTTTCCTATAGTTGGGGAATTTCATTACCATTTAGAGAAATTAAATAAGGAAATATTCTTACATGAAATCCATAATTTCAACTTTTAATAAATTACCACTATAATGTAATCCTTTTCTCTAAATGATGAGTATTCAAGATCAAGTTTTCTTGAATGAATTGATAAAATCAACATATACCGAACACGTCTATCTAGAAGAAAAATATTATGACAATTTATTAAATAAGGAATAAGTTAAACAAGGAAGTGGGAAAGGTCGAACAAGAGGACTTTCCCTCATCTAGCAAATAATAGAGTTAGAGATCACAATTTGAACTAGCATTTTCATAATCAAAATCATCAGTAGCTTCCACTCATATCGAGAATTAATTCAATAGAAGACCCTAATGATCTTTGTATTGATATTTTTTGACACTTTATATGAGGATCTGTTAGAAAGTGTCTTTGGAAGTTTAAGGTAGTCCTTCCATGGCCACCTTTTCGAAGGGGAAAGATTGAAACTGACACTATCAAACACCTTTTTCTTTCCAATTGTGATAGAATCCTTAAATGAGGCATGGAAACCACCTCCATATTCCTTGTGTGGAGTTATATAATCCAGCCTTTTATCATCAAACACAATTCCCCATTTGTAATATATTGTTGAATAATTGACGATATACTAGATCTCCTGATGGATATTAACTTTTTTTTAATTAGGTTGGTGGATACCACTAAACTATGTATCCTATACGGAAATATTAGGTTCAGTCAACTATATGGTCCTACCCCAAAATATGACCATATTAATAAGTTTCATCAAATATCACAGATTTCACATTATCATGAGTAGGATGATAATTCATCTGACCATACCGATATTGATCATCTACATCCCTCCATGCATGTCCATAGTAGGATCCAAAGAATCCGCCCTTGCACCAGCATGCAGGGGTTTACTTGTGTTGTCATTAGAAACAACATCCACCGTGTCACTATTATTTCCATCTACTAATTCTTTAATGATACATTTCCCTGGACTATTTTCTTACATAAATCACACCTATGACCTTTCAAAAACAAAAAGAACATATCAACACCCTCTAACACTTCTCATTCAATTTACAAATAATGTTACATCCCTAATATAATTCAGACAACTAATCATATTTGACATTGATATCAATATCATCATCCCTCCAATAATTATATATTAACAAAAATTGGAATGGTTAGAAAAAGGTAAGATAATATCCAAAATTTATAAACCTTCATATAAAAAAATAATTTATTTATCTCTAATATTAAATTATAATTCCAAATCTTCAACATAGATTAGTCCACAAATAAATAACCCAATATTCATATTTATCTTAATAACCTAAACATTAAATAACAAATTATCATCAAAGGTTGTCTCATACATTTCTTCCTATATCCCAAAAAAATACAGTAGTATTTATAAATAATCCATAATGTTAAACCACATCATAAAAATAAGGGTAACTTTCACCATAACTAATATAAAATATCCCAAAATATCATTAATCAACTCATAATTCCATTAATTAAAATCACGTAGGTGGTTTCTATGCCTTTAAACATATGATAAAACTTATACTTATAAACACATGTGGTATTAATAAGTTAACCTCACAAGAAAGAATCCTAATCTAAAATATTATCTAAACATTTTATCCCATACCAATAGTAACAACCCCAGACTCATACTCCCAGATCTATTTCTAAAAACACAATGTTTACATTTTTGGACTTAACACCAATAAACAAAACCCAATTATAACAATAATAAAAAATAAAAAATAACTGATCACTTATATAACCTAGAACATTTTAGGTTTATATTTTTAGACAATGAGGAAAAAATCTTATATAATAATACCCACATATTCAAATGCTTATTATTTCCTATATAACTAGAATTTACTATTACACATTAAGTCTTCAATATATCACAAAATATTCTATAAACATGAAAGATTTTTAGAAAATAATAATTTAATATCATTCTTCATAAATGGTGGAAAAGGAAACATAAGAATGGTGATCTCAAATACTTAATAATGGTAGATATTAGAATTAACATTTGAATGTTCTCATTGGAATAAGATTAAAATAAGGGTAATGATGAAATAATAAATGTTCATGATCATATCATAAGATAACTCATACCCATAAAAATGTGGATCATTAAACATGTGACATGGAATAATTAATTAACTTAATATAAGAATCATATAATTCAATAATCAAAATCCTTGTGAAAGTCATACTTGAGTAAATGATCAATTAGAAACTAATTGAAACCATTGAGGAAATGTGTTCATGTCTTGGAATATGGTTTTAATAGCCCTTGTAAAAATAATTTCAGAAATAACTAGAGAAAATTTAAATCCCAAGGATACATCACCCTGGTGAACTCCCTCCTTACAACCTTTAAAGATAAGAGACAATACCAAATGCATTGGAGAACTATATCAAGATCACCAATTATATAAGACATATCAGACTCACCCATCATATAATATGTACGAAGATAATAAATCATCACGAGTCATATTTTTATCATCTATTCTCATCAACAATTTCCAAGTACCGTTGATGAATTAAACATTTAGAAACATTAACATTTTATCATTACACACTTGAAAACAACATTCATTACTTTGTTGATTGGTCAACCTGTTGTGAAGAAAAGGGTTTCATGAAATTATATTTTCAACCATCATAGTGAACCATCCAAATAAATACTATTTATGGTATCATAAGATCACATTCCTAGTGAATCACATGAATCATACAAGTATATTAACATAGATGACAATACAATTAAAAGAAACTTTTATTTCATAACTTGATTTACCCATGAAAAAAATAAGACCCATGATTATTCACTTTATAAAATAACTATAAAAGGTGATAATAAATTAGGATTGAATCATTACAACATACCCTGGTATAGAATAATTAAGACAAATTATTGTTTTCATTGATGAGGATAAATACTGTAAAAATCCCTTTAATCATATTCATGATAAATATTACATTTTCATTTAGAAAATCACTTTTGAAAAAAAATACCAAACTATTTTGAAAAAACATTTCATTATAAAAATGTCAACATAAATTGTATGAATTAAAAAAATACATTGATGATGATGGAAAAATCTATCTATGTCATAAATGTTAAAAATAAACATTTTTTAAAAACATATGTAAAGAGAGTCAAAAGTCAATCATGCGAAACATGTAAAGAAATATGTCTTTGAAAACATTTAAAATAAAGAAAATAAACAAATATTATAATTTTAATAAATTATTTATGTTTCAAAAATTATATTATTAAATAAATTTTAGAAAATATGGATTTGGAAGAGAAATATTTCTGATCTTAAAGATGACAAAAGATAGATATCACTTATAGAAAATGTTCTTTAATTTTCTTTAATGAATAATGGAGGAAATTGAAATTTAAAATGTAAAATACATTAATATATATAGGATAATGATATATTTGTGTTCCAAATAGAATTATATCATATTATTTACCAAAAATAATCATTGAACATACATAATCATGAAAAGATAGATTGTAACATAAATCCTCGACTCCTTTAGTATATTTTTAATGAAAAGAAATTTAGATAAAGAGTATGAAATGGATCTACAAATACCATTAATTTCATGAAGTAAAATTTCAAAAATAATTAATGAGTTATTATGTACACCACATATAATTCATGGTGTACAACCTGAATCATGGCTTAGGAAAACGAGGGTGAGACAAATAAAACCCTTGGAAAGATCAAAACATTTAAAGTGATAATAAATCCATTAAGTGATTATATTAAACTATTTAATTCAATATATAAAAATTATAATTATATAAAAACATAATTTAGAAATCATTTCATATATAATCAAGGAATAATAATGTCAATGAAGAAACTTTATTTCATAATTAATGGAAATTTATTTAAGAACCATTAACCACTTGGTATCATTCAACACAATAATTATTGGATGAAATAATTGGGATGGAATCTGAAAGCACCATTAATTGTTAAGGAGTAAATATATATCATGTAAAATTGGTATTATATACTATATTTAAAAGTAATTAGATGTATAAAATTAAAATATACAATAATGAATGTAAATTTAAATGAAATCTCATACCTGAAGTCCATACATGTGATGTGTGTCCTTTATGTACTTTATAAAAAACTCATATATAATATATTATTTCCCATAAACTTTAATTGATTAAATCCCTTATCCTGAAAATACTAATTTAATTTCTTTTAATAAAATGTTTAATTACATAATCAATTTAGTCCTGATTGACTATTTTGAAGACTTTTATTTCGTAATCCAAAAACAACTTCAGTAGGATGCACATGGAAGAAGTAGTAATTAGTCCATTAACTAAATAATATTAATAACGAAATAAATATCTTTTTTATTCATTGTCTAAACTTTTAAAACCAACCCTTAATTATTGTAACGAAAAATTAAATATATTATAATCATAGAGATGGTAGATCATATGTAGTATTGGGAAACATTTTATTTTTCAATGATCATGATGGAAAAAATGTAAGTAGTATTATATATATATAATTATAATTATATCATAAATAAAATATTATTTCAATAATTAAATTTATACAACATCCATGTGATGTGGTGATGAAAAATTAATAACACTCATTCGTGGAGGTGGTAATCCACATATACAAAAGAACAAAGATATCATTTTTGTAATAAATGGAATGGAATGAAAATAGATGATAATGTATCATTAAATGATTATAATTGTGTCATTAATGTCATATATATACATTAAATACATCCTTATAACTGGACTTGATCGGTGGTGATGGAAAATGAAACATGTTGTGTCATGGAGGTGGAATTCCACACATATGCATGAACAATGTTTTCATTCTCCATTTGATCAAATAAGAGAAAAATATTGTTTATCTAATAAATAAAATTAAATATCATTATATATAAGATACTAATTAATTTATTTTAATATTTATGAATAATAAATTGTGGATGTAGATGAATAAATTAAACTAAAACATTTAGTTAAAAACAATACCACTTCATTGGACCACACCCATTTCATTACACCTTAAACCTTTAAAAGATGTAATTATGAATGAAATAAGTCCTATAGAATGGGGTCATAGATTTTGGATGGGTTTTGGGTGGGTATTGGATAAATAAAAATGATTTAAAATTTTTAATAATAGAGGAGAGAAGGTTTCGTTTTCTAAGTGGGGGGAGGGGTACTCTTGAGAGTACATAATGATCTAATTTAATAAAAAATAATTATCAGGGATAAATGTTTCAAAATATAAAACATAGGAATAAATTATAACTATGGGTCTAAAAAATGTAATAAAATAAAATTTTAACAAGTTTACATGTTTTTTCACCATTATCTCCTTGTTTTATCCTCTTGTTAACCCTTTTGGAAATTTCCATGATATTAATGTTTGTTATAGTTTATGGCTGAAAAAAATTACTATGAAAGAAAAAGTGGCCCACAAATGTACCATTGTATATATTTTTGAACTCATATCATTACCTTGGCAGAATATATCTTATTTATAACTTTTAAATCATTTAAAAAATATTTTTAATTACTAAATATCTTTAATGTCATTTATGAAATACATGATATATTATAATAAAATATGTCTCTAAAAAATTTCAAATGGTTAAAAATTACATGGATTCAAATATAAGGAATATATGGTCTTAATATATTAATATAATAAAAATTTTATAGGTTTAGATATCATTTTAAACAATGTATTTTGGTTTAAACCCTAGTTTAACCAATTTTATCTTTAATGAGGGTAATAATTTTTTCATTATTAAACGGTTATAATTTCACTTATAAAAAGAAAATGGTATCTTAAATTGTAAATATAAGAAATTTTAGAACATTTTTATCCTAATCTCCCCTTTAAATATTTTTATGATTTTTAAATAATTTATCAAAACATATTTAAGATAAAATACTATTAATGTATTTTTTACAACTATTCACATAATTTACTTTGAAAAGAACATAAAATATATACAATTCAATTATAATCCATTAAAAATCCATTATTTATTAATTTTACCCGTACTATTATTGGTACATGATAAATTACACAAAAAATATTAGTTTTTGAGTTTTTAAAATCATTTAATGGATTTTTCTACTCCTTTTAAAAGCACTGAGTTGGTGTTGCGTAAGCATTTAATGTAATTATTTAATCACCAGAAATTAAATATAAATTATCTTCATAAGAATATATAAATTAAATTTAAAATAAACGTTTTATAATTTTTAAATAAGTATATTTTATCACAACTATTTCATAGAATCTTATTTAATGTGTTATTTTTACATTTCTAGCCATGCATAGTTATTGCAAAATCAGTTGGTTAATTCACTTGTTACATAACTCTAAAATTCATATATATAAATCTAAATGATCAATATTATTTTATATTTGTTAAAAAAAGTCTATAATAGACTTTTTACTTCTAAAATAGTTTCTTTAGAACACCAAATTTGACTTTTCCAATGTTATGCCATCACTATGTCACCAAAGAAAACGATATTTATATTTATCTTTAAATTAATTATAATTTATATATTTTTAATTATTTTAATATATTAATTTTATTGAATTAACATACATGATTATTTTTGTTGGTTTAATAAATTTTGTTCCATTATTATGTCTTGGTGATATAAAAAATGATGCTATATTTCATAAAAACGGTATTTTATTACTATTCACAAAAATGTAACTTCTTTTGAAAAATTTAAAAAATTTAACCGAGGATAGATTTAAATTTATGAATCCAAAAATAAATAAAAGTTCAATAAATTAAAATTATATAACTTTAAATACTTAACTTTAATATAAATATGTAAAATTCTTCAAAAAAACATTTTTTTTCATAAAAATGCATTTTTAATCGCAAAAATGAACTTATACCAAAATATAATAAACATAATTAATTAGATTATTTATAACTAATGGAGAAATATTTTATTTTATAATAAAATTTAAATCACTATGGGAAATCGAAATGAATATAATTTACATCTTTAAAAAATGTACAAAAAATGTTATGTTCACTATTCATTGAAAAATCAGTCTTTTATGAAAAAACTAAAAATTCCTCATTAAGATAATTTTGATATGATGATTTCAAAAATTATTTCATTTTTATAAAATATAAATATAAAAGGTCTAGATAATAATTATATTATTTTCGTACAAAAACTATTAAAAATAATTTTTGAAGCTATTTTTTTCTAAATAATAAATGACTACTAAAAATTACTGGATTATTTACTAAAAATTAGTCAATACATTTGTATTTATAAGTAACTTTATATATTTTTACTAATTTGGTTAATCTTATTCATACCCTCTAATTTTATAGCTAGGTTATAGTGATAATATTTATATAATAATATTTCATGGTTAATTTTAGCTTGATGTTGCATGTTGTATATCTTGTCAAATATAGTGTTATATTGAATTCTCATGAAATTATAGTAGTAATTGGTTGTCTACTATCATCTGCAAAACTGTGCTACTTTTTCCTATCACGACCCACCTCACATAGAAATGTTTTATCCACCTACTCTCTCACTCAGTATTTGTTGTTACATATATCCTTATAGTCTCAAACACCGTTATAAACACGTATCATTATGATTTTATTCATATCTTCATAAGAAACATTTGAATATGACCACCCATAATCAACCATGT
Source organism: Viscum album (assembly GCA_963277665.1). NCBI lineage: Eukaryota > Viridiplantae > Streptophyta > Magnoliopsida > Santalales > Viscaceae > Viscum > Viscum album. Next base: position 1,830,032,954 of record OY728165.1, on the reverse strand, counting down.
TCCTGCCTCGACCCACAAACATCACCCAATCAAAACAAAATAGAATAAAATTATTAACCTATATTCCATAAAGTTGGTTTCTTAATCCATTGATGGGTATTATTTATTCATACCTCAGTAAAAAACATGAAATCATATGGAATAAAGTTAAGATTAGGAATCTCAAACGGGGATATTTTTTAGCAGGTGGATCAGGAAATTAAAAACAAGGAATAATATTCCAAAATACATGTTCATAAAAACATTAAAAAGGTTCAATATAATATATACATCATTATTAACAAAAAATAGTGATAAATTTGAAAATAATTAACCCTAACTAGCTTCTCGATCATTTATTGGAAAGGATTACAGTTAGGTCGGGTGTTTTTGGTGATACCTCCATGTTGTTTACGCTTAGTGGTCCCAAGATCTCAAAAATCATTCCACGAGAAAACATTCCAATTATAGGGTTTGTGGAATATAACCCAATAATTATAGAAAAAGGCAATTAAATAATATTAATTCACTATTTTGTGGTATTTTATTATATTACCCAACATTGGGGTAAGTGCTAGGAACCACTGAAGCACATAAAAATTATAAAACTCCAAGCGGAAACCTAGAATTATAGAGATAATGGACATATAAAAATTGTCATATCACAGTCTATTTAGTAGATATAATAAATTCATCCCAAACATATTTATATAGACTAAAAATAATATATTATTTCAATTTATTTTCTCTAATCCTTCACATTGCACAAAAATCTAATACTACTCAGTCAATAATATCAAAAAATTTATTTGAGATATGAAAAAGGCTCAAACAGAAAAAGACTTGGACATTACATGGAAATTGGATGATTTGTATGATAAAATGACAAAGGTTTGTTTGAAATTTTATTATTCTCATGATATTTTCTCTATGATTTCATGATTCTATGTGAATCTTTATTTTCCTTTTCTTTTATTATTTCATGTCATGAATTTTGATTCTCTAGATATCTCATCTCATGATAAACCTAATTATCATCTTACTAATATTTATGTCTTACCCTTTCTTTTATGTATGTCTCGAGGATATCCCATGTATTTTTAAGAGTTTTGAAAGATTTAAGAGATTGTTCTCACGATGAAAATAAAGGGATTTATAATTTATTTAAAAGTGTTGTTTTATATTCTTAATTTTATAAATATAATCAACCACCAGATATCTTGGAGTGTTTTAGGAATGTTTATATTTAAATTTTTTTAATATTATGTTTTTAAAATTTGGGTTTTTATAATTGGTATTAGAAAAAGTTCTAGTCATTTTTTCGAATAGGATAGATAACTAATTTAGAAATAAACTCCACATAACCTTGTTTGAGAATTAATAAGTCAAAAGATATGATTTATACATGATTCATGATTTTTTATCCCAATGATCATAATTTTCTACGACATTCTTATTAATTCGTGTATAATTTCCCCTAACCCCCCATTGATTTAGAAAATGGATGGAAATATAAGGAATTGTGTGAATAATCAATTCGATGTGAAATGAAATGATTATAAAAATAAGACACCTAATGCGGTGGGATAAGGAGTTGAAATACTCTTTTTGGTGAATAATAAATTGATTCATGTTTTGAATAATATCTTGAACAATTTGGAGTGCCCAAAATTACCCAAATAATATTTTTCAACCTGATATGTATTGAAAACGGAGGGGTTAATCATGGAGTGAATTGTTTTTCAAGTCAATGGATGTTATTCCCAAATATTCTGGAACTCATTATTCAAATAAAGGTTAGTTTCACATCCACCAAAAACCAAATGAAAAATATAAAATAGGGCAAAACAATTTTAAATGGTTCACTAGAAAGGCCTAGTCTATAGACCATGAAAATGACACTATGTTGATTTTCTATAATTCATTAATCCTCATGGGTTTAGTAGATACAATTATTTCCATATGATTACTCCATTAAAGGGTTAATTATTTTACAATGATTTCAGTGAAATAACACTACCTCCATCATATAATTTCCATCAACCTATCCTTGCTCACTAATTCATATGAAGTCTTCCTCAATTTAATGATTTGAAGACCACCTCCATATTACCATGAATGTGATTAATGTTTTTCATTATTAAGTCACAAAAATGATACATCAATAAGGACCAAAAAGTTTCCAAAATACTTTCTTTCACTCAAGTATGTTCCATCGAGCACCTTTCCTCTGTTATGAACCTTTACATAGGAATTTTTTGATGAAGTGTTTACTTTAATGCAAGTATTTCTATAAAAACTTCCTTCATGAAACACTATTCACCCAAGACTATATGATCAGTAGAGTTCACATAAGACCACTCACATAAGCCCTTTAAACAAAACCCCATTTTCAAATTCGAGTTAGCTATATAGGATCCACTCTTATATTCTCACATAGTTGTGTTCAAAAAACATATCTTTTGTATAAATTCCATCAACAAAATAATTCTCTCAAGTTTGGTTCTTTAAAGTAACACCTATATGAATATATATGCCTTAATCCTCTTGAAATCCATTTATAAATGCTAATGAATGGGTAAGTCAGTATTTATAGGGAAATCCAAGACATAATGAAACTCTTCCATGATTTGGTTTTTGAGTAATATTCACATTCATTATCAAAGATAAAATCTATATGTTGACTTGGATTGTGCAACTTTGACATGTTAGAGTGTCTACCCTACTAGCATAAATTACTGGAAATAGCATAATTCACGAATAAACCATAATGAACAAACTTTTAATAGGTAACATGGATACAAATAACTTATAATCCACGAATTTTTTCTAAAATACACATTTATAATTCATAAAAATTACAATCCTAAAAATATGGCCAATATTTTAAAATTTTCCATTTTTATTAGACTTCAAACAACCTAAATTACCTAAAAATTGATTAATAACTAACAACAAATCTATCTCCAACTTTGATCACCATGATTGAAAAATTTCCCCACTTTGGGTTTATTGGGAATCCAATATGAAATTCAATCCATCATAAAAATATTACTTCTTCCTGATAGTATTGAAATAAATCATCCATCACTCTATGTCTATATAACCAATTCTCAATGTATAAAAAATAGAGTTAAAAATAGAAATACATGCCTAAGGATATTCTCTATCACAAAAATTTATTGTCTTCCAAATAGATCAATGTCCATTCCTCCATTCCCTATGTATGAAATCTCCCCTTTACATTCATACCACGTGCTCCCAGTCAATGAGATAATCTCAGAACCATCACAACCATTCACCGACCACTAAGATCACTAGGTTGGAAACATGGAATGTTTCCATTAAATTTCACAGTCATTCTCTAACATTGAAAATAAACCTAGTGTGGCCATCCAAATAAAAAACACATCAATATAAGAATTAGATACCAATGTGGATAGTGTGAATGTCTAAACCTCCTAAAGTAAAGGAGGTGGTTGAAGAACATGGTTAGACTTGTGTTTCTCGAAATCTATACTGGAAAAAACATTGTCACAACTTTTACCACATGTTAATTACATTTTACATACACCACTATGAAATTACTCGCTTCAAATTTTCATTCATCATGTGATACTTCATCTCAATTTTCCTAGAAATAGATTCTTTTACATGATTATTCTTGAGATCAATCACACTATTATTTTCATAGAATATATCCTTGGGGTTGTTGTACATCTATATTATTTTCCTCTAACTATTGATTAATTAATATAAGATGAGTTAAATCTTGGTAAAATATAATGAATTATTCTTATTCCATGATAAAAAAAGTACTTTCAGACTTATTTATAAAATAGTAAACACATTTGATTCTAATGAAGAAAGAGCCACAACATGTTGAATTTTGGTCCACGTCATCACCATCCCAGTCAGTATAAAAAATTGAGGACAACTCATGATCCTTCCCAGTTTCAAATTAAATTCCATAATTTAGAGTACCATATATGAACCATAGAATTGGTTTTAAACACTATGAGATGATATTCCATCAGATTACTCTTAAAACATGTTATTAAAAAGATATCTAGTTATATTGTAGTAAAATAGAATAAATATAAAATAACTCCACTATACAAGGTGGGATCAATATATTTCTCTTACCCATGCATCCAATGTTTAAATCTAATGACAATCAGAGTTTTCATTGATTCGGAATCATGTGTGTTAAATTTTATCAACATCCCTCTCTCATATTTTTCATGAGTAACAACATTCTATTTTCTATTTTGAACCAATTACAGCCCTAAAAAATCTATGAGTTCACCATTCTTTTTAGAATTCAAAACTAATAATACTAGAAAATTCCTCCACTAATTTTTATCATCTTCCACCAAACATGATGTCGTTGACATAGACCATCACTATTAACAGTTCTTTCGTAGATGTTATCATATAAATATTGTGATTAAAAAACATCTTATAAATTAAATAATTTCAAAATAAAAGTCTAGCTATGTATAAAATGATTTTGGGTCCTACATGAGACTCTAAAAGTCTTTATTCAACTTTAACACATTGGTTTTATCTTTACATATCAAGAAACCCCTTATAAGGTTAACATAAAACTCTTCTTGTAAAACTCAATTTATGAATACAATTTTAAAATACATAATATATATCTTGAGTCCACTTTTAATTTCTGTCTCCATGAATAGTTGTATGGACTCAAGATAATATAATGGTCAATGGGTTCATCAAAAAAAAATCAATAAATCTATGAATATCATTTATAAACCATTAAATATTTTTTTACAATGATTCCATACACATCGAAATTATTCTTGAAAATACAATTTTTTATGATTATTTCATGATGTTCAATCTTATTTATTAGTTTCAAAATTTTATTTTTTTTATTTATCCTCATTATTTATTAATGGATCTGACCCATGATTCATATTTTTCTACTTCTTCAAATGATGTTGGTTCCACCATCAATAGTATAACATCATTCTCAGTGTTAACATTTCTTTTTATCATCATAAGAGAAGTTCTATATCCAATTAAGTTGGATAGATCAATACTTTTTCTCATTTTTATTGCCTCAGATGTTGGTTGAATTTTTTCATCAACCAAATCATATTCTTATTTAGCCTTGTAATATTAATCATTATCATATATTTATGAAACCACATGATTTTGCTCAATATAAACATCCTCATCATACATGTTGTTAGAATTTTAACTCCTCGAATTCATTCCACTACTTTCCTTAATGAATTTGTCATCATTACCCTCGAAAATTTTATTATTCCTCTTGATTAAAAATTTATTAGACTTACTCATTATTAAGTAACCAAGAAACAGTTTGTCATCTTTGAAATGTCAATTATTTCCCTAGTTTCCTTACTTATTTTGAATTTAGTGTCTTTTTTCTATGTCATTAATATGTTTTAGAGTGAGATTCCTTCCATGCCATATTACATACTATGTCTTATCATCCCCTAAAAAAATATCAGAATAGTTATTTTTATACACTAAAACTTACAAATATTCACTCTAATAGATGTGATAGATGCCACATTCATTATTAAATGTTTTTTCCATATTGTTCACCTTACATTAGCACATGTACATCTAATCATTTTCAAATAAATTTGATATGTAAGTGTCCAATTAAGGATTTTTTTCTATGTAATTATCATATAAAACTTTTATATATTTATTTTTCATATACTATAATATTAAATCATTGTCTAGAATACCATGAATATTGGTTGATCGATCGTCTAACCGATGATATCAAATATATGATGTCATCTTATTTTTTCAAATTTGAATGTTTCCCTCATCAAAGTTGATTTTTTTAGTATTAACCATATTATCAATGGGGTTATACTTCAAAAAAAAATTAAAAATGGTTACCTATGGATCTGATAAAACTTGTTTCAAACTAGGGAACCCTTAGAGGTGATGGTAAAATCAGTGTGTGGAATTATTATTTTAAATTCATTATATCTTGTTCCCACATTGATAGGAACTGATTAATTCTTTTAATGTTAGTTTTACATCCACCACAAAAAATTGAATTGAAAATAAGGAAATCCAATTTTATTGTATATTCGAAAAGGGATATTCCAAGGAAAATAGTCATAAAGTGTTTCGGGTGTACTAGAATCCACTAGTCATCACAATTATGGTGGATATGATTCTATGTATATGGTATACTCTATACCAGGCTCACTTACAATACAATGAATTCCATGATATTACACTACCTCCCTTAAATCAGTTCCATTAACCTCTCATTTCTCACTACGTTATATGATTTATTCCTCATCTTAAAAAATTTAAGGCCTCCTCCATATTCCCAAGAATGTGATTAATGTTTTTCATCATGAATTCTGGGATATGATTATTCAATGAGGTCCACAATTTTTTCAAAATATTCCATTTACTCAAGTTAGTTGACCAAATTCCATTTTCTTATGTAAAATCCTTCACTCAGGTCTATTTAACCAAAGTGCATTATTTTGTATAATTGTTTCTATTATAACTATATTTGACCAAAATAAATATTCAAATAATGATTGCTCTTGTGAATTTTCTTCCACTAACATATTTCACACATCAGAAAATCCATTTTATATAGTGAGTTCACCATAATACATTCTATCTTCTATATTAGTATAAATATGTTCATAAAAATTCAATATCATTCAACTTCCTTGACCCAGAAATTTTTCTACAGACCTATTCACGCAATTAATACTCATTTCCAGAGACATACCTTAATCTACATCCTAATAATTTTTTTCTAATGAATGGGTAAGATGAAATTTATCGGATTACCCTTTCCTTGGAAAAACTATTCCACACAATAACATTCATGCATCTAACTTTTTTAATCTACATGAAAGTGTATAAAAAAATAATGTTCATGGAACTTCAACTTGTGTTATGGACTTATTAACTAGTGAAAACAATCATACTTAGGGAGGTTCTTGACCCAACTAGCATCAATTCACTTTATCATAAGAAAAAAAACTCCAACGAGTAAGAAATTCATGAATATTTTCTATAATACAATTCTTAACTTCTTATAATGTAACAGAACCGGGTATTTTGAAAAAAAATATGAATATTTTCCATTTCCATAAGACTTAATAGTCCTTAAATAACATAAAAATATATTGACAATAAACAAAATACCAATCTATATCTTAAATTACCTTGTTTATAATAGAAGAATAGTGTTTCTATTAAGTCATTTATGTGTTAAAGACCATCCTGAATGTCATGTCCAGAATATGATCACTCTACAAAAAATAACCAGACCAATTGGTGTCCAAGCCTCAAGTGTGCCTCCACATACATTAGACGATGCCGACTAGTAGCAATGAACAAGGGTGTTTTTTTGGGATATAATTACCCTGTATCGGTGTACGTGAGATGGAAAAGGAAATTAAACATCATCTATAATAGTAAATAACTATTCTGTAGAAGCAATAAATATAAACATTAAAGTTGTTAAATTTAATTTAGAAAAATCCCGAACAACCATGTCTGTCATAAAAAAATGTTCACACACCGGGCCAATAACATATAATGTTTAATAAAGGAAAACAAATACATAAAGAACATATACTATCTTCAAGATGATGAAAATACCTTTACCCCATGACTATCAAGCTGCATCAGACAGATCATAATAATCCACACTATTGGATCTACTTGATGATGTTACCCTGGGCCATTTTCTATCCATCTTGGATTAGTGTTCAACCAGAAAGAATACATGAGGTCTATATGAACATTGATTATCATCTAAATGAGGTGGGAAATAAATCATTGTAGGCCACTCGTAATGGTGATCCTATAGTAAATTTTCATAAGTGCATGATTATTAAATATTCTTAAATTAGACAAGACTCATTTTAAAGTAAAAAAAAATTCTTAGATGATAATTGGTTTTGTGATGATGATTGACCATAACTACTTCAACAAACAAAATAAATTTCTCTAAGAAATAAATATCACTATAGGTGGATACATGTCCAATCCCTAGGATCTCCGATACTCACACATTATAAATATGATGAAGGACTATAGGTATCAACTATTCATCCTAAAAAATAGGCCAACACCATAACCATGACTGTAGAGCACCATGTCTAGAACTGTCATATAGGGATGTAAATCACTGTATCCTATACCCTAATCCATATCCTTGTAAAACTAGATCCACCAATGTCATAAAATACATGGAACATTATATCCACTAATGTTATCATGTTTGTGAATATTCTATCCAATAATATCATAATATTAGTGGAATATCATTTACACAAATCTTATCATGTATATATAATTTCATGTCTAATAATTCTAAATAAATTATACGGAGTTTCGAGATTCACTTGATAAAAAACCTCCAAAATCCCTTCATGGGAAGAATTATAGTCATAAATGAGACTTCCTCTAATGAATATTTCTAAAATTATGTCTCATAAGCTATATCTAAGGGAGTACATTTTGGTATCCTATAAATCATTCCATAAAATTATATCAATCCCATTAGATGTGTTCAAGGGAGCACATTTGGACATCCATAGTAGAATCAAATATAACTTTGTAAAAACATGATAATAATAGAAAGGTTTTTTGAAAAACTAAATCTATATCTCTTTCCACTTCCTTATAGGATCACATGTTTAGTATATATTATAAGGTGACACCTACTACTATCTCTATCAGAACCCATAATTAACAACATCAGAGTCACTAAACAGTTGGGGAAAACCCTTGGGTCCCTTCAGTAAACACACAGCTAAGGTATCCTTCTTGGGACCTTTATAAAAATATACAAGCAGAGGCATATTACATGGGATCCGCAGGAGTGATAGATAATTGCAAGCACCCAACATTGTATCCTTGAGAAAGATATATAAGGGGGGGGGGGGTTCCAACATAAACTCACCAGGAATGATATATATATATATATATATAAGTAGAGGCATCCTGAATTGAATTTATGGGAACGATATATAAAATAACAAGAATCATGTATAAGATCCTCATGAATTATATGGAAATCTGGAGGCAACCTACATGGGATCCTCTATATATTGGTCTCTCGGTAAAATTCACATATCTCGAGGTGATGATGTTCAATAACCCCATATATAAAGTTTCATTACCACCTAAGCGAAAATGGGAACACCCCTTAAGGGAAATGTCTATAAAGGATAAGTTACTTAAAAATTGGTCCATAAAGATGGATCGTGGACCATATTAGGTTAAGGTCACACTCTAGGTTAGTTTGAACACCCAACCTGTCTACCACGTCAAGTCACATCACAATCCTACTAACCATGGAATTTCCGAAGAAAACACATAACAAGGATGTTATTTCCACAAAAAATTTCCATGTACCACAACTACTCCTCATAAAACATCTCACCCTCAGGAGATTTTTGGTTTTCTACTATAAGATGAAGATCCTCTCCATCAAACCCCATTCACCCCTAAATGCTCTATGGAGTAATAAAGTAACATAAACGATTCCACAGTGACGATCTTTGTGATAAAATACTCAAAATGGATTCCTATATTGTCTGATTATGACTCTTAGGTGTAAAATAACAAAAAAAAAACCCAAAAGGATAATAAGGAGGAAGTACACAAATTGTACCCAAACTAAACCACATGAACTAATAAATCCTATTTTGGGTTATAAACATATGCATAACAGAGAATACATGAGGTCTAGGAGTGTACTAATACATTAACACGACATACATGGCATCTAGATGTGAACTTTATCATGGCTATGACACACCTAGGGTCAATCAGTGTCCTAATACCTAGCCATGTCCCCCTTAGACAGGTGGTCCTCCCATGTACTCGACTACATGTCCAAGTATGAAAACATGGGGTGTACTCCAAGTACATAGGGTGTAATGTAAGTACATAATGATAGCATTCTACAACTCCATCTGGCCATGTACTTGGATACATATCCAAGTAGTACTACATCACGTTCACTCTATGTACACTAAATGTTCATTCCAAAATGTTATCTTCCCCAAATGGGAAGAATTCATGGTATGCGTTCATGAAACCACACACCTTGTGATCAAGATTCCCTAAATTGAAACCCATTACATTGGCCCAACCCCCCCCCCCATTTCCCCCTAGTTAAGCATAGATTGACCCACCTGGGGTCCATAAAAACTATAATAAGGAATTAAAACAATAAATATGTATATCTTTTGGAATTTACAGGAAAACATAAAACAACATATATTTGGTTAGACTCTATTAAAGATTCACCCATATACTCATTTTTTAGTCGCCCCTTGATGATACTGCTCCTCTCAGGCTTCATGGTTGATCCTCAGTTCCTTCACCATTACCTCACTCTATATCTACCTCTCCATATTCTATCTCAGTCATGGAAAAGGGAATCCCATATAGGGCATATGTGATAATCCAAAGAAGAGATGAAAAGAAGAAAGAAAACTAGGAAAAAGAAAATGGGGTCTCGACTCATCCCTGATGCTCAACATGAGTTTATGCATTACCTTGGGAAAACCCCCCATTACTTAATCATGACAAAGATATGATCTCAATATGATGCTCCATTATAAATAAATCACCAAGAAGACTCATGTTAATAAAATAGTATTTAATTAATTACATATTAAACATTAATTATTATGTGGAAATTAAAATAGCTCATAATCTCACAAAACACATTTCTTAGGGTAAATAACTTATTTTGGGACCATCATAGTGGTCATAAAAATCAATCCATTCCATCTCATATGGGAAAAAGACCATTTTATCTCTCGTGATCATCTAAAATAAAAAATTTATATTTCTACAAAATTTCAATGTCTAGAAAAACATGTGTCTTAACAACTACCCACCATAACCATTATCATCTTAGAGATACCTTGGTGGTCAAATAGAATCCATGCTCTAATCCTAAGCATTTGTAAATCTATTCTATCCAGATCATCAAATGACCATTCTCATCTCGACTATTACTCCATATCCCAACACAAGATACACCAAACCACAACCAATCTGTTACTCCCCACCATTGTATTATCTTTATCATCATTTCAAAATATAGATCAATGTTCCATGGACTATGATTCATCCATTATAGAATGTAATTACCTGAATAAACAAAAAAACAACTCATACAAGATATCTAACCCACAAAAACATGAATTTCCACTTACATAAAATGGTATCGATGTAAAATGGTAAATTTCAACCCATAAAGATTGTGAATACCCTCAAATGGTCAATTATGTACTCCCTACTATATGCCTTACATTATTACTCTCCTTGATAACAACCTCAACAAGTTCCATTTCAATATTCATGTAAGTCCTAATAATCCATGATCACAATACTATCAATACCTGACAAGTATTGAGCTAGATTGATCATGCCACTAGACCCAATCCATTCTAAATGTATCCTCTATAATAGAGGGAATCTTCACATTTAAGCACAACTCTTGAGAAACCATTCTTGAAATATCACATTGAAAATATTGGTCCTTGAATCATGAGAAACCACTCACCGAATAAAAATAATAGTAACATGATAAACTAATACATTCCATTCATATATCATCAACACAACAAGTGTACAATCCTATACCACCTGATTCAACACCCGAATCACACTCTCATGATTCTTCCACCATCATGGTGAAGCTGAAAATGCAACATGACTCATTATTACCATTAAATATGATTCTCCCTTGGAACAAATCTTCAAAATGAGATATCTCATCAGCTCCACAATTCATTCCGTAATCATATGTCTCATTTAGACCTTTACGGAAAATAATATGCCAACTACACAATCATTGGTCAACAAAGATAGAAACTTGAACAATATTTGACATCAAATCTAGTCTTTATAAACAAAATCCCTAGGCGATTCCTAGAAAATAAAAGGAATAAAACTATATTTGTTGTAAAACATATGAGCATACCATGAATTAGTCCTAGACATGAGCATAAAAACAAGCTCACTAACTAAAAAGGTATCCACAAACTTAGTCCGACCCCTCTTGCATGTTTCTTTCATTCGAACCAAATATAAACACTCCAAAGTTAGAGTCTAAGCTAAGGGAATCTAGATCTAAAACCTAGATCTACCAGTCATATATCATACAATGATCTCTAAGTATGAACACCTTTACCAAATATCAAACTTTTCATCGTTGTTACATCTTACAAGATGTTTCCCATGTTTCTCTCACAACTAGTACACATCATCCAATGTTCCTATCAACCCTCTCTAAGGGAGTTATAACTGAGAGTTGGTAAGGAAATACTGAGCTATGGTGGTTACAACTTATCAACATGGTTTCAATTATATAGCTTTTTAATTGGATGTTATAGAGTAAAACCCCATGTAAGTTTAAATTGGAAACCCATTTAAGGGAAACCCATTGGTAACTACTAATATAAAGAATAAAACTAATGGAATGAATATCCATGAATCAATATTACATGATCGGATCCTCTCAGAAAATCCTCATAATTTTCTATTCAATTGATTTCATGATACAAATGAGAAGAAGTACAGTGAACAAATTAACACTAGGAATTAATATATGATAATACCACCTTGAGGTTTCAGTTCACTGTAAAAGTTTAGGTAGATATCAAAATTACACTAGATGATCTTACTAAATAACCATAAATGAATTTTAGATAAGTAAAATATAATAGAAATCATGATGGGAAAAATTTATGTTGGTTGTTACAAATACCTAGTTAACCACACTTGAAAAAGATACACCAAAAAGGGTCTACTGATTGAAATTAGCTATTCAAGATGACCAATAAGGGTCAACAGTACATACACAACATCGTCTCAATGATCCGTGTCTTACAAAAAACACTCATATTCGTTAAGTAAAATTCTATTCCATACTATGTGGTAAAACTCTACATAAGTTGTTACTAACACTTTAAATAACTGGACCTAAGTAACATCACCCCAAGAAGGGTCCAAATTTATTCCATAATCTTACATATCGATACCACTCCTTCCATGTATGAAAGATGAGTCCTCATCCTCAATATTTAACATCGCAACATAGATTCATTAATATTACCATAAAGTATTGAAAATAATGTAGTCCAATTGAGTATAATGACACCACGAACATATATGGGAAAACACCATTTATATTCTTGTTAACACTTTAAACTGTTGACCTCACCATTAGTAACATAAATCAAAAAATATCAGGCCAATAACCTATGGAACATAAATTCTTGATATGATACAAGAGTTGCCTCTTAACATTACATACCGACAGTTGAAATGAATCCATGTCCTTTTGAAAATGGTTTTAGATCTAGAAATACAACATGAATCAAAAAATACACACCTCTTGATTATCACTCAAAGTGAAATTCCCATAGAACTATGATATCACATATAGAGAATAACAATCCCATAGCCCTATATATATAGAATTTTACCTGATCATTTGTTCTGGATGTACTAGTCATATATCCATTATAGGCACCGAGGCATTCCTAACAATCATGTATACTATATACCAAATATTAATATAATGGGAAAGAAACTCTTCTAATACCAAATTGTCACATCCAACCCTATATCACTCTATGAAAAATAACTTGAAAAGTTAGAAACTAAGACTGAAGAAAACCTCCCCTTACACCAAAGGCCTCCGACTTGCAGAGAGGTCCTATAATATTTATGTGGGAGAATATTCCCTCCTGTCATAGTAAGTTAAATTAACGAAGTAACTAAACCTCATCCATAGATATAAAAAATTAAAGTGTGGTTGTAATAATGATAAACATGACAGTAATAAAATAGAATTTAGTAGAATAATGGATAACCATTTCATATATATATAAAAGGATCTCCCACCAAACCGAAAATTTATAAATGAGAATAAAGTAAAATAAAAACATTAAGCTCATCTTATATCTCTGATATGAACCACACAACTTTTCTCTATGACTCTCAATCTGCAATAGTATGATCATAATTATCCACATGAGTATCTCTAATTGATCATGATACTATGGACCTATCCTTATTCATCATGCATCACGCTCAACATAAAAGTAGACAGAAGTTCGGTACACACACCAAGGTTCACGTATATTGACAAATAGATCTCAATATTCCACCATAAATATAAACCTATAATATACTATCATAATGTCAGGATCATGTAATATAATAAGCCATGTTGTGACTCAACATGGGTGAAGTAAATAAAATAAATTCACAGTTGATCCTTGGTTCTATGAACCTTATCAACCATACATGCTACTTCCATTGCTATAAATGTCTGTAGGAAAAATGTTTCACTATTGGTGGATACATTTTTATCCATGGGATCATCTATATTCACCTTTAATATATATAATGAAGGATTATGAGTATCAATTGGTTATCCTGTAAATTAAGGAAGCACATAAACCATGAATATGTAGATTCATTTATAAACTCTGAACCAGGGATATAAATTTCCATGTCCCATACTCAAAACCATATATGTGGAACACTTTATCCACCAATCAAATCATATAAATGGAATGAAATAAATACTAATATAATAAATTATATGGAGCATCATGTCTAATAATATCATCATACCTATGGAATATAATTTACACAAATCTCATCAAGTATATAGAAGACCATGTCCACTAATTGAGAATAAAAATTTATGATCCTCAATATGGACTCAGAAACATACCTCTGAAATCCAAGATCATGAAGGAATCCTAGAAAAAAATGGGATTTACTATAATAGTAACATTCAAATAGTAAGTCTCATAATCCATATCAAAAGAATTAACCTGGGGAATCCTATAAATCCTTCCATCACATAATATTAGGCTCATCAGTTGAGTTATAGGGAGCACATATAGAAAACCATAGCTGAATCAAGAGTAAATATGTAATAGTAGAAAAATAATAGTAGGGTTTAGTCAAAAACCTAAACCCATCTCTACTACCACTTCCTCTTGGGATCACATGTTCAGTGGAATTTCTAATGTGACAAATGCTCCAATATGTACCCAAACCAATAATTCACTAGATTAGGGTCATTCAACTACTTTGGAAACCCCTTGGATACCTTAAGTCAATACATGGAAATGGTATCCCTCTTGGGATTCTAGAAAAAGATATAAAAGTGGAGGAACCCTACATGAGATCTTTAGGAGTGAAATATTACTGGATACATCCTAAATGGGATCCTATGGAATGATATATATGTAGATGAATCCTACCTGGGATCTATAAGAAATGATATATATATATATATATATATAAGTAGATGCACCATTAATTAGAACCTTTGGAAGAATATACCAAACAAATCAGGAGACAGGTGAGCCTAATCCTTTGAAATTTATTAAAAAATAAAGAGAAAAGGTACAATAAAATTCAGGAAGGATTTTTATAAAGACCTGTATAAACATAACAATGTAAATTAGTCTAAACAAATCTATCACAAAATTCAGGAGCAACAAAGGACCAACTTGAACCTACCTCCAGAATCACTCGTTTAGAAAGAGCATTTGTGACTTGATTCACCTCATGATAAACATGAAGCACTTAAACAAAGATGGAGTATGCTAAATGAAGGAACTCCAGCCACGCTGAAATAATACTCCATGGCACATTTTGGGACCGATTGCGAAGAATTTGAATAGCAGTGGATGATTCAGATTCAATCCAAATGTCATTTCATCCAAAGAAAACAGCGTACCTGATAGCATTAAAAATTTCTCATTACTCCGCCCCCAGAGAAAATTCATTACCAATGTAGTGAAAAAAGAATCCTTTGACAAATCCCCTATGGCTACGGAAGACATCTCTCCAACCGACCAGACCAAGTGCTCCAGATGTTGCACCATCAACATTAACCTTCATCCAACATGGAATTGGAGGGATCCATCTAACATGCTTCAGCATTAAAGGATTTCTTGTCCTACAATTGATACCAAGAGACCTGAGCAAGATTAAGTCAGACACATCATTTTTCATTTCCCCGGTTTGAATACATGAAGTAGTCCGCACTGCCAAATGAATCGCCAAGACACCACCATGAAAGGAGGGGACATGGTTATTGAAAATGAGTTCATTTATGGACATCCAGATATAAAGAAAACAGACTGGCCACCACTGCATATAGCAGCAAACAAATCTGCTCACTGCATTCTGCATTGTGCAGTGAGTAGAACATGTCATCAATTGAATTCATTTAGAGGCTTCAATGTAACGTTTCCTACAAATAGTTCAAGATTTTAGCAGCAAACATGCATGTAAGAAACATGTGCTCATTAGATTCAGCCTCATGTAGACAAAAAAACCAAACTGAGGCTAAATTAATTCATATCTTCTACAAAGAAAATTGAAGAGGAATCCATTTTATCCATACCCTCCACATGAGTAATTTAGCATATGGAGGAATGACGGGCTTATATAAAGAAATAACCCAAGGTGGGGGATGCAAAGAATAACCACATAAGCTTCTATACCAGTCTCAAGTAGTGAAATTTCCATTCTAATTTGACACCCAGATGAGCAGATCAGAGTCATGAAAGGAGTATCTGTCAATTTAACAAACAACCTGACTAGGGAGATTGAAAATAATAGAGGAATTACTTTGATAGTTACCAATAGTCAAATCCCTTAAAGGAGTATGGATGAAGATATAATCAAAAATAGGCCTTGATATCCAGTGAGTGGTCCATAAATTAAGAGCATAATTTTTGGACATCATCCATTTAAATATTAACATCAAGTCAGAATATGATTTCTTGAGTGCTGGACAAATGGATGAGCAAAGATAAGTTGAATGCCATTTATGGAGCTTGTCAGTAAATCTATTTGGAAGAATATATATATATATATATATATATATATAAACATCCTATAGGGGATATTTTTGAATGATATATCTGCACTGATGATTCCTAGACAGGATCCTTTGATACAAACTGGTCACTCGGGCCAACATCTGTCTCTCACAGTATACATATTCCCCAAACCAATTTATAATGTCTCAAGACCTCCATGGACCAAAGTGGAACACTATTCAATGGATATTTACATAAGGGGTTTTTTACCTAAATATCGGTCTAGGAAGATGGATCTTGGGCAATATCATATCATGGACCCATTCTAGTATAGTCCAAACAACCAACCTACTCACCACCTCAAGTCACATCGCAATACCATTAACCAAGGACCACCCCAAGAGAAAACAAAACAAGTATAGTGGAGATCATAAAACATGTCAGTTAATGATTTATACAACCATAAACTGTGTGTAATCCCATTTCTCACTCTCAAGACACTACTAGTTTCAATTACTCGAGGAAGAATCTCTCTATCAAACCCCATTCACCCCAAAAACCCTCTTAGGAGTCCTCAAATCACCATAAGTGTTCCACCATCACGATCTATATGTAAAAATAATCTAATTGGTCTTGTATTTTTTCTAATTATGAGTCTGTGGAATAAGAATATGAAAACCATCAAATGGTTAATGAAGGGGTAGTACACGATGTGTACTGAATACTTTAATGTCTGGCCATGTACTTCTTCATAGCCTATCACACAATGGGTGTGGCCATCTTTTACTACACAATAATGGATTAACTGGGTTATGACTATATATTTCCACTTAGAAGAAATACGCCTGGGTTCAGGCTTTGTACTAAAACATTGTCATTTAACCCTTTCATAGGGTGTCTTCCCATATACTTGGCTATATGGACAATCATGAATACACATATTTTACTCTTAAATCATAATGGGTAGTTATGAAAACATTATATTTCATTTTAGTCGATTATGTGGACAAGTACTAGTAAAAAAATTGTACTCTAAGTAAAAAACATGTACTTTTCAAAAAATCATCCTCTAAAAAAGGTAGTAATGCACAACCTATGGTTATTAATCCACACACCATGTGATTAGGATTTTCTAAATAGAAATGTAACACCCCAAAATTCAAAAGTAAGAATATTGTATTTGATAGAATGTATTCCAAACAACACCAAGGGCGTAAGGGAATATATTATCCAGAGAAATTGCAATATAATTAATATTTTAAATAAATTCAATCTATGATATATCTTGTAATGGATGTGATAATCAGTAAGAAGGTGAGTTTCTTCAATGTCTTGTGTTACATGCAAGACTGGGTATTACCGAACAACAATATATTATTATTATATTATTATTTAATAAAATAAAACATAATATTTCCGTTAAATATGATGTTAGGAACATTATTAACTAATATATGAAAATATATAGTTAATAAAATAAAAAATTAATTCATAAGTAACTAGATAATTAGAAATAAAAATATAAACCAATTGAATATAAAGGAAATAACCTTATTTTTATGCTCATAAAAGAATTGTATACTAATTAATGACAATTAATGATTGGTATTAATGAAATATATTTTTTATACTCCATAAACCATTTTTTATATTCAAAAAATATATTTTATAGGCATAATATAAGAATAAACCTAATATTATGAATAAAAATCAATATTTTTATAAAGGCACTTTTACCGCCTTTTAATGGAAAACATATTTTAAATCAAATTTTTGGAACATTTATAGATTTTATCTGTAAAAAAATATTGAATTCTAAATCATAACATAAAAATTATTTTAACATAATTTTTTTGTATTTTTCTATGACGTTTCATTTTTTTGGTGAATGGTGAAAAATACAGAATTTTAAATCCAAAATTCTTTTTAATCCAATTTATTTATAATAGTAAATTATATTTTTAATTAGTTATAAAGTAAAATTATATCAATTATACATATATTAATAAAATTCATTTCATTGGAACCAATTTCTCTTTGTAATTTGATATAAAAACATAGTAATCTTTTGAATGTTTTTATATTAAAAATCGGTATTGTCATCTCGTCAGAAGGATTAAATTTAAAATAATTATTGTATATTAATATGATTTTAATTTTATAAAATGGTTTCCATATATTGAATCATATTATGTTATAATGTCTAATAATTTCAACTTATTTTTGGATGAAATTAATTAGATAATATAATTGAAATTAATTACAGCGATTAAGAGTAATGTTAACATAACATGGGACTACACTATAATCATCAGGGCCAAAAATGACCACAAAAATTTTCTAAAACACATTTTGTGGCCACACATAGATTCTTTAACCATTTATATATAATATAGAACATTATTTGAGCCACAAGGCATGGCAATAACAGGGGTGGAATTCCATGTTAAAAAATTTACAAGAATGCCACTCCTCATCCGCTATAAAAAGGTGCTCACCCCTCCCACTTCCTTACACTCTCAAGACACATTTTCTAGACCAAAAACTTCCAAAATAGCTAATAAACCACCCTACCTTGATCTTAGAGGCAAAAACTTGGGAGGAAAGATATCCAAATATTCCCATTGGTGAAAACCAAATGGAGTTACCTGAATACAGGGTAACCTTCTTCAACGATCACTTTGGATTTATTTATTTCTCCACTCCTTCATTTATAATTATTAAATAACTATATAATACAAATAGAATCTTAAATTTACTTATAATTTTTAATCATGTTTTCTACCTACTCTTAAACACACTTCCATCTAATGGGTAATGAACATATCGTTTATGTTTATGGAGAACTACTACCTCATGAAACGATGATTGTTTGTTTAACATTACCACATATCATGGTGGGAATTATAATGGAAATGATTTTTAAATTTGATATAGATTATATTTATAATTTAATTATGCTTCTGTTATTTTATATAACACATATCCTTATGCTTCCCGTTTTGTGTAAATATGATAACATCGTTTGTGGACGTGTGGACTACCGCCTCTTCAGAGCGATGTGATTGGTTCACATAATACATAGACCTTATAAGTGATTTTTAATATAAATATATGAAATATATGACATAAATATGATACTATAATTAAAATATACAAACATATATATATATATATATATATATATTTCTTTTTATTCTATTAATATAGTTAAGAAATTATTGTACTGTTCAAGAGTGCATACGACCTATAGTCTCCATGAACTGTGAATTTAATTTTATATATAAAATATTATAGATTATTGTAAATACATATATAATGAATATAAATGACAATTAAATCATTTTTTACACTCAATATATGATTTAATGATGATCTAATTAATAGGACAACCAAATAACATGTCAAAAATTACATGAGAAACTAGTAAATTAACACCTGAAATAGTTTATATAATGTAAGACTGTTGAAAAATGGGTAATAAGATATTATAAGAAGTCAATATATTATATAATAAATATGTTTATGGCTCTGGTATAATATATTGACATTCTGAAAAACATTATATTATATGATAAATTATGATCACCTAAAATGAAACGCAAGGTAATGGATTTTGTCTCAATATACCATCCTTTGATACTTATTTGTTGTTATACACGAATGCAATTTAATGTGATGTATATAATACCCCATTTTAATATAATAACACAAATCATTTTATATATGTAGTATTTAAATTTTTTTACTTTTAATTATCTCATCCAAGGGGTTTTAAATTGAAATTTACCTAGTTGTAAAATTTATCTTTCCAATATCACATTATTCAGTGATTATTAACCTTTTTTTTGAAAAATTCACTTCCTTATAAACATTTTTTAATTAAAATTACAAATATTTTAAATATATACATTCTTTTTTTATGTATATTTTAATTTCCTAAACCCTATACCATTTTTTATATGGGGTTTACTTCAATATTTATAAGGGTATTTAGGGAAATATTGATAAATATGTATCTTTTATTCAATACGGATATTGGATAAGGAAATTTTTTATTATTTAAATAAATTATTTGATATATGAGGAATAATTTGGAAATTAAATACCTTGGTAGGGGACCATTTAATGAAATCATTATGGGTTGTGGACCAATTAATGTAATCCCCTCGATGCATCAATAGTGTCATGGGATTAATCCTATTGGAAAAAAAAATTCCATTATAACCAGTATATTTAAAATTGTCATGTAAAAGGTCTTGAAAGTAGAGTTAAGGTTGGAAAAACTGAATTGGTTTATAACTAGTATTTTTTAAAACATCTTTTGAAAATTTTTTATGGTAAACACCCTATGAACTTAGGAAACATCACATCCAATAATTAATAATTTCCTTTATATAGAATTTTGTTACTATTATTATTATCCATGTGGTTTTTTATTTTAAATTATCTATGGATGCAATCTCACCCGTATTTTATTGATTTAAATGTAATGGGTTTTTAATTATTTACCTATACATATTATTTACTCACTTCCTTCTCAGTTATTGATTACATGGGATGTGTTCTCAATTATTTTTCATTCCATTTTAATTATTCTTGTTGATTCATTATTGCTTCCGTTGTTGTTTTCCCATTATGATAATTTGAGTCAACCCTTATTATTTTTACATTAAAATGTCTTCCAAGAAGTGTACAAGGAAATATATGCAAGGATATCCTAGATGGAGTAAATTTAATATCTTAAAAAATTATTCTATTGTTTTTTTATTAATTTTTATTACAAGAATCATGTATGTATGTATTTTACAAATAATACTAAATTGTGTGGTCCTTTGGGACGTGATTTACCTATATATTATTCTAAGTTAAATATATCATGACAGTAGATCTAGGATTTCTAGTGTAGGTGCACTACAGTTGGTATCAGAGTAGGTTTAGTTTCAACCATGGGAATTAGATTTTGAAAAACATTGATTAGGGTACATAACCCTAAGATAGAATTTGAGTATAAGTATAAAAAACCATCCTTGAATTTTGTTAAGGTATAGATTATGTGGTTCTTCCTATAAATATATCCCTATCTAGATAATACATGTAGAAATGGGTTTTTCATAGATATAACTAGGTGTATCAACATTGAAAAGGGATTGTCAGGTTTGAATTTAGTGTAACCTGGTACACTAAAATGGGAATTAATGCGAACCTGGTTTGACACTCATATTAGATACACTTAGAATAATTCGCATTTTATTTAGAAACCATTGTGAATGATTCGAAGTAAATATATCCCCAAATAAACCATGTTTAAGATTATGATATTAGTTATGCATAAAATTTTCAATTTATGTTATGTGTTACACCATAATTATAATTATAAAAATATCATACTTTTGTGATCTAATCAAGAATATACCGCTGTTTAGAAATGGTATGTGGAAGGATAACTGGTATCAATACTCATTGAAAATGTAGATATTTCCCTAATGTGGAAACCCATACCGTTGGTACTGAAATTGAGCATGTTATGGATATATTGGGGGAACATAATTAGTTTTGGAAAAATAACCATTCCCAAATAAATAAAAATATTCCCCAATGAGATTATCCTATGATGATCCACCTTATGTGATATAATCCCCCATCATTTAGAATTACTACTAATCCCATTGTAGTTGAGTGATGTATTAATTCTCTGGAGAAGATATTTAATGCCTTGGGTTATGGGGAAAAGGAAAAGGTTACACTTGTTATGAATTGTCTCAAAGGTGATGTTGATCAACGGTGGCCCTTGATCAAGAATACTAGGGAGGAAAAAGAAATATAAATCATATAATGGAGAACATTTAAAGATATATTATTTAATAAATAATTCCCCAATGATCAAAAAATTGGGATGAGTATAATGTTCCTAAGAAAAAAGAAAAAGGAAGAAGAAAGAGTTGGAGAATATGAAACCACATTTACAATGCTAGTCAGTTATTCTATGGATTACATATACAACACAGAGTGCATGATTAGTCACTTTATTTGAAAAGATTAAGTCAATTCTCCAAATGGAAATGGTCTCCAAAAATTTTTCATCATATGATGAAATAGTTTTATGTTATATCAACACATAGAAAGAATTATGCATGTAATATGGCTTCAAAGTGAAGCAAGAGAAGAAGAGGACAATAGAGAAAAATATAGAGAAATGAAAAAAAAAGAATGAATGATTATACTACATGTGACAATTGTGGAATTAAACACCAATGAACTATATTGAAGGGAATTAGTGTTTTCTACAAGTAGGGATAAAAATGCAATGATGTTCATTATTTCAATGTAAAGAACGAAAATTCCAATGTGAAATGATTCCACCATAATGATATTGGGAACTATGCAAATTAATTCCCTTTAAATCTTGGGAATATAACTCTAAAGAGGATAAGGGATCAAGGTCAATCTTTTTTTATTGATAAAACTAAAGTGGAATGATTAATTTTCTCTTATACATCGATATTTGAATAATTTTTAAAATGTTTATTTTTTATGTTTTCTTGATTATAAGAATTATGGTATGTATAATGAAATTAATGTAATTATTTTTCTTCATGGATTTAAAAGATTTTGATGATTTGTATCGATAAACAACAATAAAGATTTAGTAGAATGATAATTATTTCAGAAAATATATGATTAAAAGAAATAAAATCCTTAATATGTTCCGGATGGTGAGATAATGATTTTGTATAAAGGGATGATTGTTATTTATAATGTTAATTAGACACTAAAATCTACCAGGTTAATGATTATAATGTTTTGGATCATAATACATAGATTGGTAGTAAGGTTAACCATTTAGGAAATGGTTTAAGTTGATATTTGGATGAGGTATTGTATAGTTTAATGTATTACTTCACCACATGATACATATTATTCTATGAAATGAAGTATAAATAGTTCAAGTCACATTGAAAATATAATATTGTGTTTATGTAATAGGAATGTATATTTATTTATATAGATTAAAATAATTCCTCAACTATAGGAAAAACTGGTCATGAAACAAATATTTTTCCCCTTATCATTATTTTTGATGATATCAAGGAACTTTTTCATAATAGTGGTTTAAGGATTTTTTGTCATAAACATTCAGTTCAACATTTTCTCTATCACCCTCCATTAGAAATTTATTGTTATATTTTTCTTCTATATCCACTTTTCCTTTTCCAACCCACTTTCTCATAATAAGGGACCTAGTTATGAGACCATTGTACTTCTATTTTCTCATATTAAAAAGAATTAATATAAACCCTATTCATGATGTGGATTTCTCAACAATAGTTAATTTTCAAATATCATTCCCATGATTATTGAGATCAATTATCAAACTGTGAGGAATCAATTTATTTAAGGTGGGGAGAATGTAATGTCCTAAAATTCTAAATTAAAAAAATGTATTTGATATTGTGTATGAAAAGAAACAACAATGGCATAGGGGAATGCAATATATGAAGACATTAAAATATATTAAATATATTAAATAAATTAAATCTATGATATAGATTTAAATTCATGTGATACTCAGTTAGAATGAATGTTTCTTCAATGGCTAGTGTTACAGGCAAGACTATGTTTTACCGAATAATAATATATTATTATTAAATTATTAGTTAATTTTGTATGATGTAACGTAGCTAATAAATAATTTGATATGAATTTTATCAACTAACTTATGAAAATATAAGGTTTATAAAATATAAAATGAATTCATAGGTTACCAATTAATTGGAAAAAATTCATCCAATTTAATATTAAGTAAATATTCTTATTTTTATTCTAAAAAAGGAATTTTATCCTTATTAATTAAAATTATTTAATGATATTAATTAAATATATATTTTATATATTTAATAAAATACTTTATATATTCATAAAATATATTTTATAGTCATATGTTAAGTTTAAACCCAATATTACGCATAAAAATCATGTTTTTTTATAAAGGAACTTTTACCGCATTTTAATGGAAAACATGTTTTAAATACAATTTTTGAAACATTTGTAGATTTTATAAGTCAAAATAAACTTAATATTTGATATAGAAACATAAAATTTATCTTAGTGTGTTTTGTTGTCATTTTTCTATGAAGTATCATTTTTTTGATGAATTGTGAAAAATTCTGAAATTTAATTATAAACTAATTTTTTATCTAATTTACTTCAAAGGATTCATTATAATTATATTTGGTTTAAATGTAAAATTATATCAATAATAAATAAATTAATACAATTTAGGATATTGGAATCAATTTATCATTGAAATTCGATATAAAACATAACAAAATTTTGAACATATTTATATTAAAAACATACATTGTCGTCCCGTATATGGAATTAAAATTAAATTAATTTATACCACTTATGTGATTAGAATTTGGAAAAATGGATTCCATATTTTGAATTTGAATATAAAATATTGACTAAAAATGTTAAATTAGGTTTATACCAAAACAATTAGTGAAAGTAATTAAAATTAAATAAAGTGATTAAGAGGGAAAATATCATAACATGGGACTAAGCTTTAAACATAAGGTCCAAAATGACATATAAAGTTGTAAAATATCCAATTTAGTGGCATATTTTGACCCTATACTTAATTTTATCGAATTTATTTCATTATTGGATCCACTTTAAATGTGAAAAATGTGGGTGGAATTCCTATTTCTAAAATTTAAATGAATGACACTCCTCCTCCACAATAAAAGGCCCTCACGCGTCCCACTTCCTCACACATCTCAAGACAAATTGGCCTACCAAAATCAATAAAAATAGCTCCTGAAAGTTCATTAACAAAAAATAAAAGGATAACCTTGGATATAATTCCATCCAAGGAATCACTTTGGTGCAAACAAAAAAGAGTTACCTGAATAAGAGGTAACCTTTTTCAACGGTCACTTTTGTTTTATTTAATTACAAAATCATTAATTTTTTTCCATGATTATATAATAAAAAATTATCTTCTAGGTACTAATATGTTTTTATATTAAGGTTTAAACCTACAATTACACACACTTCCATCTAATGTGTAGCAAACTTACCGTTTATGTGTACGAAGAACTACCACCTCACAAAACAATGATTATTCATTCTTCCTTTACCACCTATCATGGTTTAAATTATGATGAATATGATGTTTATAGATGATATATATGAAATTTATAATATCATTATTCTTATTTATTTATTTTATAAAATATACACTTATTCTTTCCATTTTGTTTAAATACAATAACATCATTTGTGGATGTGTGGACTACTGCCTCCTCAAAGTGTTGTGATTCGTTCAAACTATACCTAGAACCTATAAATGATGGTTCCAATAAAAAAACGTGACATATATAAAATATAAATGATACTGGAATTATTATATTAATATATATAATTTAATTTTCATTCTTTTTTATACGAAAAAGAGATGAATGTAGCATTCTTTCGAACATATGGCTAATCGTCTCCATGAATGGTTCATTTAATGTCTTTTATAAAAATATAATAAATTAATATATACACATATATTAATAATAAATATGATAATTAAATCATTTTTTTCATTATCTATATGATTAAATCATGATCTAATTAATAGAAACAACAAATGGAAAGTCAAATCTTACTCGACAAACTAGGTAATTAACACCCAAAATAGTGAAAATAATAAAATATTTTTAACAAATGGGTAACGAGATATTATAATAAGTTAATATAAAATATAATAAATATGTTATGGTTCTATTATAATTTATTAATGTTATTAAAACTATTACACAGGTGGTTAAATTATGTTCACCGAAAATGAAACATAAGGTAAAGGATATGATCTCAATTCAGATTCCATTGAGACTTATTTGTTGTTATACACCAATTCACATTAATTTGGTTTTTATACCGACCCTTTGTTAGTTAATATCATAAATCCTTCTATTTTTTTGTATATATGTTTTTTTACTTTGAATTATCTCATTAAATGGGTTTTAAATAGAAAATTACCAAGTAGTGAAAGTTATATTTGCAATCTCACTTTCTGTTGTGATTGTTTACGTTTTATTAAAAAAATAATTTCCTTATGAACATTTTACATTAGAAATTATGTTTATTTTAAATTTATAATTTATTGTGTTAAGGATGTTAATATTTCCAAAATCATATAAAGTTTTTTCATAAATTGTTTACTTTGATAGTTATTTGATTTTTTAGAGAAATATTGAAAAATATGTATATTTTATTCAATATAGATATTGAATAAGGAATATTTTTATTTTTTTAATCTATTATTCGATATATTAGGAATGATTTGGACTTTCACGGAACATATTGGGGACTGTTTAATGAAATCCCTACTGTTTGGGGACAATTTGATGTAACCCTCTCAATTAATTGGTAGTTTCATGGGATGAATTTAGTTGGAAAAACCCTTCACATTTAAAACCAATATATTTGATGTTGTCTATTTAAATGTATTGAAATTATACTTAATGTTAGAAAATAAATTTTTTTTGGTAACTAGTATGTTTTAAACGATCTTGTGAATGGTCTTGATGGTAAAGGATCCATGTACCCAAGAAACATGATGTCCAATAATTAAACATTCCCATTATTGATAATTTAGTTATTATTATAATTATCGATGAGATATTTGTATTTGAAATTATCTATGGATTATGTTTTACTCTCGGTTTATTGATTTTACTTGAATGTGTTTGTAGTTATTTACCATACCATATTATTTACTCACTTCCCTCTAAGTTATTGATTACATTGTATCAGGACTATGCTATTTTACTTTCCATATTGATTATTCTTATTGATTTATTTTGCTTCCACTATACTTTTCCCTTTGTAAGAATTTGACCACACAATTGTTATGTTTCTGTTCCCTAGGATTCCAAAAAGTGTACTAGGAAATATAAGAAAATATATTCTAGATGGAATAAAGTTATTAACCTAAAAAAAATTTGTAATATGTGTATTCACTTGTAATATAAGACTTATGTATATATCAAGTTTATAAAGACTTATATACTATTATGTCCTTTATGATTTTATTTATATGTATCTTATTCCAATTTAAAGGTATAATGACACTGAATATTGGCTTTCCAGGGTTGGTTCGCTAAAGGAAACCCTCGACATTAGTCGAAAACCACTGTTTTCCCCAATTTAAGCATATATCAACCCACTTTGGGTACATATAAACCATAATAATGATATAAAACTAGAAATATTTTAAAATAAGGGTATTTAAAGAAATATAATAGAACAACATTTAATTAGGTTGAATTTTCTGAAAATTCACCTAAATAGCCATTTCACAGCCACCACGTGACGATTCAGATTATCATGAGATTCACAACGGCTCCTCTCTTACTCCCACTCCCTGTTTATCTCTCTATCTTCATCTTCTCTCTCGGTTATAGAAATGGGTTGGACAAATATGGGTGTATAAGAAAATTCTGGGAAGAGATGAAATGATAGAGGAAAATTAAAAAGGAATATAAAGACAAGAAAAATAAAAATGGATCACGCCCATGCCTAGTGGACAACGTAAGTTTATACCTCCATGAGGAAAATCCAATATTCTGGAATCTATGGTGGAGGATAAATCGCAATAATATTCTCTACTAGATTTATATCAGTGAAAAAAATGAAACCTAAAATAATATTAAATAAATAAAATTTTAAATATTAATTATTCTGTAAATATTTGAATAATATAAATTCCCACCAAAATATTTCCTAGGTTAAAGACCCTATTTTTGGACTAAATGATTGATCATAAAAAGTAACAGAGATCATATAATATGAAAAAATTATCAATTTACCCCTCATGATCATCTGATGAAAAAATTTCAAATTCTGTTCAATTTCATATTCTTTAATAACACAATTCCTAACACTGAATATTTGGATCATCTTATTCATTAATCATCAATAATAGGATAAAATACATTGATAAAATATTTTATATTTACCAATTAAAGCTAAATAATTTGATAATGTTAATTTGGAATTTAGAATGATTATCTGGTCAATGTAAGACACTAATCGAGAATACCAAATCCAAGGAATATATCGACTTAATAAAATGTAAAGAATTGCAGAAAATATTTTTTAATAAATATTTTCCTTGAATTTCCTATATCAAAATGGGGATGAAATTTCATGGGATCGTGAAAAGGGATGAAGAATAAATTGTGTCGTATGAAGAAAAATCCATATGTGTTATAAGATATGCCACAGTCTTTTCCATTAACTATAAAATAATGGTTTATTACTTATTTATTAGCCGGAATCCAAGTCATATAAAGTATTTAGTGATTTACTACATTGATTTATATGAGGAAATATTCTGATTGTCCATTAAGGTACTGATGGAGATCGGTGATTCTTAATGTCCTTATGGGGCTAGAGAGAAGGAAAAAATAAGTGTGTTTAACTTTATAGGTTCAAATAAAAAACCTCATTGTTGGATAAGATCTAGTTTTTGATGTGTCGAAATGTGTAGAAAAAAGGTCTATATAATTATCTTCAAAAGAATAAGTAGATTCTTCCAGTGTGTAAAATAAGGCCATAAGGATAATGAGTGCAAAAGAGAACTAAATAATACAATCACTATGAAAGAAGAAAACAAAGTTCCACTAATTATTTACCCCATGGTAAATTTTTATTACTTAAAGTAACATAAAAATTATAAAACTCAACACAATAAGGCAAGGGATGTTGAGGATAACCAATGACCACAATCACTAATTCCAATAGAATAAATAAGGTCTAATCATGTGACTACTACTGAAGTGGAGCATGAAAACCACATTATGAAAGGTACAAATGTTATTCATTAATGGGTAGTATATTTATTATATGATTCTATGTCTATGTATCTATTCAAATAATGTATGTTCTCAAGTAATTTTCAAACAGCACCTCACTTCATAGAAGAAAAATCTATTGATAAAATGACAAAGCACTGAAATCCTTGTATCATGATTACAAAACATTTCCAAAATGAATAACTATTGGATAAATATCATATGAAAAATTATTATACTTTCTTTAGTAGAATTAAATGCTATAATAGGTATAAATTTGTCGTCCTTATATATCTGCAATTTCAACTATCGAGATAAGGGAATCATTAAGGAAGGAAAAACATCCAACCATGCTCAAATGAATAAGGATATCATGATCGAATGATGATGTTAGAAGAAATTATTATGATTGAATATATTCCAATTATGATGTAATATTACAACATGTTACGCAATGTGTTATATGGCCTTCCTCTAGATGGAGTTGTTGAGTTCTATACAAAGATTTTACTTGGATATCTGACCATATCCAAGATATCTTATAAAATGGAGTTCACTGAACTAGTAGAGTTTATGATAAAACTATAAGAGAACCTAGATAAGGACTTTATATACCTTAACTATTCTTAATATGGTTCCCCAGTAATATTTTTCATGATGAAGTATGGGTCAATGCATATATACATTGATTATTACAATTTTAATATGATCATAATAAGGAACATGTATCCACTTCCTTAAATATATGGCTTATTCGACAACATACATGAGACTTGGTACACCTTATAGATGAATATCTAAATGGGATACCATCAATTGATATAGAAAATTAAGGATATTCCCTAAACTACCTTTCAAACAATTTATGGACATAATAAATAATTAGTGACACCATCAGGACTCCATAATTCTCTAACAATATACATGCACTCAGTGAACAAAGTCATTAGATATTTACTTGAAATTTTTTGGTGTTATTCCTATGTTATACTCTCATATATATAAAAAATAAGAAGTAATAATAAGAAAACATATGAATTTTTTTAAAAGGAATTAAAAAAAGGATATGTTTAATGAAATGTATAGTAAATATGACTTATAGATTGAGAATTTACCATTCATAAGTCACTTTATCACATGGAAAATGATATCCATGGACCCTTTAATGAATTTGGTAATTGATGAGTGTTAAAAAAT
The DNA here is from genome assembly GCA_963277665.1 of Viscum album. Lineage (NCBI taxonomy): Eukaryota > Viridiplantae > Streptophyta > Magnoliopsida > Santalales > Viscaceae > Viscum > Viscum album. The sequence continues at coordinate 1,830,002,032 of OY728165.1, read as the reverse complement.
AGAAATATATATATATATTCATATATTCATATCGATTGTTTCCTTGAATTTTCAAGGTATTATCAATGATTATTTATAAATTTTTCAAGATGATAAAACCCAAAAACAATGTAAACTCAAAAAAGATTAACACTTTTCTATATAGGAGAATGTGAATAAAGGTATAATGATATGAATAGAATGATATATATATATAAACATTAATCATACTACTCTTACATGGGGAAGGATTTGTGATTCAATGTAATTCATCAATGAAAGTATGGAGTTGTGTACTCATGAAAAATGTTAATTCTATAGTCTCTTCCTTAATAAAATTGATGACATGTGATAAAAAATAATTGACACATGACCTAGATTTTGTAGTGATAATATTTTCCATGAATATTCAATGGTACAATATCAATAGGGAAAACTGTGTCATATATTTTGAGAAAAAAATTATTAAAGTATATATTCACACACAAGGAATACCATATATTCTTCAGAAAACGTATAGAGCTGGTAAAATATTATGAAATAGAATCTATATCGATATTTGAAAAGAATAAAATGTAGAAGATGGTATATCTAAAAAATATGATGCAAAATTTTACATGGTGATGACATAATGTAATATATTCTTACAAGGAATACAATGTATGGACATGGGAATAGTAAAGGAAGGAAAATAATATTACCCTTCTCAAATGACTACAGAAACATTCTTGTTTTATATGATTAGAAAGGCTTAAATGGATGAGGTGAATATTCAAATGAAGGTAGAATAAAAATGAAGGATAGAATCGCATAATTAATCATTGATAAGGATGGATTTGTAATATTTACGTTGGTATTATGTAAACCATTTGAGTATGAGTTAAATTATGGGTTATTAGAATATTTATGTCAATATTATTTATCTACTCAAGAGACACAAAGATGTAAAGATATATCCTAGATAATTTTTTGTGGGAAAATATAATGAAGGGAATTTCTAAACATATTTCAAGGTTATTAGTTTACTTGAAATTTAATCTATAAAATAAAATCCAAGGGGATGACACAATCATTATGCACACCACCATGAAAATGGGAAAAATCACCATGAAATTTTTCATGGGTCATCCAAATTAATCTCTAAGAAACATTTCCATATGGGTTTTGGTGGATTTTTTAATAAATACTTCCCACTTTATCACCCATCAAGAAAAATGATAAATAAAAAAATATAATGATATATATCTAAGGACTATTGAGGATATATTAAACCCCACTAATGATTGTATCTGATCAAGATATAGGGTATAATTTAACATTTCGGAGGAGTCATCAAAATGTATTGAACATAATGATGAAATTTAGTATGCAATATCTTTATTTGGTAGATTTTAAATCTAAAAGGAATATTTATATTTTTTATGACATGATTAAAGCCTTATTTATATACATTAAAGGAGGTCCGGATCAATATATTCATATGGATGAATTCCCATATCAAAATAGTTTCCTCTCAAGCATTCAGACGGCTCCATATGCATCCCTAAATTAGAGGAAATGTATATCAAAAAACTGAAGGGAGAAGATTAGTAATAATATGTTAAAGGTATTTAAACTATTTTAATATATGAAATTGAAGGTTAAATCCATTTAGTATTACGTTAGTGTAGCCCATATTTTATGGATGATATATTTTGATAATCCTTAATGTGACCTACATTTTGGGGTTGTATATAAGGTATTACATAATATATCTCCATGGAAGAGATGCAAGATGTATTTAAATATGGTAATGATAAGTCCTTGATATATTGGCCATTTTTATATTATTGATATTATTTGAGTTGTGGGATTTTGATTAACACTCCCACCAAACCAGTGTAATGTAAATTAGGTGTTTCCCCATATCATTCAAGATGAATTAAATATGATATCCCTCAGATTAATTAAATTTAATGGTGTTGTAGATAGAACACGATCTCTCTTATGGGGAGAATCCAATGATGATCTTTTTTCATAGATATTATATTCTATACAACAAGACAACTAAACATTTCAAATTATTCCTGAAAAATAATATTTAATAAGAGGCAACATGAGAACCTAATGGTGTAATGTAATAGATGTACCCTCATCTATTTTCATCTTAGAATATGAATTGAAATTTTGTTGATGATATTTCTATAATTTGGAAAAAATAATTTCCAAAATTTTTTATATATTAATTTTTCTAATTCAATATACATGTATTCTATATTTAGGTATAATATTTAGTATAAGTCACATTCACCCCATGTGATAAATGATGTTTATTTTATTTCATAAAAATTAATCCTAATAAATGAAGTATAAATAAAATCCATAGAATAAAAAATAGTACAATGGGAAAATAAAAAAATAAAATAAAATAACTAGAATTCGAAATTCTATCATGTTGTAGTCACCCTGAAATATAATGATAAAAAAAGACACTACAAAAAAGAAAGTGCACTATTAGAAACAAGATTATAATTTTATAAAAAAGAATATATGTAACCTTGAGATAATATTTTGTGAATGAATAATGATAGAAATAATAGGTATATATGAAATGTGTAATGATTATATGACTATAGAAAACTATACTATTGGAAGGGTAATTTGACAATTACAATATAAAAATAATCATTTGAACAGTGAAATGACTGTTATGTAGGATCGAATAAGTATAATGAGAGGCTCAAATACAAGAGGGGGTGGGGGGAAGAATTGTATACATTAAAAATTCCTTTGGAACCTTTAATGTTAAGTTTAAAAAGGTTGAACATACATTCATAAAACCTCTTAATGAAACCTTTTCAATATTCTAAAAAGAAATATTCTACCTTAAATCATATAGAATCTGTAATATAATCAGTGTAACAAAATTCCAAAATATAATAATGTTATACTTTCTATCTTTAACAAACTAACAAAAACAGAAGCATAATTAAAACAACTTGTAAAAGTAAACAAGTAACAATAAGATTATTTTAACCCAAAGTGAAGTGTATCCAACAAACTTGGATAATGGTTTCTTGATTTATACTTTCAAAAAAGTTTGTATTACCCAAACCCAAGTAAGCCCTCAATCAGAAGATCAGTATCTGTCTTGTTGTCCCCGCAAGCCCTCGATCTTGAGGGAAATTGGAACCTATGCCTTCCGAATCCGTAAGCCCACGATCAGCAGGATTGGAGTCCGCACAAAGAAAGTATGAACAACTTGTTCATTCATGAACAAGTTTTTCACGACATCCGCACGAAGCACTGAGAGTTTTAAGATCCTCTCTATATAGAAATCACTTCCTAGCTTTTCAAATTTATCATGTTCATCCACTCTCTACATCATCTAACCGAAGTCATAGTTCTTTTCTCATTCAAATGATCTTGTATTTATAGGAAAAACTTCCCATTGGTCGTCTCCACTCCAACGGTCATATTTTCCTTAAATTTTGGAGGGTCTTGGATACATGTAAAACGTACAATAGTTAGTTTGTAACAGTTTTCATGACATCATTTCAAGTAACATAAATGATGTTAAGTTAAAGATAAATTTTAAGTATAAGAAATATTATAATCTGATAATATTGGAATGATACATTTGGAAACTCTAACATTATAAAGAAGATAGATTCTCTAGAAATACTTTATCAAGAAAATGGATTCATAAGAAAAAATAAATTGTATTGAGAAACTGGTATTTCATTTATTCTGGTATCAGAATAATAAGATCATAGTCACTTATACACCAGATTTAGTATCATGAAGATGGTATCATATATACACTGAATTCGATATGATAACGATCAGAATCATATATATCCCATAATTTGTATAGTAAAAACAACATCACATATACACCGGAATCAGAATCATATATACACCAAAATCAGAATCATAAACACGACATCATATACACACCACAATCAGTATCATAAACACATCATCATATATACACCAGATTCGGTATCATATATCTTAATGATATATCTATATGTATAGAATGAAAAATCGTAATGACAGATCTGTAAGTGTAACAGAATGAAAAATTGGAATTACAGATTCTTACGTATAACAGAATGAAAAATCAGAAGTACATAACTATAAGTATAACAGAATGAAAAATCGTTATGACAATTTCAGAACATAAAAACAGAACTTAAGATAATAATCAGAACTTAAGAAAAAGAGATTCTATTATTCAAAACATATGTCTATAAGGAATGTAAAATTCATAAGATATCTTTATTGGCTCAACAATCTACTTCTTTTTTGTATGAACATACATCTTTACTAAGATATAATATATATACTTAGATTAACATGTATGAAAAACCTATCTCCCCCTTTGAAAGAGATCTAGGATGAATACGAATAACTACCCCATAGGTTATGTTTCCCAAGGATCGTATTCTAGATTTTTAGCATATGATTTTCTTTCTAAATGAAATATCTCCCCCTTAGATAAACATTTCTTTTTTAAACCAACACTCCCCCTCACATGGACATTTTCTTTTCTTACCATACTCCCCCTTAATAGAATCTTCTCCTTTGATATCTTCATTAAAACCTCCCATAGAATAAATTCTCCCCCTTTGGGATTTCTAAAAAGTGGGAAAAGGAATGGATAAGTATATGATTTACCAGTGAGGTTATGCATGCATACATTCGAAAACAAAACAAAGATATATAGGAAATGTTTTAAGAAAATTTTAGAAATAAGGTCTATATTACAACAAAATATCAGAATGTAAAGAAAATTATACTTTCTTCTTCTTGTCAGACAACAGCTTCTTTATCAAGGCTTTGAGCTTCTTTACTCACTTATGATCTTCTTTAAACTTATTTAAATATATTTCCAGATCCTGATTCTTCATTTATAAATCCAATATCCTTTCTTCTTGAGCAACCACCTTTCTCTCTAATTCGGCACTGACTTCTTTCTTACTAGAAATAAATCGGGCGATGGAATTGAGATAAACGATTTATCAGAAATTGATGCCTTAACCATGTTGAACTCAGTTTCATAAGTATATAAAGCTCTATATATTGAATCCATGAAGTCACCAAACAATCTTATCTCTTCATTGATGGGTTTGGTACGGTTAAAGGCGTTTTCACAAGATTCCTTCCGAGATTTGTATTCAATCAAAGTATTACTAAATTTTACTTCTTGCTTGACCACCATGTCCATAAAAATATTGGTCAATTACATCTTTTCATTCAGAGATTATTACATCATTTGACTCCGGGAATCTATATTTGGTTGATCTGGAATAGTGCTGACCAACTCCTCAGAGATTGATTGATGAAGTCATTTTAAACAGATGAAGAAGATTCAGAACCTGAAACATATTTTCCTTTCTCAACTCTTCTTGGAGTTAAGTAAGTTGGTCTCTCTATTATCTTAGAGGACATATGATGTGTTTCCTTATCCGATGAGGCAATCAACACACTTTTACATTGATCGGATCTCGAGATGGATATTGCTCATCAGATACATGGATAACATTAATATCTTCATATTCATCTACTTTCTCATGAAACCCTTCTTATTCACCACCTTGATGACCAACCTCTTCTTTATCTTCTTCTTCCACTTCAGTTTATACTTGTTCTTCTTCTTCAACATCAATTTGTTCCTCAACTTCTTCCTCAATGTGTTCTCTAATTTTTCTTCTGAAACCGATTTAGAGACTGAACTCAAAGGAGTTCCAACATAATCTACAACTTCCCTCAAAACATCATCATCATGTTCTTGGACTATCTGATCTTATAATTCATGAACAGGTTCTAATAATGATAGAAAATTCATATATTTTGGGATTTTCTGAGTTATAATCGGCTTCTTATGAACAACAGGAGGTTCTGGTACTTCTTGAGATTTATTTTCTACAGCTTTCAGAATGCACAGTAAAACTTGAGCTTCTTAGGATTTCTTCTTCAGAATCTTCTACTTCTTTTCTTTCTCTAGGTTTTTTGCTTGCTTTATTTTTAAGGCCTTAGCCTCCACTAAATTGAAACAATAAGAAGTATCCCGTTAATTTCTTCTAGCTTCCATTTCACTCCACATTGAAACACTTTCATGAGAATAGGCTTTTGATTTCATTGCTGGAGGAGGTGCGGATAGCGGGACATCCGAAAATGGTACTAGAAAACTAGGTTCATCATATTTCCTTTTCTTGGGTACCGATTTTGAAGATTCTGGAACATCACTTTTTATCTGGAAATCCATTTATTCAAAACTTTTCTACTCTTCAATAAACTCTAACTTCATCCTTCTTAGAGTATCATCACTGATAAACACAATATTGAAATTCTTTGAGACTAATCGACATGGACCATTCATTTCTTGAATACACAAGACAATTATCATAGAGATAGTTTCACGATATATACAGATTTGTGATATGATAGTTCCGCCTTTGATTGCATGGATTTTGAGAACGATATATTTCACCAAGTTGATATTTCTTAAGTTGACAAGAAAATCCAAGAGAATGATTTCCTAAATATTAAGAGATTCCTTATCTTCCTTTCTTGGAATAATAAATCCTTTCATCCAAAGAGCTTCCATCTTGTGATTCATTAAAATATTCATGATCATCGGATTATTAACAAATTTAAGACCAAGAAAATCTAGGGCCTTAGATTTCTCAAATGAACCATCCATCTCGGGAAGTTTTTGAGAGAAAAGAAGAGCTTTCCCTTCATATGGGATGTTGAGAACATTTGCGGCCTTCTTATAGGGGACTGTATATGACATATCATATCATCTGAACTTAAATAGATCCTTACCATCCATTTGAAGGAAAGTAACATATTCATATAACTAAATAAGTAGGTCAGGATAAATAGGATCCTGAGTTTTCTCCTTAGCTACACTGAATATTTCTCATCCATTTGATCGTGTTACCTTAGAAATGAGGGAATCATACTTTGCAAAGACGTTAGGGAAAACCAACCTTTCCCTAAAGATTTACCAATCATTAATTTCCTTACTAATCGGCATCTGATCTGCTGGGATTCCCGAGTCATTCAGGGAAAAGAGAAACAATGAAATAGGAATGAATAATTTGATGACACCAGCACTTCAGTATAGAGATCTGTAAGGATGGTGCATCTATTACAGATGAGGCACCCCTTATATAGAACTGTTTATTACCATTCAACTTCTATAAGATGATCAAATGACTAACAACAACCTAATATGATCTTACGGTTGAGGATGATTATAGAAAATGTGAATTCTGATATTTTGAAGTAAGGTATGCCATAATTTAAGAATTTGAAATATCAAAAACTAAAAATTAAGATAAGAAAATAAAGAGTAAGAAAGTGTACCTTTTTGAAATACTATAAGGTGTTTTTCAGTATTATAAGAATTTTCTTGGCAGTTTTAGATTCCAAAATTTTCAGATTTGAAATTGTTTATTCCGAAATTTGCAAATAAAAAATTGTCAAATCCGAAATTGTCAAATCCTAAATTTTGATATCCGATATTTTTCAAAAAGAAAAAATTGGAGAAAGAAGAAAATATCATGAAAGATAAAAATTTTAAGAAGAATAAACGACTTAAAGAAAGGATAAGAAGAAAAAAAATATATAATCCCCCTGGAATAAGAAGTAATTTAATGTTAGGAGATGATTTAAACAAGAAGTAGATATGAATGATCACCTTATAGGGATAATTCATAGCTTCTGTTTAATGTACTCAAATCTATCGGAAGGTAAGGATTTTGCAAAAATATCAGCAAGTTTCTCTGGAGAGAGTGATGTGTAGGGTTTTTACTTAGGGAAATGGAACTTGTGTTATCACACATTATTTGGGTCTTAGTAAAACTCATGCCATAGTCTGTGAGTGTGTGTTGCATTCACAACACCTGAGCACAACAACTTCCAGCTGCTACATATTCAGCTTCAGTAGTGGAAAGTACTACAAAATGTTTTTTCTCCCTAGACCAAGGAACTAAGGAATCTATTTAGAAATGAAATGTTCCAGATTTACTCTTTCTATCCATTTTACAACCACAAAAGTCAGTATCTAATAACCTTCTATGATAAAAATAATTTCCAGAGGAATAAAATAGTCCCAAATCTAGAGTTCCCTTTTAATACTAGAAAATCATTTTTACGGACATTAAATGATATTATTTAGGATTTGATTGAAATATTGTACATAAGCATATTGAGAACATTAAGTTAGGTTGACTGGTTGTTATGTAATGTAAACTTCCTATCATTTCACTATAAGATGTTTAATCCACATGTTTCCCTGATTCATCAATATCAAGAGTTTTAGAAGTTCCGATATGAGTACTTATACTTTTAGTGTTTTCATACCCGAACTTCTTAAGAAGATCATTGATATACTTTTGAAAAGATAACTATGTACCCTCTGGATTTTATAAAATTTTTAAACAAAGGAAAAAAGATAACTCACCCATCATACTCATCTCAAATTCAGATTTCATAAGATTTGAAAAGGAATCAGTTAAGGATTACTAAGTTGATCCGAAGATGATGTCATCAACATAAATTTGGACAATCAAAGATCGTTATTGTTTTTCTTAATAAAAAGGGTTGGATAAGCAGTTCCCTTAACATAGTTATTTTGAATCAAAAATCATGAAAGTCTATCATACCATGCTCTAGGGGCTTATTTAAGTCTATATAGATCATTGGTAAGTTTATAAACATGATTAGAATATTTTGTATCTTCAAAGCAAAGAGATTGATCTAGATAGACTTCCTCCTGTACATAACCATTAAGAAAATGCAAACTTTACATCTATTTGATAAAGGTTGAATTAAATAATTCTGTAAAGGATAGAAGAATACGAATAGATTCATGTATTTCTATAGGAGAAAAGGTTTCTTCATAGTACATTCATTCTTGTTGGTTATAGATATTGGAAACTAGTCTTGATTTATTTCTAAAAATAACTCCATTTTCATCGCATTTGTTTCTAAAAACCCATTTTTCTCCAATAATAGATGTTTCATTAGGTTATTCAACCAAGGTCCAAACTTGATTCCTTACGAATTCATTGAGTTCATCTTTGAAAGCTTCAATACAATATTCATCACCCACAGATTCTTTAGAATTCTTCGATTCAAATTGGGTGAGGAATGCAACATGTTCAACTTCATTCCATAATGAACTTCTAGTTCTTATTGGTTGATTAACATTTTCAATGATATTATCACTGGGATGATTCCTATGTAACAAATGTATTGGATTTTGAAAAACATGTTCATCTATGTGGGGTAGAAAATAATTTGGTGTAAATGTCTCATAAATATTTTCTTGAACATTATCCTTGACAGAAGAATCATTTATTAAAGGTTGGTGATCAGTTTTAGAAAATATTTTACAAAAAGACTTAGGTTTTTTAGAATCAAAATGATTTTTTCATCAAAATAAACATGTACTATTTCTTCCACAGTACAAGTGTTTTTATTAAAAACTTTGTATGCCATAGAGTTAGTAGAGTAACCTAAGAAAATTCCTTCATCAGATTTGGGTGCGAATTTATATATGTTATCCTTGGTATTCAGGATAAATACTTTACAACCAAATACTTTGAAGTAAGAAAAATTTTGTTTTTGGCTAGTCTATAACTCATAAAGAGTTTTATTAAGAAAATTCCTTAATAAAACTCGATTTATAGTATAACAAGAAATACTTACAGCTTCAGCCCAAAAATGATTAGCTATAGAATATTCACTCAACATGGTTCTGGTCATCTCTTGAAAAATACTATTTCTTCTTTCTACAACACCATTTTGTTGAGGAGTTCTTGGAGATGAAAAGTTGTGATTTATACCTTTTTTACAACAAAAAGTTTCAAAATCAAAATTTTCAAATTCTACACCATGATCGCTATGAATAGTTATTAAGGGTAGATTTTTCATAGTTTAAACATTTGATCTAAATACTTTGAAATAAAAAAAAACTTCAGATTTATTCGCGAGAAAATAGACCCATGTAAATATAGTGTAGTCATCAACTAGAACAAATACATATTATCTTCCTCCAAAACATCCAGTTTGTGTTAGACCAAATAAGTCCATGTGCACTAACTGTAAGGCATTACAAGTTAATTCTAGATTTATGTTTCTTTCCATATTGAAAAGGATCACAGACATTTGAAGAATCAAACTTAAGTTCTTGTAGATCCATAAAAAGTTCATTCCTAGAATGTTTACTAAGATTCCTTAAGTTACAGTGTCCTAGTCTTCTATACCAAATCCATGATTTATCTTCAAATTCACTAAGGCAAGGTAGATCATGACTTCTAAGGTCTTATAGGTTTAAGGGGTACACATTATCATGCCAAAGGTCATAGAGAATAAACTCCTTCTTGGAATTGTGTACTAAAAATTTATCATTTATAAAATTCACAAGGTAACCTTCATCAAATAATTGGCTTATGCTAATGAGGTTGTGCATAAGACCTTTTATAAAAGGAACATTTGAAATATAGATTTACCAAGAATAATAATGTTAAATATACAGACAATTTCTCCTTGACATTTATCACCAAAAGTTACGTTTCCATATTTAGACTTTAAAATCTTTTTGAAATAGTATTTGGTTCCATTCATGTGTCGGGAACATACACTATCCATGTACCAAAGGTTGTTGGTACATACTTCATTATCCTAAAAAAGAAAGAGTTATATTTTCAGAATCAAAACATTCTGGGATCCGGAACAGTTAGATAATAAAATCATAGGTAAACAAACTTGTTTAAAAAAATAAGGTTTATGAACCCAAAGGATTGGACTTTATTTAAAGAAAATTCTTTCTTCTAATGCCCACCACATTTACATTCAGTACAAAATGGGGCTCTTGAGGGAACAAAATAATTGTTTTTGAAAATAGGTTTTTCTTAAGAATAACCTAAACCCTAATTATTAGCATGAGGTCAAATTTTAGAATACATCTTGTCAAAAGTTTCCTTACCAAAGGTAAAATTTGCAAGAAGTTTCTTCAAATAAAATATTTCTGATTCTAGTCTCAGGACTAAATTCATATCCTCAAAAGTAATAGATTTAGAGTTACGTTTAATTTCTAAAACATCTTTTTCATAAAACAGATTTTTATGATCCTTAGAAAGTTTATCCTTCTCATAATTTACATCCTCATGATTCTTATAAAATTATTCTAAAAAAACATTTTCCATCTCAAGAACTTGGCTATGATCCAAAATTTCTTTTGTTAAAATAGATTCTATAGAATTTTCTTTTTAAAGTTTCTTAGAACCTTTATTATTTTTTATTTCAAGAAACATAGAAAATCTCGAAACTTTCTCAAAGGAAGGAAAATCAATATCGTTATCTGATGAAAAAAGATTCTTAATCTAAATAAAAACCTATATCCATAAAATTTTCTCATAATGACATATTGTTTAAGGATTCAACAGTTCATACCTTAGCCATAAGACAATGATTTTGAAATAAATCTCTGGCTAATAGACCTATATTATTTTTCCCAGAAGATTCATATTCTGAAGAATCATCAGAGGAATCTCCACCACTAGCACTCCAATTGTCATTGGATTTTAATAATTTCTCATGCTTTGATCTGTAGAAATTTTTCTTGTTTCTTTATGAATTTATGTCTTTCTTGTCTCTTTTCTTAATCAAGAGGCAATCAAATTTAATATGTCTGGTTATTCTACATTCATAGCATGTCACTTATCCATCTTTCTTGTCCTTTCCATCTTTATTCTTGTATCTATATCAAATGTTCTTCTATCCAACAATCTTGTACATACTCCGAGAAGGATTTTCTAACACATTTTCAAAATCTTCACTTTCACTAGACTCAGATTGAATAACAACCTACTTAGATTTCGATCTTGTAAATCTCTTAGGAGTCTTCGATTTTATATGATTTGAATTAGTTGAAAAATAAAATTATCCATTTCCATTTTTCATCCTAAAATTATTAGCATCTCTCTTCATTCCAGTTTCATGTCGAAGAAGGGTTTCAAACAATTCATAAAGAGAAATCTGTGTGACTTTCCTAGTCTCATCTATAGCATTCCTCTTGGATTACCATTCGTTACACATGATGAAAATAATCTTTTCTACAAGAATCTCATCATCTATACCTTTCTCTCCCATGGATTGTAAGCTGTGGACAATACTCATTAATAGTTTTTGTACTTTACATATGGGTTCTCCATAAGGAATGAAAGAACCATCATATTCAGCTCTGAGCATAGCTCTTCTAGTTTCAATAACATTGGATGTTCCAAAGTGAGTTACTTCAAACTTCATCCAAATACTATTTTCAACTTCACAGGATGAAATTTGGCTATATATATATCTAGTCATGGTAAAAGAAAAAGTATTTCTTACCTTATAATTCAGCTCGTATTCCACCTTTTATGGATTGGTAAAAGTTCTACGTTCTTTATCAAAAATCTTATAGTCTCTAATTAACATGATGCAGTTGTATACCCCAGTATTTATCACAAAAGTCTTCATTTTTTATCTCCAGTACTCATAGTCATTTCCATCAATGATTGGTGGAATAGTAAGATTGAGATTATATAGATATCCCACATGAATACCTTCCATATTAAAAAGACATTTCTTTCCACAAAACATGTTAGCAGTAAAATATTATAAACAAATGTTAAGAACATAGAAAAATAAAACATGAGCAAGAAAAATTATATTTGGTTATAAGTATTTCAGAGACCTCCTCTGATACCAATTGTAGGATCAAATAAGTATAATGATATGCTCAAATACAAGAGGGGGGTGAATTGTATACTTTAAAAATTCTTTTGGAACCTTTAAAGTTATGTTTAACAACGTTGAACTAACATTCACAAATACTTTTAAAGAAAAATTTTAAATATTATTAAAAGAATTAATCTACCTTAAAGAGTACAGAATTTGTAATATAATCAGAGTAACAAAATTACAATGTATAAGAAAGTTATACATTATATCTTTAAGAAAGTTACAAAAACATCAGCGGAATTAAAAGAAATTATAAAAGTAAACAAGTAACAATAAGAATATTCTAACCCAAAGAGAAGGGTATCCAACAACCATGGATAAATGTTTCTTGATTTATAATTTCAAGAATGTTTGTCTTGCCCAAACCCAGGTAATCCCTCAATATGAAGATCGATATCTGTCTTGTTATCCCTAAAATCCCTTGATTTAGAAGGAAATCAGAACCCTTCCCTTCAAAACCTGGAATCCCACGATCAGCATGATCAGTGTCTTCACAAAGCATGTCTGAACAAGTTTTTCATGCTTGAACAAGTTGTTCATGACATACACATGAAGCACTGATAGTTTTAAGAGCCTCTCTCTCTCTATAAATAACTTAACAGCTTTTCACATGTATCATGTTAATCCACTCTCAACATCATCCAGCTGAAGTCATAGTTTTTTGCTCGTTCAAATGAGATTTTATTTATAGGAAAAAATTCCCAACGGTTGGCTCCACTGCAATGGTCATATTTTCCTTAAATTTTGGAGGGACCTATACACGTGTCAAATATACAATAGTTAGTTTATAATAGATTGTACAACATCATTTCATGTAATAGAAATTTTGTAATGTTAAAGATAAACGTTAAGTATAGATATCTTAGATTTTGATAATATTGGAATGATACATTTGGAAACTCTAACATTATCAGGAAGACAGATTCTTAAGAAATAAATTATCAAGAAAATGGATTCATAAGAAAAATTAAATCGGATTGAGAAACAGGTACTGCATTTGTTCTAGAATCAGAATCCTATGATCAGAGTCACTTTTACCTCGGATTCGCTATCATAAAGATAGTATCATATATAAATCGGATTCACTATCATAAAGATCAGCATCATATATAAAACAGAACCGGTATTGTAAAGACAACATCACATATACACCGGAATTAGAATCATAAACATGGCATCATATATACACTGGAATCAGAATCATAAACACGACATCATATATAAACCCGAATCGGTATCATAAACATGGGCTCATATATACACCAGAATTGGTATCACATATCGTAATGATATATCTATATGTATTGAATGAAAAATTGTAATGATAGATCTGTAAGTATAAAATAATGAAAAATTAGAATGACAGATTCATAATAATAACAGAATGAAAAATCAGAATGACATGTCTGTGAGTATTACAGAACGACAAATCGTAATGACAACTTCAAAAATTAAAAATAGAACATAAGAATATTATCAAAACTTAGGAAAAAGTGTTTGTGATTTTCAAAACAGATTTCCATAAGGAATAGAAATGTCATAAGATATCTTTATTGACTCAACAAGTTGGAATTCTAACATGGCCATTTAATTAGTAAAATAATTATACTGTATTGTATGTAATAAAAATATAAGTATTTTACAGAATAAAACAATTAAATAAATGATTCAAATTTGATAAAGTTATTGTTTTAAACAATGAAAACATAATTGTATTTTTTGGAAATAATATTTGTCTTTCTTTTTTAAAAATGATTTTTATGATAACATTTAAAATTTAAAATAGAACATTATTATGGTAAAATTATAATATAAATAAATAATTATACAATTATAAATAATAATATAACTTTATAAAATGATATGTAATTTTATTAGGGTTAAAAAAACGCTATGTCATAAAAAATAGTTTTTCCCAATAATTCAAGAAAATGAAAAAAAGTAAATTTATTATAATTTTGAAATTATTTTGATAAAATTTAGTTTATTTTTATAATTATGATACCAAAAATAGGTGAGGGTGAACTTTTATTATTTTCAATTAATAGTAAAATATATAGGTGAATTGTAGAATACCTTATACATACCCTATAGGTACTGTATTTTATTACATTGAATATGAATTAATTTATGAGTTTTATAAATTATTTATGAATATTTTAATGTTATATTTACTATTAATTCTCAATCCCCTTACAACATAATCCCATGTTTGATCACTATTTGGAGAAATAATATTATATTCTAATAATTTATTCTAAAACATCCCTCTCCTCCCCTTATTAATACAAACCCTCACCACCCAACATTTTTAGAAAAATTAAGATCCTTATCCTTCAAATGTTTGAGTGAAATATTCCTATAAACACTTCAATACATGTTTGAGAATTTTTTTCATAAAATGAAATCCCTTAAATATCAACATGCCCTTTAAAGAATGTTGGGTCGGAGGTGATGGCAAGAGGGGGGGTGAATTGCCTTTTTAAAATTAATTAACAATTTAAAACAAATTTAAATGCAGCGGAAAGTAAAATGGCAAGACACAATTGATAATGGAGTTCGGCTTTAAACTCAAGCCTACGTCTCCGCTCCCAACTCAACCGTTGGGAGATTTATACGACCGCTTTCTTTTTAATGGTTATAGCAAGAAACCCACTAGCCGTTTTAAGGTAGGCTAGATCACCTTCTTACAGCTTGCTTTTTTATTATGGTTGTAGAAAGAAACCCAAATTGAAAGAAGGAAGAAAAAGGGTGGTTTGTTTTAATACAAACCCAATTAAGAACTAAACAATTGATTTAAATAATTTAGAACAAACTAGAGGAAGCCTTGAGTGCCAAGAGGTGAGTGTAGTTGATGTAGAGGTAGCCCAAGCTTCAAGGATGGCAATTGGATCTCATGTAGCCTTTGAGAATTGTCGTAGGAGCCTCAAATGATCAAAATAGCTTTGGTATGCTTCGGTATATAATCGGGGGTGTTCCCGGCATCCATGGACGTCTATTTATAGGAGAAATACTCCCAAATACTTCAAAATAGCCGTTGGAGGGCTTTCGGAGCCGTTGGGGATCAAGTGGGCCAGCCTGGTCAAAGCCTAACGGCTAGTTTGACTGAGCACACCGGCTGGCCGGTGCTGATCCACCGGCTGGCCGGTGCACCAGACAGAAGCAAGGGATTTCTGTCTGGCTCCACCGGCTGACCGGTGCTGAGCCACCGGCTGGCCGGTGGTCTGGACAGAAGCATGCTATTCTGTCTGGGTTCCACCGGCTGGCCGGTGGTCTGGACAGAAGGTATGCCACTCTGTCTGGACCCACCGGTTGGCCGGTGGCACCTGGCATAGGGCAAGGCCTTCTGCCTGGTCCACCGGCTGGCCGATGGGCTGGATCCGGCGGGCCGGTGCCCTTACCGGCTGGCCGGTGGTCTCACACCGGCTGGCCGGTAGACTTAAACAATCCATTTTGAATTCTTCTTGGGCCAGCTTGTAGGCACCCTATTTCCTATCATCAAAAACACTTGAAAACAAGTTAGAATAAAATTAGAGTGATTGTGATCATTAAAATCCAAGAGATAGGGGTGCAACAATCTCCCCCTATTTTGATGATCACAATCACAAAAGAGAAAACATTAAAAAGGTATGAAAGCTTTAAAAAAGGGTATGTCAATTGAAAACTTAAATAAACAATTTGAACTTGGAAAACTTAGAGACGTGCCAAATATAATGATCTTGAAAGCATTGAAATACTGAGAAAGGGTTATTTTTTGAAATTGCAACCAAATGCCATTTTTTAAAGAAATCAATTGAAAACAATAACTTAACCATTTAAAACAGATTTTGATGAAATCAATAACTTAAAATGGAACTTGTAAAAAGAGCATTTTAATAAATAACTATGTAATAGAGAGGTTTTCTCCCCCTTTGGGATTATCAAAATAGGAGGAAAATTATGAGAGAGAATAAGAAAAACAATCAAAGAGGTAAACAATGATAAAAAGGAATGGATAGACAAGACAACTTGAAATTTAAATAAGATGAAATGGTACAAGGAGAATCCAAAATAAAAATACAAAAACAAATCAAAAACAACTAAGGCTCTATTCACTCCTAGAGGGTCGAGGGAGACGACGACGCCTGAAGGTCGGAGGAGCTGGAGGAGCCTGGACCGCCTCGAAGCGACGATCGAGAGAATCGATCCGAGAGTGGAGCTGATCAAACTGAGAGCTGAAGTAAGAAAACTGCAAGTCCATCAGGGTCTCAATCTGATCCTGGAAGCGTATGAACTGATCAGCCGTCACCGGCAAGCCACCAGCATCAGCAGGAGGGGGCACAGCCTCAGCAGGCTCAGGTGCATCATCACCCTCTCCAGCCTCCTCATCAGCAGCAGCATCAGCCTCACCTTCGCTGTCACCACTTCCTTCCTCTTCATCATCATCACTATCCTCACTGTATGAAAGAGGATAGGCAGCGGCAATAGCAGGAGGCATGGCATGGGCAGGAGGATGGGAATGAGTCTGAGGAGAGTAGGCCTTGATAAGACCGTCCTTGTCGACAATCCATTCCTGACGCCAAGGGTGCCAACGGATGTTCATTCGTTGCACCATCATAAAATTCACTATTCTATCCTTCGTTGGTTGCTCGAAGGAAGTAGCATGAAGAGGCACATCAAGAACGGAAAAGATTTTAGTCAAGAGGCGTCCGTAGGGTAGAGTTTTGGACCGGCGCGGGTGCTCAGCCACATAAGTCATGGCCCGAAACAGAAACCGGACCAAATTGAAGTGAATGCCTCTGGTGATAAAAGAGAGAAGATAAATATCAATGAATTTGACATTATCATGATCCCCGATACGGGGCGCAAGGGAAGTTTGAATGAGGCGCTCAATAATACGATGGTTAGGAGAGAGCTGGGAGAGCTTGACAATGGGATTTGAGGGCTGCCCTGTGAGATGCTCAAGAGCGACAGCAAGATCAAATTCAGAGTCTCGAGGAAACTCCCCCTGAGCAAAAGCATGAGGTCCAACATGAGGAACTCCCAGCATCCAGGCAATTTCCACTGAAGTAAAAGTGATGGGTTGCCCAAGAGCAGTGGAGGGGATGGTATCAATGTCATTAGAAACGGACCACGTCAAATGAGCATAGAACTCTTTGACAAGAAGAGGATAAATGACATCCTTTTCGGGTGGCTCAAAAAATGAATGCCAATGTTGATACTCAATAATTGAAAAAAGCTCGAGACGAGCAGAAGAAAGCCAAGGATAGTCAATAACTCTACCGGGCAAAATGACTTTGTCATGCCATATGTCCGGAAGTTGAGGGATTGAAGGAGGAGGAGGTGCTTCTTGAGCGATACCCTTGCCTTTGCGAGTAGATCGAGGTCCCATGATGGCAAAAGGAGCTAAAAAGAGAGAGATTGAGAGAATAAAGGAGTTTTGAGAGGGAAAAAACCAAGAAGGGAGGCTAGGTTTTGGAGGAGATGCGGTTTTAGGAGGAGCCGCCCGAGAGATAAGAGAGAAATGAGGGAGGAAGGGTTTTAAAATTGATTTTAACCCTTCCTCGGGTCGGCCCAAAAAATAGAAACCCGACACCACCGGTTAACCGGTGATGTATCACCGGTTGACCGGTGGTACTAAAATTCATAAAATATAAAAAACAGAATAAAAAAAATGTGTTTAAAAAATTATAATAAAAATAAAATATAAGCAAGCCAAGAAAGTCAAATATTTAATAGTGCTCATTGACGAATCATTCCTAACTCCCCTTTAATAAAATCAAAACGGTCAACCGTGAGCGGTTTGGTAAATATATCAGCTAATTGGAAATCAGTAGGAATGAAGTCCAAAGTGATATCTCCTTTTTGAAAATGGTCACGAAGGAAATGATGCCTTAAGTCTATGTGCTTTGTCCTAGAATGTTGTATTGGATTCTTAGAGATATTAATGGCACTAGTGTTGTCACACCGAATAGGGACATGATCATAGGAAAGACCATAATCCAAGAGAGTGTGTTGCATCCAAATAATTTGGGCACAACAATTGCCAGCGGCTACATACTCGGCCTCGGCAGTAGAAAGAGAAACACAATTTTGCTTCTTGCTACTCCACGAAACAAGGGACTTGCCTAGCAGATGACAGGTTCCACTAGTACTCTTACGATCTAATTGACATCCGCCAAAATCTGCATCCGAATAAGAAGATAGTTCAAAAGAAGTATTTGAGGGATAAAATAAACCAAGATTTTTGGATCCTTTTAAATACTTAAAAATTCTTTTGACCGATTTAAGATGGGATTCTTTAGGATTGGCTTGAAAACGAGCACAAAGGCAAACACTAAACATGATGTCAGGACGGGTTGCAGTTAGGTAAAGTAGACTCCCGATCATACTCCTATAAAGCTTGTTATCCACCGGTTTCCCGGCTTCGTCTAACGTAAGCTTACATGAAGTACTCATGGGTGTACTAATTTCCTTTACTTGATCCATACCAAAACAACTTAGAAGCTCGTTTGTGTATTTGCTTTGGCTTAGAGAAATACCTTTTGAATTTTGAAAGATTTGAAAACCAAGAAAAAATTTCAATTCTCCCATAAAACTCATTTCAAATTCTTTTGTCATTAAATCTGAAAAATCAGTACAAAGAGATTCTTTGGTAGAACCAAAGATAACATCATCAACATAAATTTGGACTATTAAAAGATCTTTTGAAGTGTGTTTTAAAAAGAGGGTAAAATCGGCTTGACCCATTTTAAAATCATTTTCTAAAAGAAATTTTGTTAACCGCTCATACCAAGCCCGAGGGGCTTGCTTTAAGCCATAAAGAGCCTTGGTTAACTTAAAAACATGATTTGGAAATTTTGGATCTTCAAAACCGGGGGTTGTTCAACAAAGATTTTTTCTTAAATAAAACCATTTAAAAAATCACTTTTAACATCCATTTGAAAAAGATTTAAATTTAAGTGAGCGGCGAATGCCAACAAGATTCTAATGGATTCCAATCTAGCGACGGGCGCGAAGGTTTCACCATAATCAATTCCTTCTTCTTGATTATAGCTCTTAGCTACTAGGCGAGCCTTGTTCCGGGTTATATTTCCTTGATCATCAAGTTTGTTCCTAAAAACCCATTTAGTGCCAATAATTGGATGATCATTGGGTCTTTCAACAAGAGTCCAAACATCATTTCTAGAGAATTGATTTAGTTCCTCTTGCATTGCAAGAACCCAATTCTCATCATTAATAGCATCATTAATGGTTTGAGGCTCTAGTTGAGAATGAAAGGCTTGATGTTCAACCTCGTTGAGGATTGATCTTCTAGTTCGAGTACTGGCTTGAAGATCACCTATAACATTTTCTAAAGGATGGTCTCTAGAAGGTTTCCAAACCATAGGCAAGGTGGAAGGCGAAGAAGGTGAAGAGGGTTCTAGATGTTCATCCTCCTTGGGAGGAGAAGAGGAATCATTCAAATGAAGCTTATCAAGATTATCTTCAACATCTTTAATGACCGGGTGAGGTTTTGGAAGAGTTTTATCAAATTTGACATGAGATGAATCTTCGATGGTTTTTGAACGTTTATTGAAGACACGATAGGCTTTGCTTGAGTTGGAGTACCCAATAAAAATACCTTCATCGGATTTGGCATCAAATTTCCCTAGGTTATCTTTTGTGTTAAGGATAAAGCATTTACAACCAAACACTTTAAAATAACCTACTTTGGGCAATTTGTCTTTCCAAAGTTCATAGGGGGTTTTCTTAAGAAGGGGTCTTATAAGGACTCTATTGATAGTATAACAAGCAGTGTTTACCGCCTCGGCCCAAAAATATTGAGGGAGTTCGAATTCAGTAAGGAGGGTTCGAGCGATTTCTTGGAGAGTTCGGTTTCTCCTTTCAACCACTCCATTTTGTTGAGGAATCCTAGGGGCAGAGAAGGTGTGATTGTATCCTTGAGAGGAACACAATTCATCGAATTCTTTGTTCTCGAATTCACCACCATGATCACTACGAAGAGATATGATTTTATATCCTTTTTCGTTTTCTACTTTCCTAGAGAATTTCAAAAAGGTTTTACAAGCATCATTCTTATGGGCTAAAAAGAAAACCCAAGTAAAACGAGAAAAGTCATCAACAATAACTAAGGTATAGGATTTTCCACCTAAGCTTGCTACGGGAGTAGGACCAAAAAGATCAAGATGAAGGAGTTCAAGAGATTTTGAGGTGGACACTTCCTTCTTATATTTGAAAGAAGACTTGTGTTGCTTACCAAGTTGGCATGGCTCACAAATCAAATCTTTCTTAAATTTAAGTTTAGGAAGGTCACGAATGAGATTGTTCTTATTAAGCTTTAGAAGTGAATGAGAGCTACAATGCCCCAATCTTCTATGCCAAAGCCAAGACTCATTGTCAAGAGCACTTAAACATTTAACATTTTGGCTAGCTAGAGATTTTAAATCAATAATGTAAACATTTTGAAAACGGGAAGTAGAAAATATCAACTTGTTTTGAAAATCAAACACATTGCATAAATAATTTTGAAAATTGACTGAAAAACCACTATCACAAAATTGACTAATGCTAATTAAATTATGATTTAAACCTTTAACTAATAAAACATCTTTAATAAAAGAGGAGCTACCAAAACCAATGGTACCTATTCCGACGATCTTGCTTTTTGAGTTATCACCAAAGGTGACATATCCTCCATCGAATTCTTCAAGTGAGTTGAACTCAGAGGGATCGCCACACATGTGCCTTGAGCAACCTCTGTCGAGATACCACGATCCTTTAGAGGTCCTAATCTTTTGGCGTTTATCCTACAAAATCAAGAATGAAGAGATTTTGGTACCCATATAAGTTTGGGTCCGGAAAGATTATCTAAAAGAGACTTTTGAACCCATAATGTTCTAGAGGGATTCCTTCTATGATACTCATCCGAGTAGGTAATGGATTTGGGTCTTCCATACCTAGAATTTTTACAATCACATTCATAAATCATGTGACCGGTCTTTTTACAATAATTACAAAATTTGTATTGAGAGCTCCCCCTTACAAAAGTAGTGGGTGCCCTAGAAAAAGTGGATTGCTTGTTATAGCCAAGTCCATGTGTGGTTCTAGCCGAACGCTGAGAACCTAGCAATTTAGTTAAGTTTTGTTCACCTTGGGTGAACTTGGCAAGAGATTCCTTCAAATCCTTAATGGTAGAATTTAAAGAATCTACATTTGGAATATTTTTGACTTTAAGGGCAAGCTCCTCATTCTCTTTGAGAAGTTTGTCTTTTTCAGAAATAAGAGTTTTGTTTTTCTTTTTCAAGGTCAAAAATTTAGAGGTATGTTCATGAAAACCTTCCTCTAATTGATCTCTTGCATTTTGTAGTTCTTCATAAGACATATCATTATCAAAAGAAGAAGATGAGGAAGAAGAGTGAGAAGAAGAGTGAGAAGAGGATACCTCATCAAATGCCATTAGGCATTTTCCACCTTCATCGCTTGAGTCGCTTGAAGACATGGAGTCATAACAGGCACTCCATGTTGATGCTTTGAAGGCCTTCTTGTTTTTCTTTTCTTTTAACCTTTTCTTGAAAATGTGGCACTCCGGTTTGATGTGGCCTTTCTTTCCACATTCAAAGCAAGTGATTTCTTTCTCCTCCTTTGGCTCTTCCTTTCGTGCCTTTTGAAATTTCATCTTTTTCTTCATGAACTTGCTCATTTTCCTTGCTAGTTGAGCCATCTCGGATTCACTATCATCGGAGGAGCTTTCTTCCTTTGCCTTGAAATCTATGTTCTTTTTCTCCTTGAAGATCATTCCTTCTTTATCGGCTTGCCTCTTCATGGTAATCTCATAAGTCATGAGTGACCCTATGAGTTCTTCAACCGGCATCTTCTTGACATCTTTCGCTTCTTGGATTTCCGTCACCTTTGTTGCCCAAGAGCTTAGTAGGACCCAAAGAAATTTCTTGACCATTGTTTCTGCTGAAACATCATCACCAAGGGACTTTCTCCCATTGCAAACATCAGTAAAACTAGTAAACATTTCGGTGATTGACTCGTGTGGGAGCATTGTGAAACTCTCAATGTCTTGACGATACATATCTAACCTAGTGTCTTTGACTTTGTTAGTGCCCTCATGGGTCACTTCCAAAAGTTTCCAAATTTCGTGTGAGGTGGTGCAAGTAGAAATATGATTAAACTCATTACGGTCTAACCCACAATGAAGAGCATTCATGGCTTTGCCATCAAGCTCAAAATTGGCAATGTCTTCGGGGGTCCATTTAGATTCATCCTTACTAGAAAGAGTGTAGCCTTGCATAACAATTCTATATATAGGATAGCCAATGCTTCTAAGAAAAGTAATCATTCGTGTTTTCCAATATGTGTAATCGGTTCCATCGAAGTATGGAGCCCGAGTCATGGAATACCCTTCGGGTGCTTGTGTGAAAGAAGCCATCACTATGGATTTTTCGTTTGTAACCGGTTAAGGTATTACACAAATGCTCCCTCTGATAGCAAATGTTGGGTCGGAGGTTATGGCAAGAGGGGGGGTGAATTGCCTTTTTAAAATTAATTAACAATTTGAAACAAATTTAAATGCAGCGGAAAGTAAAATGGAAAGACACAATTGATAACGGAGTTTGGCTTTAAACTCAAGCCTACGTCTCTGCTCCCAACTCAACCGTTGGGAGATTTATACGACCGCTTTCTTTTTAATGGTTATAGCAAGAAACCCACTAGCCGTTTAAGGTAGGCTAGATCACCTTCTTACAGCTTGCTTTTTTATTATGGTTGTAGCAAGAAACCCAAATTGAAAGAAGGAAGAAAAAGGGTGTTTTTTTTAATACAAACCCAATTAAGAACTAAAAAATTTAAGTAAATAATTTAGAACAAACTAGAGGATGCCTTGAGTGCCAAGAGGTGAGTGTAGTTGATGAAGAGGCAGCCCAAGCTTCAAGGATGGCAATTGGATCTCAAGTAGCCTTTGAGAATTGTCGTAGAGGCCTCAAATGATCAAAATAGCTTTGGTATGCTTCGGTATATAATCGGGGGTGTTCCCGGCATCCAGGGACGTCTATTTATAGGATAAATACTCCCAAATACTTCAAAATAGCCGTTGGAGGGCTTTCGGAGCCGTTGGGGATCAAGTGGGCCAGCCTGGTCAAAGCCTAACGGCTAGTTTGACTGAGCACACCGGCTGGCCGGTGCTGATCCACCGGCTGGCCGGTGCACCAGACAGAAGCAAGGGATTTCTGTCTGGCTCCACCGGCTGACCGGTGCTGAGCCACCGGCTGGCCGGTGGTCTGGACAGAAGCATGCTATTCTGTCTGGGTTCCACCGGCTGGCCGGTGGTCAGGCACCGGCTGGCCGGTGGTCAGGCACCGGCTGGCCGGTGGTCGGGACAGAAGGTATGCCATTCTGTCAGGACCCACCGGTTGGCCGGTGGCCAGACACCGGCTGACCGGTGGCACCTGGAAGAGGGAAAGGCCTTCTGCCTGGTCCACCGGCTGGCCGATGGGCTGGATCCGGCTGGCCGGTGCCCTTACCAGCTGGCTGGTGGTCTCACACCGGCTGGCCGGTAGACTTAAACAGTCCATTTTGAATTCTTCTTGGGCCAGCTTCTAGGCACCCAATTTCCTATCATCAAAAACACTTGAAAACAAGTTAGAATACAATTAGAGTGATTGTGATCATTAAAATCCAAGAGAGGGGGGTGCAACAAAGAAGACATTCAAAGGAAGTGGTAAATTACCCCAACTAAACTCTATTGAGTTTTCTTCTTATTATACCACCTATAAATATATTCTATACCTCATTATATAATAAATTCATTAACATTGTTATAATTAAACTTTAAAATATTAATGGAATTTCCATTATCACACTCCATATAATTTAATTTAAAATGGAAATTTTCTATTATTATGGTTTGTTCACCATCTCAATGGACAATGTATTTCATTTTTCATTACTACTTCTGTGGATGGTCTTGATATGTTATTCATAAATAATTATATTACAAATTAATATATTTATTTATGATTAATATTATTAATGATTAATGATAAATGATAAATTGATCATAATAGTTTTTGTTAAAACAATCATGAATTCATGAACGCTGTAATTTCCTATAAGGATGTTGTTTTTATAGAACTATCACGTTCATAATAATAGGCAAGAAAAATACTATTTTTTATTAAAATATTAAAAAAATATTTATATTAAAATATGATTCATTGTCTTAAATGGTTCAATTACCAAATAAATAAAACTAAAAATCATGTTCATCGTTGCCTCTTATATTGTAACACTTATAATAATTGAATCATGCATACATTAGAAAATCAATTTATGTTTGGAACTATTCGAAATCATGTAAAGGAAAAACTTCTTTATCATTACATGTATTTTTATTTAGACTCTTTGAACATGAACATCAACCATTGTGGGTATATCAATTTTACATTTGAACCTGAAACTCACAAATATGGGAATCTCGATATGAAAGTCATGTTTTAATAAAGTGATTATAAAAATAAAGAAAAATAATTATTGGTGAATGCATGATGAAAAATTTTATGATAAGAATTTATTTAATTTTATTTGATTACTTTCAAATTGATGCACACGTACTATGCCATGTTAGGACTCAAGGTAAGGGTTTTGTTTCACTCGCGCCATTCATTTTAGGTTATGATCTCTATCATTATCACTCTTTATCCCAAAATTTATCGCATATTCTTCATCTTTTGTTTTTATACTTATTTCCTATACATATAGCTTGTTTATTTTCCCTTTATTTCCATTGAAATAGATTTTTAATCAAGTTCCCTTCCCAATTTCTTATTAAATGAAATCCTTGTTAAAGGGAATTTTTGTATTTATTAGTCATTTTTAATGTATCACGGTCACAACGTGACCCCACTAAAATCCCATAGGTTATAAGTAGAGACAAGTGTGACCCATGAATCCTACTTCCAATAGTATAGAAGTTAGAAAAAACAACCGAGGTTGTTTATAAAAGATATCAGAGGAATTACCCTTATAATTTTCGTAAAAATAAGTAGAACCACTTTTCAAATCCATATATATATATACACACAATTATTTATACATAAAAGATAAAAATTCTAATTTTAGAACAATGTCTATATGTAGATAAATTTAATATGGATAATGGAAATGAAAGGATGATCTCTAATACATCAGTCAAACATCCCAAAAAAACGCATTCCAAATCCACAATAATCTATCTTATAAAACAACATAGGAAAACTGTAGAGGAGAAAGACATTAGAGTACTCATTATGATCATATTTCCACAAAATTTAGTATCCCTGGGAAATAAATTTACCAAGATAGTCATGAGGGAGATAATTTAATAAGGATAAAGAGATAATCAAGGATATTGAAAATTATTGTAAGATAAGTAGGTAGTAAATGTAATTTCAAAGAATTACATATCATCCTCCTTTGAATGTATCAATTAAATCATTATATTTTATCAATAATTAATAAATAAAAATAAATATGGTTGGAAAATTGTTTTTGGAATTATATAAGAATAAGTGAAAATGTCCAAAAACATATCACTACACTTTTAAGAATCATAATGAACCCATCAATCATTTATATTATTTACATTAGTAAATGAAGGTGATCCCATATATTTGGGGTCATATAGAAATAAAATAGAATGAATATATTCTTATCAACCTCATAACTGGTGAACCAAAACATCATTAGAATCACATCATCATTGCAAAATCATCACATCACATCACCACCACCACATCCATTGGAACATCAAAACCACCACCACATCATCACATTATCATATCATTGACTCATTATATAATCGAGATACATCCCAGCGCAAATACATGACAAAAACGTAAGCCATCACAGCCTAGGTATTTAATTACATGGTGTAACATTTATTAATTATAGATTTTTAGTAGATGCATATGTCGTATCCCTAACCCATTATAGCTTTCAAATGTTGATATACATACACGGTTCCTTATGCCATTATATCTTGTCAACATATATAAATTAATATCACAATTTTAGTTAGCTACAGACTATAATTTCTATATATATGATTACAAAATCCCATTACAACCCCTATATTGGTTCACTATGCCTTGACACATTATAGCATGTGTATGTTTAAATATAATATAAAATCGTTATAATATGCATGTATATGTTGAGTCTATAATATTTATTTATGAATTTTCCATTCCTCTATGTTTTGAAAATCACAAACACTCTATCTCAAGAAATATTATATTTTCCTTACGAATTATCTTAATAAAGAAATTTTCTTTCCCCAAGGAAATTGTATCCTTATCTATGTTTTCATTTTTCATCTTATAGTTTCTCTAAAACTAACTCATTTTATTTCTAAGTGTAAAATTCAGTTTCACATATAATTCCTCAGAATTCTATAAATACTTAGATATAGGGTATTATGTTTTCAGGTTCTAAATTCAAGCTCTGGATTCTCTGGAATTCAGACTTCGAATTCTATAAATTCCAGGTTCTTAATTCTTGGAAATTCAGACTTCGAATTCTAGGAAATATAGATTCTGAATTTTGTGAAATTCATTCTCCAAATTCTTTAAATTTCAGGTTCTGAATTCTTTGGAATTCAGAATCTGAATTCCTCAGAATTGTGATTATTAATTCCTCGGAATTATGATTCTGAATTCCTCAGAATTTAGACACCAAATAATTCAGAATTCAGACTCTGAATTTCTTCGAATTTAGACTATGAATTCCTCAAAATTATGATTCTGAATTCCTTAGAATTATGATTCCCAATTCCTCCAAATTTGGACTCTGAATTCCTCATAATTATGACTTATAAATCCTTATATATCTGATTCTGAATTCATTGGAATTCAAACTCCGAAGTCTATAAAATTATGATTCCCAATTCCTTAAAAAAAATTGAATATCTAGGATTTATAGTCTCCAAGTGTTTTCTTACGTAGAAGAAAATCATTATTTTTCCTTAAACTCTGAAAAATTAGATTTGGTTAAGAAACCTTATTTTTCTTATACTTGTTTTATTTATAAAATGATTTCATACAATCTGTTTCTAACTAACCATTTTAAAGTGAAACGTGTACAGGTACCTCTGAGATTCATGGAGAAATATTACCATTGGAGAAGAGATCCAACCATTGGAGAGATTTCTATAAATAGGATCTCATTTGAAAGATCTCACAACTGAGAATCTTGTTGATCACTCTAGATATTTCATGTTCTTGAAGTGATTTCTAGAGAGAGAGACTCTCATAATTTGTGTGTACTGTACATGTTGTTCAGCATGCTTCATGCGACTCTGATTGTTGTTGTGCACAATCATGGGATTTTTAGGATTGGAAGACAGAGGTGCTGACTACCTCAATGTTCGAGGTCTTCTGAGGATAAGAAGACAGAGGTGACAACTACCTTGATGTTTGAGGACATCCTTGGATAGGAAGATAGATGTGCCGACTACCGTGATGGGGGAGGGTTTGGAGGGATAGAAATATATATTCTGATATTATTGTCATGGAAATACCCCAGTGTGGGTAAGAGAGACTTTTATTAAAGTATAAATCAAGGGACATTTTTACAAGGTTGTTGGATACCCAACTCTCTAGGACAAAATATTTCCAACTTGTTTCTTGTTTTGTTTCTAGGTTATTTCCAATGCATTTTGTTAATGAAATAATTTATAACCTTATTATACATTCTTGTACTTCTATATAATATAGTTATTAAGATTATATATGCTTTAAGGTAGAATATTTTCCTTTTAATCATTCCTTAAGTTTCATTTTTATAACCATATTTACATAATCTAGCATGTTTGTAGAACTAAGAGGTCTTGTGAACTAACCTTGTTTAAATTTGATAAACACGGTTTTTTCATAAGGTTATAAATGAATGTTTTTAAACATATAATTCACCCCCAACCTCTTATAAATTGAGCATCTACATCATTATTTTGATAATACAATTTTTATCAGAGGAGGTCTCTGAAATATGTATATTTTCATATAACTTTTTATTGATCATGTTTTCATTGTTCTAAATATTTTTCATCCTTTATAATTTTTTCCTTGTTTACAAAACCTTTCATATTGACATGTTTTTGTAGATAGATATTTTCTTTTAGATTACAAGGATTGAATTTTTGTTCAGTTGACAATATAAATCTTAATAGACCACTTATTTTTAATTGGAGTGATTTTCATTATTGGAGAGATCGTATGAAGACTTTTTTTATTAATATTAGAGTTGAAAATTTTTTTAGGATTATTTGAGATTACAAGATTCGTGATAAGGGAGTCAAAAATTTTACCAATCAATAAAAGTCATAATATCTACTAAACTACAAGGTATACAACACATTATTGTGTTCCATGACCTGGAATATATATAGCCTAATTTATTCTTTTGATGTTTCAAATTGTATTTTTAATAAATTAGAAGTTACTCATTTTGGTACATCCAAAGTTATAGAAACTAGAAGAGAAATTCTTAAGTTAGAATGTCATGGATATCTATTTCTTTATGGAGAACCAGTTTCCAAGGTGCAATGAAGTTTTATGACTATTGTTAACAGTTTACAATCTACAGGTGAAAAAGGTATTGATGATGAGAAACTTATAGAAAAGATTATAGATGTCATGCCTAATGAGTGGGAAAATAATAGAACAATAACTGATGAGAATAGGAAAGTATCTCAAATTACTCTTGATGAGCTTTTTGGAACTCTTCTTCAACATTAGACTATAATGAAAAGAGATGCTGATATGAATAAGATGAATAATGGAAATAGAAGTATAGCTATTACTAGTACTAAATCCAAGACTCCTGAAAGGGTTACTAGATCTAAACCTATGAAAGTTACTATTCTATCTGAATCTACTGAATGTGAACATTCTTGGAATGAACTAGCTAATCTTGCTCGAAGGATGAACATGATAGTTGGGACGAAATACATTCAGTATAGATATAATATGAAAGAAAGAAAAGACAAGAAATATTCAGAAGTTAATTGTTATGAATGAAAAAGGTCAGGGCATATAAGGCTAGATTGCATTATTCTTAAGAAAAAGGGTAGAAAGGAAAAGCATTCTGAGAGAAATAGAAAGAAGTACCACAAGGCTAAAGATAAGAATGTTTTGAAAGCTATTGAAACCTAGAGTTCCTTTGGTGGAGACTCTTCTAATGAATCCTTAGAGTATGAATCATCTGATCAGAAGAATCATTATTTACTTTCCAATCTACCTATTGAAAATCATTGTCTAATGGGAAAGGTACACAATGCTGAATCAATCACCAATGTATCCTTAAATGAAAACTATAGTGATAATAAATACTATGAGTCTTCAGATTAAGAATCTCTTTCTGATGAAGATAATACGTTACCTACATTTGCTGAAGTTTCAAGGTTTTCTAAACATCTTGATAATGAAAATTCCAAACTCATGAAAAAAAATGATAATGCAAATTCTAGAATTTGGTTTTAACTAAAGAAGTATCAGATCTTTCTGAAGATCTTAATAAGAAATTTTTTGATTTTTAAAGTATTTATTAAAACATAAGGATGTTAATTTTGAGAAGGATAAAATTTCTAATGATCTTGATAAAGTAATTTCTAAAAAAATATTTTAGAGACAAACTCTTGTCATAAAACTAATGTTTGGAGTATAAAAACTTGGTTATTAAAATAGAGTTTGAAATTGTTTCCTTAAGGAAGTGTCGATCAAACATTACTTCTGGTAATGAAAACATTAACAAGATTTATTCCCAAATATGACCTATAAGTAATAGTCCTGGATTGGTTTATACCCATTCTAAACCTTTTCTAGTAATAACTATTTTGTTCCTCAATGTGCTTCATTCTGCACTAAATGTCAGTGTTGTGGAACTTGGGTGAAAAATTGTTCTTTAAAAAAACTCAATCTTTAGGTTTTCATAAAGATTATTTTTCTAAGAAAATGTGGATACCTAAAATTTTTCTTTCGGAAATTTCCTAATCCATGAATGTTTGGGTTCCAAAAGTCTAACTCTATTATTTTGCAGAAAATAATGAAAGTACAAATAAAAAATCATGGTACAAAGATAGTGGATGTTCCCAGCATATGACTAGTAACAAAAACATCTTTGAAAATATTATCAAGACGAAAGGAGGAAATGTTACATTCAGAGATAATTCTTACGGAGAAACTATTAGTATAGTTAATATTGTTATTATTGGAAAATCATTGATTTCAAATGTTTTATTTGTTAACGGTCTTAAACAAAACCTCATTAGAATAAGTCAATTATGTGATGAAGGTTACCTTGTGAATTTAAGGGATGATAAGTGCTTAGTACAAAATTCTAAGGATTATTGTATTCTTTCTACCCATAGGCAAGATAATGTATACAAACTTAAAATAGAAGACCTTAGGATCTAAGATCTAATTTGACTTAGTGCAATGGAAGACCAATGTTGGTTAGGGAACATATGGCTAGGACACTGAATCCTTATGAACATATAATAACTATCTATGAAAAGACTATTTAAGGATCTACCGGAGCTTAGATTTTATTTTTCAAAAGTTTTTGATCAGTTTCGATATGGAAAGAAACATAAATCAATATTTAAATCAATCGTTGTAGTCTTAACTAGTAATTCGTTAATGTTGGTGCATGTGGATATTTTTGGTCCAACACAATCTGAAAGAATTGGAGGAAAATATTATGAATTTGTTCTATTTGGTGATTACCCTAGATTTATGTGGATCTATTTTCTAGGAATGGAATCTGAAACTTGATCTTATTTCAAAATTTTTAGAGCCCAAGTTAAAAATGAGAAAAACCTTCCATTGATAACTATTTATAGTGATCATGGAAGAGAATTTAAAATTTCTGATTTTGAAAATTGTTTTAGTAGAAAAGGAATTACTCATAACTTTGCATCACTAAGAACTCCTAAGAAAAATGGTGTTGTTGAGGGAGAAATAGAATTCATCAAGAGATAACTAGAACCATGTGGAGTGAATATCCAATAGCTAGAAATTTTTAGTCTGAATCTATAACTACTTCTTGTTATACTATAAATCATGTTTTAATTAAGCCTTTTCTTAATTAAACCCATTATGAGTTATGGAGTGGTAGAAAACCTAGACTTTCCTACTTCAAGGTATTTGGTGGAAAAATATTCATTTTGAATACTAAAGATAATTTAAATGAACTCACACCCAAACCTGATTAATGAATTTTCTTAGGCTACTCCAAAACTTCTAAGGCTTATAGAGATTTTAATAAAAATACATTTACTGTTGAAGAAACATTCCATGTTAAATTTGATGAAACTGATCTTTTTGTTTTTTAAACAACTCTAACCTAAATCTTGAGATGTTTTTTCTAAAACTGATTGTCAAATTTTGATAGAAAATACTTATGATAAATAAAATATTCAAGAAAATATTTCTGAAGTATTTACCCTAGAATATTTCTTACCATGTTTTGATGAATAGGTTTTAAAGAACCCAAATCAGTTGTTTCTTAAGAATTATCCCAGTGATAGTATCATTGGTAATTCAAATTAACCTATAAGGACTAGAAGTTCCTTATGAAATGAATTAGAACATCTAGAATTATTTTCCCAATTAGAACCAAAAAGCACTAATGTAGCTTTAGGTGATGATTGTTGGATTAAAGCCATGCATGATGAGATAAATGAATTCGAAAGGAATAAAGTCTAGACCTTTGTTGAGAGACCTAAGGAAACTTATGTTATTGGATTAAAAGGGGTTTTCATAAATAAATGTGAGGAAAATGGAATCATTTTAAGAAATAAGCATAGATTAGTTTCTAAATTCTATAATCAACAAGAAGGAATATAATATGAAGAAACCTATGCTCCTGTAACTAGACTTAAATCTATTTGTAGTTTACTTTCATTTGCATCATTCATTAAATTTAAACTTTTTCAAATGTATGTTAAATGTAATTTCATTATTGGTGATGTTCAATAAGATGTTTTTCTTTAACAAACTATTGGTTTTGAAAATAAAAAATATCCTGAACATGTTTTCAAACTTACCAAAGCGTTATATGGACTTAAAAAGCCCGTAGAGTCTGGTATGATAGACTTATGAGAATTTTTCAAAAAAAAATTATTTCAAGGAAAATGTTGATCCAACCATTTTTATAAATAAAGATAAGAAAAATGTTAAAATTTTTCAAATTTATTTTGATGATATTATATTTGGTTAAACTCAGCAATCTTTAACTGGTTCCTTTGTGGATATAATAAAATCTGAGTTTTAAATGAGTTTGATGGGTGAGTTAACAGTTTTTAATTGGCTTTAAAATTTCTCAAAATCCCGAACGAACTTATATATCTTAACATAATTATATTAAAGATCTTATTAAAAAGTATGGATATGACAACACTAAAAGTATCTGTACTCCCATTGGTAACTCTAATTCACTTGATCTTGATAAACCTAGGAAACCAGCAGATCAAACATCATTTAGAGGTATTATAGGAATCCTACTATACATGAAATATAGTCATCTAGGATTACTATTTTTAGTATTCTTATGTGTAAGATATAAATCCAATCATAATGAATCACATTTAAAGGCAGTGAAAATAATTTTTCGCTACTTAAAGGAAACAAAGGATTTATGACTATTCCATACTTCTGGATATTATTTTTTTTGAAAATATTTTCAGATACTGATCTTTGTTGATGTATAATGGATATGAAAAGTACATATAGAACTATTCATTTCTAAGAATATTCATTAGTTTCTTGGTCATTTAAAAAAGCAACACTCAGTAGTACTTTCCTTTACTGAAGCTGAATATGTAGCAGTTGGAAGTTGTTGTGCTCAATTTTTGTTGATTCAACACACACTCATAGATTATGGAATGTGTTATATCAAAACACAAATATTGTGTGATAATACTAGTTCCATCACACTATGTAAAAACTTTCCACATCACTCTTGTGAAAAACACATAGATATTAGGCATCACTTTCTTAAGAATCACACACAAAAAGAATATATCATTCTTCAATTTATTGGAACGCAATATCAACATACTGATATTTTCACAAAATCATTACCATTTGGTAGATTTTAATTCATTAAAAATAAGTTAGTAATGATAATCGTAAGGCAATCCTCCATATTAACTTCTTGATGAAACCTATCTCCTTAAAGTAGGAAACTTTTTTTAATATAGGGAGAACATTTACTTTATTGTTAAATTTTCAAAATTTATCATAATAAATTTTTTTATAATTAAATGTTCATAATAAAATTATATTTTCTAAAAAAAATTCGGAATCTAAATTTCTACAAGAAGAATTTTCCTCATTATGAATAATTTTCTTAGAAATATGGTAGGTATGTTTTTTTATAAAATTTTTGTAATAATATTTCTACATGTTGGTATTTTTATCTTATTTAAGAACATATTTTTTCAGAATCATTTTTTTTAAATCCAAATGTATATTCTAAAACACTCAAAAGATCACAACCTACCAAATTATTTTTTCAACTATCATTTCAACCATCAAATCGGATCAAGATTGTTTCAACTGTTGGATCATGTAAGTAATTTGAACCTTTTCTTCAACTACCTATATAAGGACCCCGGATATATTGTCCCGCATCGATCTTCAAACAATGGAATGTTGAGTCCTTGTTGGTCTAATAATGTCCGTTCTGAATCATCTGGTATTCCTTAGATCCAAATGATTTCAGAAGCTTATCATCAGAAAGATATGTCGGTAGTGATGTAAATTTATGACTGATAAATATTTAGAGAAAGGTTGGTTGATCCAAAATTCATTGCAAAGTATGATTTTTTCATTTCAACGAATATCTAGTTTAATTCCTTGGAGAGCGTATGTGTATCGATACCTAAGGCACTGGATCTGGTTTATCCTGAGTTGTTGATTCAATTTTATGATTGAGTGAGTTTCTTTAAAGAAGGAGGTAGAAATTTGTATTCCTTTAAGAGCAGTGGAAAAACTTATTATCTTTCTTTTACTAAGGCGGAATGCTTGATTGGAATTCTATATGATGATGAAGCTGAATTTTTCACCCATAAATTACCAGATGTATCAGAATATTTTTATAAGGATAAGGCTTTATCATTTCCTGGTCTTTCAGAGGTGATGACTCCTAAGATTGTTCATCAATCTAAAAAAATTTGGGATTATAGAACTATGGGTTCAAGGTTTTGTTATTCCGAGAAAAGGAGATAAGGATACACTAATGAAAAGTGATATCAACATCTTGGATTTTTTGGTAAACCTTTGGAAGATAAACATTATTTATTATATCTTGGTCATAATTGAGAACATCAAGAATGGAAATTTTAAATCTCAAATCATTATGTATTTGGCTATTCTCTCGAAGATTATTGTTCTTTGTATTGAGTCATTCAAAATCCCATGTAGTTCCAAGATGAGAAATTACAAGGTAATGTTGATAACTGATGATACTCTAGTAGAATGAATGTTGATTTTTCTAGTGAGTCAAGATAATTCTATGACTTGTCTAAAGAAGAATTAGAATCTTTATAAAAAAACCGAAAGTGGATGACACTTCCAAGAAGGGTGGAAGGAAGAGGAAGGTGAAGGAAACAGAAGAGAAAGAGAAAAACTCTTGTGGCTAGGGAAACACAGTCAGCACCACCAAATAAAAAGAAGAGAAATACCTACCCGGATGATGTAGTTTATATGTGTAGAGAGAATAAGAAGAATAAGAAAGAAGGGGAGCCAATGTTTGGCTTGGACCCTACTAGGTAAAAAGAGTTAAAGAAAAAGGCTGCAAAGGATCTTGATAAGCAAGAGAAAGAAAAGAGAAATGGAACAACATTTCAGAGGATGAAATCATTCAATATCTTATCAAAGCTGTTGAGAAAGCTTCTGAATAAATCCAGGTACCAGGATATTTTTTGAAAGAATCACTTCTTGAGACTCCAGGAAAAAAGATCGTGATTCAGGAACCATATCAAGAAGAATAAGTAGTTTAAGAAGAAGACGAAGTAAGTGGTGATACTAAGGACATGATAAGGAATGTAGAGGATTATCATTAGAAGGAGAGTCCTTCTGAGAGGCTACCAATTAGAACTTCTAATGCAGAATATACAAAACATGCTAATATAGGAAATTATGGTAAGGTTCAGGAAGTAGTAGAAAAAACATCTAAAGAAGAAAGCAGCAATCATGATTTTGTTCATCCAGAAGATCGAGTGGCTGATGCCGAGAAACTAAATGTCGATGAAGATAAGATTATTCAGTTACCAGATAGCGAGAAAAAATCACCCAAATCAGAAGACATAATTTTGAGAGATGATAAGGGAAAACAGGTGGTGGTCGATACACCTTGTAAATCTGTGGTGAAAAAGATATAAGTTGGTTCTTTATCGAAGAGTTAGAAAAATAATCCTTACCAACCAAACACTTGGATTCAGAATCATCCTCCCATGGACATGATTTTTTGGTACAGTCATTGCAAAAGATGGTTGGTAGTATTATTTTGTTTCCAAGTATAGATTTGAGTTGTCAATTGTATTAGCATTCGTTCAAATAGAAATCAGATTTAGTTTCAATGCTTGTTGATAAATTTGTTTCACTTGAGGCAGATTTCAAATATTTTCTCATTAGTTATAAGGCTCATAAAATATAATGCAAGAATATTATGAGTTGGGAATGGAATGAAACCGAAGACCAGATAATCATTGAAGAGTTTCATGAAAATATCAAGGATTCTTTTGACACCGAAGATGTGAAGATCAAGGATGTCACTATGATTTTTTAGTAAAAGATGACTCTTGAACAGTCAACTCGGAAGCAAAAAAGTCAATGACCTTATGGGGAAGATAAATTTTGTGGCCATGAATTCAAAGAGAGGAAGATATCTCCAAATTGAGATCAAATAAATTCTTGTTCACCAAGAACAAGTCTTGAAGACTTAGGCATATTTTCTTAAGGCTCAGAAAGAAAAGTCAAATGACTTAGAGAAGAAAAGAGAAGATCAAGATCAACTGATGAAGCAAGAAGATAACAAGGATATTATGAAGTTGAAAACTATTGTGAGGATGTTAATATCGAAGGAGAAAGATGGATATTTTTTTTCCCAAATCCAATTTTTTTGTTGTATTTTTCTTCCTTATAAAAAATCTTTCAATCGTAATGAAATTTGTGTTGCTCATCATATATTTTAATCTTTAGTACTAAAATTATAGGTAAAAATGTTTTTTCCATTCCCTTTATTCCTTTTTGAAAATTAAAAAGGGGGAGAAAGGAATGATAAAAAATGTGTAATGAAGATATTTCCCTATGTAAGGGGGAGTTCATCTAATAGGATATTCTTACCAAAGAAGATTTTGGTATGCAAGAAAATGTAAAATCACATTCAGGAAATCAAGAATGTGATCCTTTGGGATTTGAAAAACTAAGAGGGAGTTAGTCATATTCACTATGATTCATTTGTAAAGGGAGATAATTTTTTATTTTCAAAGTCCGTAAAAATTTTAAAAGTCATTATATTCTTTTTTATATGGATGTTTGTGCTTTTCAAAAATGGGGAGATTATTGAGTCAATAAGTTCTTCTTTATGACATTTCCATTCCTCTATGTTTTGAAAACCAGAAACACTCTATGTCATGGGAAATTATATTTCCATAATAATGATCATAATAAGGAAAATTTCCTTCCCTAAGGAAATTTTATATTTATATCTGTTTTTCATTGTTTATCTTATAGTTTCTCTAAATCTAACTCATTTTATTTTGTAAGTATAAAATTCGGTTTCACATCTAAAACCTCGGAATCTTATAAATAATTAGATATATTGTATTTTGTTTTTATGTTCTGAATTCAGACTCTGAATTCTCTGAAATTCATACTCCTAATTATATTAAATTTAGGCTCTGAGTTCTATGGAATTCAGATTTTGAGTTCTATGAAATCCTGATTCCGAATTATCTAAATATCGGACTCCGATTTATCTGAAATATTGGTTCCAAATTCTCTGAAATTAGGACAATGAATTCCTTAGAATTCAGATTCCCAATTCCTCAGAATTCAGACTCTGAATTCCACGGAATTCGGATTCCAAATTCCTCAGAATTCTAATTCTAAATTCCTCAGAATTCGGGCTCCGAATTCCTAGGAATTCAGATTCTAAATTCATTGGAATTCAGACTCTGAAGTCTATTGAATTCGTATTTCAAATTCCTTGAAAAATAGAATCCAAATATCAATGATTTATAGTCTCAATGATTTTACTTAATTAGACTCCGAACATTATTTTTTAGACTCCAAAAAATTATATTTGGTTAAGAAACCTTATTTTCCTTATACATGTTTTAGTTATCAAATGATGTCGTACAATCTGTTTTTATCTAACCTTTGTTTGAGTGACACATGTATAGGGACCTTTGATATTTAAGGAAGAATATGAACGTTGGAGGAGGGATCTAACCATTGGAGGAATGCCTATAAATATGATCTCATTTGAAAGATCTCAAAATTAATAAACATGTTGATCACTCTATAGATTGCATGAAGTTGAAGTGATTTCTAGAGAGAGAAACTCTCATGCTTTGTGCGTACTGAACATCTTGTTCATCTTTCTAGTAAAACATCGATTGTTGCTGTGTAAAATAAAGGGATTCCGGGGATAGGAAGACAGAGGTGTTAACTACCTTAAAGTTTGAGGACATCTGGGGATAGGAAGATAGAGTTGCCGACTACGATGAAGTTTGAGGGCTTGCAGGGATATCAAGACAGATTCAGATATTTTTATCAATTGATTACCCTACTATAGGTAAGATAGACTTTCTTGAATGTATAAATGAAGGAACCTTTATCCAAGGTTGTTGGATACACTACACTTTGGGAAAAAATATTTCATACTTTTTACTTGTTTTGTTTCAATTTTATTTATGATTCATTTTGTTAATGAAAGAAAGGATAACCTTCTTATAATTTCTTCTAATTTTACATACTCTGATTAGTAAGATTTTATATTCTTTAAGGTATAATATTTTCCTTTTAATATTTCCTTATGTTTCTTTTCGGGAACCATATTTTTTGGAATCTAGCATGTTTGTAGAATGAAGAGGTGTTGTGAATTTACATTGTTTAACTTTATTACACACAATATTTCCATAAGGTTAAAAATGAACGTTTTTAAACTCACAATTCACCCCCCTCTCTATAAAATTGAGCATCTACATCATTAGATCGATCCTACAGTATAGTATAATAAGATAACACCCAATCCATGAAAAATAAACATATACAATAATGGTAATCAGTAAAACATTATATGTTATTATAATTAAAGAACATCAAAACATTAGTAAATAAAATTACAAAATCAAGTTATAATTTAAAAAACAACACCAAATCATGAAATATATCACCACTAAATATTATTATGGACTATATTATAAATTCATATCTTGTACATAAATTTTATAGTTTCATTAATAATATTAATTATATATTTAATTAAAACCACACAACTATGAATAACTATGAAATAAAAAAGACATAACCATACACCCTCAAATAAAACCACCATAGAGAAAACAAACCAAATATCAATAGCTACCCAATACCTTAAATCCCAATCATAAACATAACTACGATCACCCATGAATCCCATCTCAAATATATCTAAAATCAGTCAACAATTAACATATTGGACAACTTATGAACCATAGAATACATAAACTAAAGCATTGCCAATGGAATAACTCTAGGAAAGAACACTGAACCACCTTTTTCCACCTTTAAATTCTCACTACCCTAACCAAAATCCAAATACATCATATCAGGAAGAGGAATGGCTCACAAGACAGTGACTAATCTCAAAGGGTAAATAATAATTCAATTTATCACCTAAAATTTAAAAAAACCCCTTTGATTAACTAACCACATAAAATTAAAGGAATAAACTATACCTATAATCATTATCTATCACTCAAATCAATCTCATGGAAATAACCCTTAAAAAGAGGAGGGAACCCATATTAAATTATTGATTCTTGTCCATGTTCAATAATCATTAGTTATAGGATAAAATTTTTATTACCATAATATTTCATTTCTTAAATCATTCTAAATTTTCTCATACGATTGAGAATATTTTTAAATAAAAAAATGAAACAACATATATTCAATTCAAAACCAATAATGATAGTATGAAAAACAATCCAATTAAACTTGTTCCTCTTTCTATATTATTCATTGTCATTCCTATCACACCAAAAACTTTTTTTCATATTATTTATTCTAATTTTTTGTTGTACTTTTCCCTTATTTCTTTTATTTTATGAGTTCTTTTTTTTATTTTTCTCTTTGTTTTCCAGGTCCTTGGTAGTTATAGGATTAGTCGGCAGTAGCCCACACCATTGACCTAAGAGGCCACACCATTTTCTACATTTATTCCTTTTCTTTTGGGGTGGGTGGTTAAACTATGGAGTATAGAATACATTTTAGTGGGTGATATATGGGGTTTATTCACCTGGTTTAGGAGGAAGGACCTGAAACAACCCTTAAATTGCAACCTAGTTTGGTGTAGGCGTCTGTGTAAGGGTCTAGTGTTAGTGGAATGTTAGGGTAACTAGTTATACCCTTATACATGTGCCTGCATAATATAGGGATGTGGTTTAACCCCTATTTCTATGTAATGGGCCAATAAGGAAATGTTTCAAGAATCGTAGTTACCCATTTTTAGGTGTTATATGTTTGGACATGACCTAAAGAAACAACACTATAACTCTCTATCATATCAGTGGAACACATTGCAAGCTTTAGCCTATGTTGTGGTGGCTTAGGGCCTTGAGAGTGGTGGAAGTATAAATCAGGTCACCCCTATATTTTAACACCTATGATATTCTATTAGAGTTATGTAGAAGTGGGTACAACACTATATTAAGTAGGTCTATGAAATGGTTTAGGTTACCCAGTTTTTTAAGGATGATTCATATATTTTATCAACCCCTAATTCAAGAGTTTTAAGGATCTATTTACCCTATTATTCGACCATCCTAACCCCCAATTGCACACACTCTCTTCCTTATCCTTCTCAGTGGTGATTCTATGCGCCCTTTATGGGTTATGAAGATATTAATTAGGGTAATTAATTTGGAACTTCTCCCCTCCTCTCATTATTCATTTTACTTGTTCTTTCTTATAGAGGTCTTGGAAACCTAGGATTTCATGTTGGATTGATCTTAATTGGTGGAGTGTGGGTTCATCATTTTAGGGTTCCTCTTATTTTGAAGGGGTTTTCATGCATTTTAAGGTTGGGTTAATAATAAACTTGTGTAAAAGATGAGTTTGAAATCGATTTTCAAAATCACATAATTATATGACTATTGAAACGTTACATATTGCATCTTGATGTGATGTCCCGGAGCCAGGTTCCTCCCAGAGGTTCCCAGAACCTAGTTGGCCACATGGATTCAAGTGAGCCTCCATGTATTTTAGAGACTATGGATGAGAAGGGGTACAAGGGCGTGTCAGTTTGGATATTTTTCCCTCATGTTGGAGAATAACATATCAAATATAATATAGACAGATGATATAGAGGAAGACTATGTAAACAAATAGAACAACATAACCATTAACTAAAAAAACTGGACCAATAACTAACAATAGAGAAAGTAGTATAACATTGAATAACAACACAAGAAATTGATAGTAATACCCAAATATGTAAACTGAATCATATATAAAAGTTAATGATAATGTATTTCAACCATCTACAAAACTTGAAAATAGGTTTATTTGTTATCAAGAAATACATGTTACAAATAATGGAAATATAATCCCAAAATTGTCAAGCATCTCAAGCAATAGACCGATCATCTTCTATCAGGATCCATCATAAAGCATGAATGAAAGATCTTAAGTCAATAGTGGGATGTTTCCCCTTGTGAACACCTAAATATATGTTCTCTTCCTGGGATCCAATGGAGGCCCAGACAAAGTGAGAGATAAATCTCAGTAGGACACCTCCATCAGTGTTTATACTATCCAATTTGTGTAATATAAACTAAAATAGTGTGAAGTTATATATCAATGTAAACATAGTGCAGTAATGTAAATACCCCAGTACCTTCCTCATCCTCAACTGGTGTTTATACAAGTAATCATTAAATTAATTAAGTTTCATTTTATAATATGTGAAGTAAGAGGATCCAAGGTATATCCAATGTATCCTATAAAAATAATAATAATAATAATAATAATATAGTATCCATGTTAATTACTAAGGTATCCTTGACGATGATAATAAAGAATAGGATCCATGGTAATAACCAAGGCATCATTGACCTTATGGTTCAATCCAACTCAGTAATAACCTATAGCATGGATATAAGGGGTACACATTTAATCCTTGGCGTATCTCTCAAGTCATTCCACAATAAATGATCCTAATGGAGTCTTAGTATCTCACCCAATGAAAAAAACACAAGAATGACTAGATACAACAGGTTTATCCACAGTGCAATGTGTCAAAAGTCATCAAGTTAGATCCAAGGAGTGTATCAAAGGAATCGTAATATCAGAATGGTAATGAAATGATCCTATGGAAACATGATGAGAATCCACAAGTAGATAGGGAAAATGTTTCATGGTGGGTATCTTCATTTCCAACCAGATCCTCGAATTTGAATGGAATTATTTGATTACTCAAGGAATTCCCTTGGAAATCAAATGTTATCTCAAGTCTCACCACTACTATAAAGAAGAATAGATCCATATGAAATAGGCACCTTATACTTGGTTCATTTAATAACTTATTCCATGTAATACTAATTAAATTTGATAATTAATTTTTTTTCCTTCCATACCTCTAATTATGAAAAGGAAATACAAGGAAAAGAAAGAATTTAGCATTTTAATTACTTAATCATTA
Organism: Viscum album; assembly: GCA_963277665.1. Classification (NCBI taxonomy): domain Eukaryota; kingdom Viridiplantae; phylum Streptophyta; class Magnoliopsida; order Santalales; family Viscaceae; genus Viscum; species Viscum album. Next base: position 1,829,959,327 of record OY728165.1, on the reverse strand, counting down.
ATTATGTTCACTCTGCTGGCTTCCATCAAGAATTGAAAGGTTTGAAATGGACATGAAACCAAGTCATTCAATTATATTAAATTATGCCAACTGATATATACACTATACATTCCATTTACAATTTAAGGATCATTTATTTTATTTAAACACATACCTCAGAACGGTCAAGTAGTAACTACACATGCTAGCCATTATAAATTCATAATAAATTTAGTAAAAGTGTGTTACTATTAGTTGGAGAAAGAGACACAACAGTATAGTGTCATGGGTAAACCCACATGGTCTACCTAGGAATAAATATGGAAACACACTACTTGGGTTGGAAGGTGTTGAGGTATCAACCTCCAATGATGTGATGATAATATATAGGAAGAGATATAGATTATAAGAATGTTGATTATAAGTAAGGAATATAAATTTAATATGAAACACCTTGTTAAATTGCTGTGACCACATTGATGGAAGTTTATAAAATGGAGAGACTTGAGGGACGAGTCACCAACTAGCCACCACGACCCTATTTCACTTCCATATCTAATATCAACCTTTTGTTTAGACTAAATCATAAAAAATCTAAAAAATGGGTCAATGCATTGAAAATAGGTAAAATTACCCAACATAAAAATAAAATCATCAAGGGAAGGAAGAATCGTGAACCAAGATAAAGGAATAAAGTACATATCAGGAGGAATCGAATGAGACCAAAATAGATCAATCACACACGAGATAAAGAACTGAGATCAAAATCTAACAAAATGGGCCTAAAAGATTATTAATGGATAAAGGTGGTATGTTTAGCCACTTGAATGAGAAAATATGAGAATAGGGATAAGCTATAAATCATTAAGGTAAATTCTTTACGTTTTCCCAAAATATTATGGGCTACATAGTTGGCTAAACCATGTGCCAACCATCCACCACCTACTACTTAAGGAGGGACCGAATATGGTTAGGGAAACATGGATTGAGAAACCGTATACCAATCGTGTTATACCCTTTGATACATTATGCCGATATATTAGCGGGGGCATGCGGCCATTAGAAAATGGTTAGGGAAAGATGTTTACCCTACTTAGGTTTTTTTAATCCCACACATAGTTATGGAAACTTTGCAGATTGGATCACACGTTTTCTACTAACTTTGCATCCAGTCCATTTACCCTCCGTATTGGGATCCAAGTTCCAAATAAGCCCCAAAAACCCCTGTAACCTCTGTGAACTCATTTGGAATCCATAATAGTTCCATAATAACGAAGTAGGATGAAATATTAACAATATATACATGAGTAAAAAATTGGGATCTTACAATCTTACCCCCATAAAAGAACCCATCCCAGAGTTCGCAATCAAAGGGAGGTGAATCACGATCTATGAAAAACTTCATCCGCTGGGCATGTATGTCAGCCTCCTACTCCCAAGTCTCATCATGTACACTGTTGTGCGGCCATAAAACCAATATAAAACCGATAGACCACCCATAGAGATCCTTCATGATCCATTCAATGATGCATATAAGATAATAATCAAAAGAAGCATCAGCATCTTACTCAACATCTTCAGGATCAAATGTGTTAGTCGGTTCGACATGATAATGGTGAAGGTATGAAATGTAGAATATTTAGTGAATGGAATGGTACCTATGAGTTAATAGAAACTGATTAGTTGTCGGCCTTACTCACTTCAGAATATCAAAAGGCCCTAGAAAATGAGGCCACAACATCCCTTACCTCTGTATCCATCTATGCCCATGTTGGATGATCCCATATGAAAAAAGATCCCCAACCTCTAATTCCAGAGTTCAACTATGACAATCACCATAAGATTTATTTCTGTACTAAGTAATAAAAAACACATATGTATTATATGAACCTTATCCAATGTATCCATAACTAGATGAGGAATAAGTAGTGCTTCCTCTCAATCCTCTAACCACCACATGGCTGAATGGCACAACCTATTATTCAAGGCCTCCTAAGAATCCATCTAAATCATCTCTTAGAATCTATTATTAAAGGAGAACTCAATGAGAGGGAAATTCTTCTCCCAAGATAACCAGAATCATGGTCTCCTGCTCAAATAATATCCTCTAACACATGTATCATCCATTCATAGTGTCCATCAGTATGAGTTTTATATGTTTTTCTTTGAAGAACCTGTGTACCCATAACATTCAACAACCCCAGATAGAACCTCAATGTGAAATGATCATCCCTTTCAGAAATTATTTTACAAAGGACCCCATGTATCTATCTAATCTCACAGATGTACAGTCTTCCCAACTCATAGTTTAAGATTATCCCATATATGAATGAAGTGGGCTAGTTTCATCATTCGATCCATGAAGACCCACACTATGTATCTAAATCGAGGTGACTTTTGTATTATGACTACAAAATCTATAAAAATATCTTCCCATTTCCATTCATGGACTATAAGTGGATGTAAAAATCCAACATTAAATTGGTGATCCTCCTTCACCTACTAACAAGTAGAACACCTCATAATAATTTGTAATATCTGACATTTAAACCCATGAAATCAATACTCACATCACATATCTTTATACATATAAAAGAACTTCCCACTGATATTCATAGGACTCTCGCATCAGTTGCTCCCTCATATCGGTTGGAACCCAAACACAACCATGTATATGTATGATCCTATCTTCATTCACAGACCAATCCAAAGGTGAGACCCAATCATAAATTCTATCCTAGAGAACCAAACCATTATGTTCTTAAAATTTCATACTCTTCACCCAATCAAGAAGAGAGTAGATTACTGTCAAGGCTTAGATAAAAGAACGATCATGAATATCATGGAACTCTAGTTTCATCTTTGAAAATTGTTCCATTAATTTTTATTCATCACTGGATTCTTATATGATATGTTCCATAGTTTTCCAACTCATTTCGTCTGCAACCATAGTTCCCTTTCTAGGGTTATTGGAAATCTCAAAATCAATGTACATAAGTTATTCAACCCATATTCAATGTTTGTGGTTCATTTTTTGTTGTGTAAAGATATATTTGGGTATGTTTTGGTCCGTATACCCCAAAAAGTAGTCACTCATTAGATAGTGTCTCCAGAAGTGTAAGGAATAGAAAATAGATTCTAGCTCAAGGTTGTACGTCTTGTATTTCCTCTCATGAGGACTCAACTACCGAGATCTGTATGTAACGACTCTATCCTATAACATCAAAACTTCTCGTTTAATGATTTCAAATGAACCATAGAACACTATATTACTTATTCTAGGCTCTAGAAGAATCATAATAGAATTTTAAACGAGATTTTTTTTTCAGAACTTGAATGTATTTTTCACATTCTTCTAACCATAGTTATAGAACACCGTTGTTTTTTAGACTATTAATAGGTGAAAACTTCATTAAAAGTTCTATATGAAATGCTTGTAATATCCATCAATCACCAAGAAACTCAATAGGCAAAACAATCTCATTGGATACTCCCAAGAAACCACAACACTAACCTTCTTTAAATTAATGGATAATTATGATTATGAGATGATATGACATAAGAAGTGAACTTTTTCTATCTAGAAGTGGCACGTAGAATATATTGGCATAAAAATGATGATCTTTAATTATATTCAATATGAACTCAAGGTGTATAGAATGGTATCTTTGAGTGTGATAATACACCAAGATATCATCCATAATGACCATGAAAAAAGAATCCAGATAGGGGGGGGGGCATCTATTCATAAAATCAAGGAAGCTAAAGAATATGCTCATTATATTTAACAACATTTCATGATACTCATACTTACCATACCTGCTATGAAAAGTTGAACGTACTATGTATGAGGGCCTGACTCACACCTGATGATTTTATGATCTCATTTCAATCTTATAAAACAGCCTAGATCCTTATATTTGGTCAATGTGATCATAAATTAATGGTAGTAGATACTGTTTATTAACCATAAGCTGGTTCAACCATAGGTTATCCATACATAGACGAAGGATCCCATTCACCTTCCATGTGAAAGAAATTGGTGAACACCAAGAATACATACGAGGTTAGACAATACTCTTTCTAAATAAATCATCTAAATTTTTCTTGATATACTAGAGAATAGTATGTAGAATCCTTTATGGAGGAATGGAAAATGGATCTACTACTGGAATAAGGTCAATTGTATAATCTACCTCTCTCTCAAGTGGTAATCTAGAAAATTCATCAGGAAAGATGACCCTGAAATGATCTACTATAGCTGTAAAATCTATACATTGTAAGCCTGCTTCTTCCATAAATGTATAAAAATATGGGCAGTCACTACACCCATCCCTTGATGATGTGTTCCATCTATATCAGCCATGACATCTCACACACCCTTACAGAGATATCTACTTCCCAATGATGATTTAAATGGAACCCTAAAGTGATAACACCAATATTGTGGTATAGAAACAAATAATCTATCCTGAGAATGAAATCAAATCCCATAATATTGAGGATTAAGAGGTCCTATAAGAAGGAAAATCTACTTACATCAATGGGACAATCCCTGCATTTGGGTATTCATCCAAATCGAACTCCCAATGGAATATCTAGAGTCATCACACTAGAAAAATACTGAATTCTAACATGATATATTCTATTGTTGATAAAGTGATAAAGGAATGTGAAGCAGTAGTATAGAATTAGGAAGATACAATAGATGGAGCTACTAGAATAGTAATTCGTACTATATATGGTTCTGCTATCTGTTCATCAATTATTTTCTATAAACCATGAGACCGGACTATTCTAAGACCACGTACTATAGTTGGGATACCCTGAGAATGAGTGCTCTGCTGGTGATAACAATCATAAGTATAGATACCATAGATACATCCTCATCCTCGACCATTCATATTTCTGCGACACCAAATCCCTACATAACGCAACCAAAAATATTATTCCCAAAATGGTGGAGTTGGTGTGAAACCTCTTCAACTAGAAGAATATGGAAGGGTCTGATAGAATATCTGAAGATTCCCCATACAATGACTAGAATGTCAATTCATTGGGTCTCTATCACACTAGGGCTTTAGATTCCCCATCCTTCCAAAATTATTGCATACAATGGAACTTCTAGTGTAGTTACACTAGCTACCACTTCTCTAATGTGAAACATCAAGGAAATAGTTACTTCTACTGGGAGAACTACTACCCAGCCTCGACATTAATCCTCTATGTCAAGAACAATCATCTTCTCTCTAGTTGTGCTTATTGATAAGTGTCAGATTAATGATCATAGAAAATATAGGTAGGTGAAAAACATTCACTTGAGTATGAATGGCTTACATGATCCCATCATCATAACATCTAGAATGTGATAGCTCATCAGATGCTAGATTCACTACAAAGACCTATAAATCAGTAAAATACATTGAATAATTCATGAATGAAATTGAACACTACTCTAGATGCATAAACTCTCTATAAAGGCCATGTCTTGGCATCTGAGGAAATATTTGATCATAGGAGGTTGTCTGAAAATTCTCCTAGACTATTCCTTGATGATGACCATCTTGGGTAATCACATCCCACCCAATCATAGCCGAATTATAAAGATTATACATTGATATCTTAAACCTCTTCTCTTTAGGTTTCTCCATATTCTCAAGGATAGATAGAGAATCCTCCGTCCAATACACAATATCATGTATACTTCAATCCCCCAAAAAGGTGGGATGATGCTGTTGTTGGAACTCATGAGTCTGATCAACCAAATAATTTGATGGTTATGGATCACCCTACATGGAATGAATCAAACATAAGTAACCCTAAAAAATATGAGTGTCCATTTCTAGATCTTTCATAACTGGTGGTGTCTTGGGTGGAACTCTTGGTGGTATGATTAGCGGCTCAGGGCTCACCATTTATAGATCATGGTCATCACAACCCTCATGGTGAAAAACATGAGGAAAACATTTTGGTATATCTCTACAAATTCCAAACACAATCCTCATATCATGATTAATGAAGATAAAATTAATGTCATAAGATAAACATAAGAATAAGGGCTCACTACCCATGGTATTACCCCGACTACCTGCTTAGAAGGAGAAGGTATATGTTAGTGTTATTGTTTGAATTATAGGGGTTCCAATAGGTGAAGGGGAAATTATAACTTTCCTCTTCATTTAATAGAAACGATTTTTATTTTATAAGTCATGTTTTATATTTATGTTTCATTATATTGTATAGATATATCAGGGTTTGATTAAAATGGATCACCATTCCTAGTGAATAGTTGAACATAAACCTTATCACTGAAATCGAAACCCATTTAATTCCCATTTAGCACAATCTAAAATCAGTCTTAGAATGTAACTGGTAATATACAATGAGTCCACATGGTAAACTACATATTTTAATCCACATGGGACCACTCCCCTCATGAATTGAAACCGATAATCACTCAATCACAGCCAATGAGTAGCTCATGTAACTAAAGGTACATAGTTGACCAGGGATGATACTAGATATTTAAGATGCCACCATAAGCCTATATAAGAAAATTTGAGTTAGATTAATTCCAACACATTAAATAAAAAACTACCTACCTAACAGAATGAATTAACAACACATATATATAGAAAAACAAATATGGCTCAATCACCAATCACATGCATCTCAAGAAAATGAATGTAGTGAAATACACCTATATGACACGGAGTATGCACGACATGTGAATCATAGGTTCCTATAATAATGAAAGTAATAGTGTCCTAGTTACACATCTCAACAAGCCATGGAAAACATTAAATCCTTAATCATAATAATAATAAATATCACTTAGCATGTTTGTCACCCAATAGTGATTTTTTAACAACTGTAATAAGATGTATACATTACAAAAATTCATATTTTAGGAATCCCGACATTTAACTCGAATGTGGGTCAGCTGTGCCCAAGAATATATTTTAATTATGTTCGAAAGCATTCATAATACCTTATATATTGTCTCAAAATAGTAATTAAATAATGGAACAACTTTGATAGAACGTTGTTATAACCTAGACCTAGGTGACACATAGAGAAGATCCAATCTCAGTTGGCTAGATGACCTCAAGCTCACCTCCCCATATTCAAGAGGATTACAAATTGTAGCAAGGTCTTAGGGTGTGTTAGTGGGGACACTATGACCTAATCTCAGAGTGCATCACAACATATATAATATCAACAGATGAAATAATGGAATCATATGTAAATAAATGGAATAATGAAACCAAACAATAAGAAAACTAGACCAATAACCCACCATATAAGATGAATTATAACACCGAATAATAACTCATGAAACAGATAATAATAATCAAAGATGGAAATTGAATCATATACAAAAGAGGTTAATAATGTATGTCTTGTCTCTGAAAATTTGGAAATTTGGTATAAATAGAAGCATGAAATACATTATATAAAAATGAAACAAAAAGAAACAAAAAAAAATCTAGTGTCTCGAGCATTGGCCCTATCATATTATAAAAAGCACCATCTTAACGAAAGAAAGCATGATCAGGTGTCCAAATTTGGATGGTTCCCCTTGTAAGAACATGCATACATGTAATATAACATGGTACCAATGGTGGACCAAATAGGCATTGATCTAAATATTAGTAGGCCACCGCCAATGGTATTTAAACCATCTAGTCTATGTAATGTTAACTAAAATAGTTTGTAGGTATACAGAAATGATAATATAGTGCCGTAATGTAAATAACCCAACAACATTTTTATCCTTAGTTGGTGTTTGATCATGTATCCATTTAATTAATTATGTACCAGTTTATAATAATTGAAGTAATAAGGCCCATGTTATATCCAAGGAATCTGATAATACTATCAATAATAGAAAATATAAGGTAATAAACAATGAATCATTTGTTGATGATCGTAATGAAGAGGTTCAAATATAATAACCAAGGAATCCTTGACCTCAGGGGTCGATCCAACTCAGTAATAACCTGTATCCTAGATATAATGGGTTTTCATGTAATCCAAGGGGAATCGACCAAGGCATTACCTATAATATTATTCTATATGAGTACAAGGATATTATCCAAGGTTAAACAATCTAATCATGACTAGGACCAATGGGTTCATCCATGGCACTATGTGTCCAAATTCATCAAGAGAGATCGAAGGGGTGTGTCTAAGGAATCCAAGTATCTGAATGATAATGAAATGACCCTATGGAATCATAATTGGAATCTACTGGTAAATATGGTAAGTGTTATAATGTGGTGGTCTCCCATATAAAATGGATCCTCCAATCAAAATGGAGTCTTATAAGTGGTCAAGGAATTCCCTCATGAATCAAAGTATAGCTCACGTATGAACACTCCATTGGAGATGAAAAACTCTATATGGAATTGGCACCATATGCTTGATTCATTTAATAAATTATGCCAATAAATACTCATTCCATTTAATAAGTCAATTTTTTTGAATCCATATCTCTCATTAGTGTGATAGTCACAAGAAATACAGGCAACCACTTAGAATTTTACTTACTTAATAATTAATTAATTTCACTCAGCTTACTTCCATCACGAATGGAATGGTGTGGTACAGAAATGCAACCAATTTATTCAATTACATTAAATTAGTCCATGTGATACATATATTATCTATCTATTTTAAAATTTAAGGATCATATAATTTATTTAAACATGTAATTTAGAATGTTGAACAAGAATTTACACATGCTTATTATCAATTAATAATTCATTTAATTAAAGAAGATTACCATTATCAAGGTCAATACACACACCAAAATGGTGTTATAGGAAAGCCCACATGGGTCACCAATGAATAATTATGGAAACTCCATACATAGGGTGGATGGATGAGAGGTCTCAACCCCCAATGATTTCATAATCATATATTGGATGGTCTCTAGAATATGAGCTTGTGGATTGAGAAGGGAATATAAATTTAATAGGAAACTCCTAATGAAATTGGCGTTCACATAATGACGATAGTTAATAAAATGGAGAGACTTTATGGATGAGCCATAGAACACCTACTTCAACCTTTTACCACTCTATTTGTCTAGTATCAGCCCTTTAGATAGGCCAAGATCAGATGAATTATAAAAAAATAGATCATCATCCTAAAAATAGGGCATATGAACCAGCATCAAAATAGAATCAACAAGGTAAAGAAGAAGGAAAAAAACAAGCTATAGAGTCCAAGAGCATACCACAAAATCTAATGATACCAATGAAGCTTTAACCAGACACCAGACGAAGAACCTGAATCAATATTTATCAAAATGATCTTTAATGATTCTTATTGGAAAAATGAGAGTGCTTCATCCACTATAATGACATTGTAGGAGAAGGGAGATAAGTTATAAATAATTAAGGTTATCTTTTAAATTTTACCAATAATAGGGGTCACATGGTTTTTCTGTGTCATTGGCCATAATGTGCAACAACCATGCACCTCCCACGGCTTAATGAAGTACCCTATATGGTTTGAGAAACTTTGTTCCAAGCATGTTGTACCCTCTACTACATTTTTTTGAGAAAATAATTCAGGCATGTAGCCTGGAGAACACGTTTAGAGAGAGAAGTGTGCCCTTCATTGGACCTCTATCCAACCCTTGAATGGTTATAGAAACCATTCAAACTTTCTCTCATGGTTTATACTAACTGTGTGGACACATTATTTTTTCCACCAACCAGGGTTCTGAGCTCCAAAAAATCCTCAAACACTCAAGTAACCTCTATGAACTTCCTTTGGAATCTATAACATGTCAAACATAAATAATTAAACTGAAATTTAATGGATCCTTACCTAATTGAAAAATAAGGTTCTTACACTTGAATCCATTATTTAATGACTTAAAGATTACTATTATATTTTGTTATGGATATTTTTATAAGGGAAACCAAGTTGCAATGGGTTTACATTAAATGTGAAGGATTTATATATCAAAATAGTTTTAAATTGATTTGTAAAATACCTCTCACACCAAATAACTGAAAAAATTCAAATTTTGGTTTGATTGAGGGATTTCAAAATTATAATATGAATTTTTTTTATTATACTAAATTTCAAATGAAACAATTAAATTATATGAGTGTTCATTCCATTAAGAGAATGGGTACTGAGTTTCCTTTAATTTGATGATTTTATGGTAATTTATTATTTTAGTTTTCAAATTATCATTTATAATTGGGTTTGTAAAATGGTTCTAGAATTCTTAATTAGAACTTTCTTAAATGGTTTTAATAGTCTAATAAGAAACATTATCCCAATGTATTTTAATGATTGAAATGTTGTTAGTTCTACAATGAACTCCAAAATAGGGTAATTTTTACTTTGATCATTTTTACTCTCAATGAAATAAAAGTGCATGTTTTCTTTTAAGGGTTTTTAGAGGTAAGTGTGATCTTGTTATTGATTGTATTATTTTGTGATAATGAATCTTCTACCATATGTTTTTTTATCATGGGAAACCAAAAGAAGTTAGACAAGAAATCCTAGTATCTATGCTTTACTACTTTATTATCACTATTTTATTAGTCTCCCAAAAATATAATGTTTTTATGAGATTTTACCCCTCAGTCATCCTAATTAGAGAAATGATGGGTTATAGGGTAAGATTTCTTGATATCAAACACCAGTATCATATCATAGTATTTTTACTATAAATATCTTAATTTTTCCCAATATACATAGTTCCCATAAGGATTTGGATTGTTTTATTTCTTAATGGTGTATGTTTAATTTGAATATTTGGCTTTAATTTAAATCAAAATTCTTATTGACAGCTGGTTTCGATAGAAGTATTTGAAAAATAGATGGGTTTTTATATAGATAATCTATTTTTAAAATTAATGTGATATGGTGTTTTTTAAAAATTAATGAAATGATTGTTATCTAAATTTATTTCAAACCTTAATGAATTTTTTTCCTTTTAAAGGATATTCATGGAGTGTTCTGAGGATACATACTATGAATGATTTTCATATGATAATCATATTATATATTTAATTGGTATACGTAGATGTAGAATATGATCACATTTTTTTTAGGTTTTTTAAAGGTGGGAACAAGTGTTATATCTCTTGTTCATTGTTATGGATAATAGTGGGTTTTTATTATATTTTTTTTGGAATCTCAGATGTTTTAACCAGGTTTTCATCTTTTCTTAGTTATTTTTTTATAGTTTTATTGAATGATGTTTGAACTATTTTATTTTATCATTCTGTAGTTTTTTATTATTACGTGTGACTTTTTTTCTAATGTGATATAATTTGTTTCCAAATTATTTTGTATTTCTTTCAACTCGTCATGAATACATGTTATGTGGTTGGATTATAATATACTTTTAAGAGAAATGACCTATAGTATTTCAATATTTGGGAGAAATTTTCTTCATTAGATCACTTTTGATTCATTTCATTTGATCGCAGCCCGGGACGATAAGGAACATAACTTCAGTGTTTTTGGATCTAGATCTTGTTCCTGCTTCACGAGTGACCTTCAGTTGGTTCATGAAAAATGGTATTATATCATTGGTTCCTAATGAGGACATGGTTCCGAAGCAACATTACTATTTTTGGAGTGTTGGTAGACATGGTCTTGGATCATTGAAACATGAGTTGTAAATGAGATTAATTGTATAGCCATCATTTTTCTTATCGAACTCTTCATTTTATTGGGTTATACAACATGTATATCTCTCTAAATTGAGATTAGTTATTTTTTTTTGAATACAATGAGTTTTATTTATGCCTTTTTATTTTATATGACAATTAATAGGCTATATTTTATAAATGTAAGGATATCAGGTGAAATTGGGAGGAGATATAGGGTTTCATCGATGTTATGCACATTTTGGAAATCCATGTGTATACTATGTAGACCTTTTTTTAGCTTCTAGACGAACTCATAGGGTTGGAACATGGTTTTTCTAGCCAATGCAGTAAAACCACGTGTAGTAATAATTTTTTTATTCTTTGTATATTTTTGTTCATTGAGGGTTTGGAGTGGACTTATTATTTATTATGGTTGAATTTTGATATATTTATAAGATTAATGTAATTTACTGATATTAATGATATAGAATTGATTTGAAATTTTGATAATGATTTTAATGGGTGTTCTTAAATGAATTGTAATTTTATAAAATGAAAAATTGTTTTTAAATTGATTTATATGTAAACATATATTTTGTAACAATGAAGAAATTATTTTTATTAATTATCTTTTGAAATGAGAATTTAGTGTTTGGATAAATTTTTTAGTGATCTCTATGTGATGTGTTTTTAAAAATAAATTTTTTTCTCCAAATATTCCATAATGATAATTATTTGAATGATTTATTTTTGTTGTTTAAAACATTCAAGATAATTTTTTTCTTGTATTGTGAAGGGGGTTTTATAGTGTTGATTATTATCAAAAGTTTTTTTTGAAAATAATTTGGAAAATAATTTTTAAATTGAAATTTTTATTTAATAATGATATTTAGATATCATTTTTGGAAGGAAAATTACTTTTTAGAAAAGATTTTTAGTGCTTTAGTAGGGTAGTTGGAGGGTGATTTATTGGCGAATTGTGAGATGATTTTTTGGTTTTTTAATTAATGAGACAAATATATTTTATGGTTTTGATTTATATTTTAAATAAGAAGTGTTTTATGGAGTATTTTATTTTATAAATCATATTTTAAACCTATAATTGGAAATTGTTGTGTTTTGAAGGAAAACGGGATTTTGTAAAAGTGTTTTAACTTGTAGAGTCTTTTTATAGTAATGACTCCTAGTTTAGTTAATATTTAGTGATTTGAATTGTGTAGTATAGAATGATCAGGTTTATGTTCATGTAACATCAATTATTTCATCCATGAAAGGTCATAATAAAAGGTTTTGATATTATTTTGTAATAACTCATAAGTTGATTCCTTTCTCTCTATAAGTGTTGTTCTATTTTATAATGGTGATGTCCATCTATTTTGGAGACATGTTCTTACTAATCCTAGATTATTTGATGTTTCTAATGATTTTATTATTCTATAAAACTATTTGGTTTTTCCCTCAGTTAATTATTGGTGGAATTTTTACTTTCTTATTGGTATTGCAACCTAGGTGATCATTGGTATCATTGGTCTATAGCTGTTGTTATCACCTTATGTATTTTTTTTCTTTTAGGGGTTATGCATTTGATGTTTTGGTTTTGTTCATAAGTGACTAGGATAATTTTTACCTACATATTTGGTTATTCACTAGGTAATGTCCTGATTACATATATGGGTTCACTGAGACTCGATGTTCTAAATGTGGTTTCCTGGGATTCTTCTTTCCACCTTCACCCCAAAGATAGTATTGATTATTCCACGTTAGGAATTTATTGATCGTGGATTTTACCATCATGTATTTTATTTTCATAATTCTTATTTCTTGGTTATTCTTATTTTAGGCGATATCCATCTAGAGATCTTGGTAATAGTGGAATTCTAGAAATATATTATAATTTTATTTTTTTATTATAATTCTAATAAATTTGTGTGATGCTTATTTTAATCTATTCTTTTATTGATGAAATTCCTTCTTCATGTGCATCGATTTTAATCTTTCTTGTTCCAGTAGTAATTTGAAATTTTTGGGAGTTATTTTATTAGTTCAGTTCTTTATATTATTGGGAGTCCACCATAGTTTAAATTTAAGTGGGAATATATTTTTCTTTATCTGTGTTTGTTTTCCTTCATCCTATGATTATAATTTTATGAGTGGTTGGTAACATACCATGTGATTCATACTTAAAAAGTACTTTCAAAAGAATATGATTATTCATTTAATGTAGAGATTAGTTAATATTTTTTTAAGGTTTGGTTATTGAGTTTCACTAATTCATTCCATCCCTCCCCTTAGGATATGGAATTCCTTGTTTCTTGAGGTTGACCTTCATGAAGTAAAGATATTTTTTGTCCATGTTTTTTTTCAATGGTTTGAGTTTTGATTACATCTTTGGGGTCCATTATGGTTATCAACAACGGGGGAATCGTATAACTGTAGTGTGATATTTTTCCATATTTATAAAAGTGTATCTGGTTATTGGATTTATTTTTACTTAGTCTTCATGTTTCATTGTTTTTTTAAATCAAGTAATTAATTAGTACGTTATACCTTATTTAATTTTTGGTATGAACCATTTCATTCATTAATTTATATAGGTATAAAGTGTTTTTTGGGAATAATATTCACTCCCTGGCTATAATTTATTATAATTTATTATTATTGTTTGATATTTTATGTTCACGTTATTTTTTATCTTTACATGGTGTTTTTATTATTTATTAAGTTTTATGGGAGGTCCTAGGGTGTTATAGGCTATGTATGAAGTATCCCATATTGAAACATTAGGATGTCATAGAAAATCCTACCTCCATGCCATTATGATATATTTGGTGAAAAGGGTGACTGCACCATGGAGTAGGGGAATCACCATAGTGGGAGTTATGGAGGGTTATATATAAGGTATTAGAGGAAGGACCACACTAAAACTCCTAGGTTGTGCCTTAGTGGGTGTGTATGGGAATGTGTAATGTTCAGGTGTCTCTATTACATAATTATTTAGAAATATTACCCTAATATAGGCCCTTACTCTATTGTGGTCCATGGAATTACCCCTAGGTCTTATATATAGTGAACATATGAAACATAAGAGTAATTGGTGTTACCCTTATGCAAGTGTCATATTCTATGATGTGGTATAAAGATATCACAATGCAATACACCCTGTAGTCTATGGACGATACTGAAACATTTAGGCTCGTCTATTATAGTATGGAGCTCTTGGATTAATTTTAATTATGTTTTTTGTTGTATTATGTTTCCTTTTTGTTCTCTAAGGGTTTTCTTGCCTTAAATGGTTGGACTAAAATCCTTTTTATAGAAGTGATGGATTTGAGGTGGTTTCCCCAATCTTATAAATATTTAACTATCAAAAATTTATTTCTTTCTCCCTCAATCCATGTTCAAAATTCATATACATTGTATTATATATGTTTATATAATTTTTTTAAGGGAAATAATGTTTCACTTGGTTTCTAATGAATGTGAATGATTTCTCTCTCAAATCATGTTATTTAAATTTTTTTATAAACATTCATTCTCAGCAAAATGTCTTATAAAATCCATGGTTGAATTTTACTTACAAATTTAAAATTTATAAAGGTGACGTAGAATTTAAATAAATTATCAAATAATGCTCTATAATTATAATGTCTATATTGGCCATTATACAGTGGGTGTTGTGTAACATTCATTGTGGTGATTTTTTGATAATTGACTATTTAATGATATTTTATAATATGGTTTCCCAAATTATATTACAAGTCCTGGTTGGAACATTTATAAATGGTTTCAGTGGACTCTCTTGAATAATTCCCCAACTTTCATTTTATTATTGAAATATTATAATTTATTTGATGATTTCCATAATAGGTGTATTTTTATATTGATCATTATTATTCTCAACAATATAGAAGGGGATATTTCTATGAAGGATGTTCCAAGGTGACATTTATCATAGTATATATTATATTATTATGTGATTATTTATATCCTCAAATACATTTTTCTATCATAAAAATACACATATATTTAGGAAGAAAATCTATATACTAATGATGTACTGGTTCTGATCATGATATTAATAAAATCCCTGAGATACACTTTATTATAGTTATGGGATTTTTCAATAGGTGGGATTGGTATGGTAATAATGGGAGTTTGGGAAGGTTGTTTCAGTATCTAATGTAGGTCTTTTATCATATTAGTTACATTATATGTTTCATAGTTTTTCCCTTGAGATCCTTGGCTCCCATGATGATTTTAATTCTTATATTTCTTTTTCGTGTGTGATTTATTTTTCCATAGTATTTTATATAAGTTAATTCTTCTTCAATAATGTTGGTTCTAATGGATGGATTTGGAAAAGTGAAATTTTTTGATACATATAAAGAGATTTAAAAATGAAATTGATTTTTTATATTTTTAAAAGGAATTATATTCTTATTTTTTAAATGTATTTCAAACTATAATGAAATATTTTTTATTTTTAAAGGTTGTGCAGGGAGTATTTGGATGATACATACTACGCATGTTTTTCTCACTCATATCATTTAAATGCTTTGGCAGTTCCGCTTGGATTAAATACGTGACCTCAATATCTTGGATCAGGTTTTGGGGAGATAAGAAGTGGAGTTATCTCTCTTTCACTTGATTATGGATAATAATGCTTTTAATTTTTTATATTCTTTTCGGATCTCTGATGTATCATACATATGGACCGCCATTAAAAAAATTCTTTTTATAAACATATTGTATGAAATTTCAACTATTTTAGTTTAATTTGGGTTATGTTTTATTGGAGTGTGTGATGTTTATTCTCATGTTATTTATTTTTTTCTATATTATTTAGTATTTTTCTCATCTACTCATTGGATATATTATATAAAAAGAGGTCATGTTTGGTTTCTCAGGGGATGCTCATTACTTATTTATTTCTTATGTTGATATCATTCCCATCCAGGCATAATTGATTCCTCAAACTAGTTTCCATCTTGGGGAGATTGTGAACACACGTTATGTATGTTATGGGTTGGATCAAGTTCCCAATTTAGGGGCGACCAGAGTCGGTTTGTGATAATAATAGATTTATACTCTATAATTATATTTCCAAAATTCTCCACATTTTACATGGGACACCATATAATATTAGTAGCGTACATATATATCTCAAACATCATAACTACATGAAAAAATGTGAATAATTTTCTAAAATATAAATTAAAGGAAGAAGGAAGAGAACTATGATAATAAATACATGATAAACTAATTAATTTTGGACATAAAAGAAGAGGAAAAACATCCCTTTCCCCTCAGACTAAAAATAATAACAACATGTATGAGAGAAGAGAATAATACATAGAATAAAAAGAATCATAAAATAACACCTACCCCCATACCGGAATTATCATAACCAAGAAAAATGGAAGAGTGTAAACTAACCATGATGGATAGGTATCTTAAATGTTATGATAAGGGGTAAATTGAAAAATGATAGAGTGGAACATTAAATGAGTCATAAGTTAAGGAATTTATATGGATGGATTCCAATCGAAGTAGATGAGGGTAAATTGACATGAAGGGAAAATGGAGTCTGTTTTTTATATTAAAAGGGGATAACAAGTGAGAGTATTAATCATCAATAAAGAACATTTAGAATATTACACAAAGATGAAAGTAATTTATTATTATAGAAGATAAAATAAAGTCGTAGAAATACCCCTAGCTCTATCATGTTGAGAAATTCATATTGAGAAAATTGAATTAAGTCACTAACGAATCCATGAGAAGATTCCACCATCACAATTTATCTTAGTTCAGATCAAAAAATCTATCAATCCAAAATAATATCATTGATACAACCATATCTGGAATAATAATAAAAATATATGAAGGGAGAGATATGAAGCAACCACAAATAAAAATAAAATCGAACATAGGAACTGGAAGTCCATAGAAATTCCTTGGACAACAAGGAACACATAAACAACTCCCAGGGATTCCTAGAGTGTGTTAGGAACATGAATGACCGAACCCAAAGGGAGAGGAAACCCTATGATAATAATATAAATGTAGATTCAAGGACTATGTATATGAATTAAATGGTCACAACACGACTCGTGGGATTAAAATATGCTTTTGAGGATCAGTACATGATTATTCTAATTCACCCCTATTATAGCTCATTATAAATCCTTATAAATTTTATTCAACTGATTATGGTCATGTTTTAATGATAATCACCTTTTTGTGACATTAGAATTATTGAAATCATGGAATAGACCATGAATTTATAAATAGAATTATTTTTATGTATAAATATTTTCCAATATTTTCTGTTCATAGTTGGTAGCATCCCTATCAATTTTAAAATATTATTCAACCCAAACTACAACTTATTATTGATAATTTTTCGATAAATCATATATATGACTCCATTAAAAATGAATATTTGAAAATTATATAAAAAGGGATTACATTTATATATTAGTGTTTTATTCTTATATATGAATGAATGACTATTACATATCAATCAATAACTTTTAGATATCATGAAATTACACTTATGTATTTAATATTTAAATTTTAAATATTAATAAAAATTAACATAGTTTTATATAATAATTAAGTCACCTTATGCATCAATAAATGACTCTTAAATATCAATAAATGAGTCTTACATAACAAGGTTTTCTTTTTCATATAATGGTTTTAATCTTTTGTATTGTATTAGTAAATATTTTGGACTATATATTTGTAAATGTTTAGGGAAACAATAAGATACATAAGGGTAGTTCATTCATATATAAGGTTTATTTTAAGTGAAAAATGGTGATATGTAAGGTTCATTATTGTGACAAAGGGTGATACATTTGGCTCACTTATGTGAATAAGAGTGATACATAAGCGTAATTTTAATGATAAAGGCTATAAAAAAGGGTTATTTCAATGGAAAAAAAATTATTTTGGGTTATTAAAATGGTTATGTGGGTGATGATTAAGGGTCAATTATATACAGGTAAACCGATAATTTTCCAATAATCCATCTTCCATCCAACTCTAGGCTTAAAAATTCATCCCTTCCACGAAGATTCTCTTATCACCTCCATCAACTAAAAAAACAACAACTTTATGTAATCACTTGACATTAAAGTAGATACCTCTGAATTTCTAAATACCACTAAATAGATTCTCTACCTTGAGAATCTAAATCAAACCAAAAATGGAGTTCCCAAAGATTAACAGACCTAGATAAATACTACTAAACTAGTAAATAAACACTACCAACACTCTCTAGGAAACTTTAAGTATATTATTACAATATCTTTCAAAAAAAACTACTATGAAAATATGAAAACTAGGTTAAATACCTATAAAACTAGAACACTATAACAGAGAGAATATAGACATATAAAGGAAGACAGAACCAACCACCTAGGCTCACAACTGATCTCTCTTTAACTAATCATTTCAATTCAACCATTTAAATTTCTAAATATTCACCCATTTGAAGTATTCTATAATATACTTAAAGTAACTTATGTTTTTTTGAAAAAGGAAACCCTAAAAAATATTTCATAGAAATGCTTATTAATATCATAAGTGGAGTAATTCATTAATTTCAACACAAATTGAGGTACACTTTTCATTACAATAACATTTTAGGTTAAATTTTAAAATATTCTCATTTTTATTTAAATAGATGAGAAGAGTTACCAACCTATAAAATGTCTCACTTCCAAAATACAAAAAACTATCCATCAAAGACCAATATTCCTTCCAACCTCTTAACATTGATACTAATGATTTCTTACAAAAAAACTAAAGAAAAAAACTAACCCATCCTAGGACACCTAGAAAAACTCAAGGCTAGGGCTCTGAACCACACACTAAACCAATAGGATCAAAACACATTCACTACAACAGAATAGGCCTTTAACAGTGATAAATGTGGCCTTTATCAGTGTTAAAAAAGCACTGACCCCTAGCGTGAGATTAAAATCCCTAATCTTTGATCAGGGCCTTTATTTTGATTCGATAAAAATCACCTTTATCGGCACCAATTGGTGTGTTGATAATGTGTACCTTTATCATCAGTTGTAAAAGAACTAATAAAGGGAATATTGTATTGTGATGTAACATCACACTACAGCACCAGTGCAATGTGTTGTAACAACCACATTAAATCCAGAAACACAAAAATATATCAACAAAATAATGTAACAATATATTCATTAAATGAAATTTAATTTATTACAAAAATAAAATGAAAAAACTATATTATAGATATTTCAAACATTACAATTATAGAAGCTCAAATTATTACAGACAATCAAAGTAATCAATGTTCCATTATCTTTTGATATTGGCCTCAACTCATTTGGTTTCCAAACAAACCACCACTACTCGAGGAAGAGAATACACCTATATAAGAAAACAATTATTATGTTAATAAAAATATAAAAAATAAACTAATAGAAAGCCTTAATTTTAAACAAAACATTGAGTCATACGAGGAAGAATTTTTATCATATTGAGTTTCGGATGATTCTTACTCATCACAGCATTTCTTATTTATATTAAGGAATTATCCTTAGGAAATTTAGTTAAATATGTATAAGATAAATATCTATGGGTGCACCCTAGTGGTTGCGTCATGTGGTCGTGTTTGGGATGTCTCAATTTCGATCCATCCCTTGTGCATTAAGGTTGGTTTTCATTTGTTTATTCCCACTCCCCTAAAAAATTTAATTTAAATAAGTAAAAGATAAAAATGCTATGGAAATAAATTATGTAATATATTATAGAATTATTATAAAACAATATTGGCTTGTTTTCTTGGATTTGGTTATGAAATGCACATTTTAACCTAAAATGTCACTGATATATTAAAAAGAACCACTTGGAGTCATACCCATAACATCATGCATCATATTCAGCTTAGGATTATTCATACACATCTCAAATGACCTATATATTAGTTTCCTAGAATATCAAAATAATCAGAATCTTTTTTCTATGTTTTGAGTATATTACTTATGTTTTTTTTACAAAAATGACATTTTAATCTAGAAACATGCACTTTGAGTCATACATATTACATAATGTAGGTATTTGATGTGATACTAATTCCTACACATCAAAAATTACTTATGAATCTTTTTCTTAAATTATTAAGAAAATATTAGCATGTTTTCTTGGTTTTCAGTGAGTGACACTTTTGAAACAAAAATGCCATTGTAAAGATGATAACTGACACATAGAGTCATACCAAGAACATCGTGTACCATATTGAGGTGAAGATGATTCATACATGTCACAAATTACTTATGGATCATTTTTCTAAAGCATTAAAATATTAAAAACTCATTTTCTTAGTTTTCAGTTGGTTAGTTTTCATATTTACTAAAATGAATGTAATTTTTAAATATAAAGACATACATGGAATCCGACCAGTCACACCGTGTGTCAGATTGAGGTGTGGATAAATCCAAAACATCTCAAACGAAATATGTATCATTTTCTGAAATTGTCCAAAAAATATGAATGTGTTTTCTTGGTTTTGAGTGTGTCACTTTTTTTACTAAAAGGTCATTTTAGACTAGAATCACACATTTTGAATCATATAGATCACATCATGTATCATATTAATGTGTGACTAATTCATAAATGTCACAAATGACTTTTGATTCATTTTCCCAAATTATACAGAAAATATGATGTCATTTATTTAGTGATTGACACTTTTTGAATTAAAATGATTATTTTAAACAGATAATTGACACATTGAGTCATATCGGGAACATCATGAATCAGATTATGGCATCAATAATTCTTACTTGTCAAAAATATCTTATGGATGTTTTTTATTATATATTAAAACAATCATACTACATTTTCTTTGTTTTGAGTAGCTCAGTTGTCCTTATTACTAAAAATGAAGTGGATTATTAAAAAAAAGATTCACTTACAGTCATACTTGTCACACCGTACATTATATTGAGGTAAAGATGATTTATACACGTCTAAAATGTCATATGGATCATTTTCCTAATGTAAAAAACAATCTAATTGTGTTTTCTTGGGTTTTAGTACATCAGTTTTATTTTTTACTATAATTTAATTTTAAAATGGAAACCAACACTTCGACCCATACTAATAACATCACATGTTGGTTAGATGTGAGACCAATTCCTATACATCAAAAATTAATTTCTAAATATTTTCATAACTTATCAATAAAATCCAAGAAAAGTTTCATAATTTTCCTCGAGTGATACTTTTTGAACTAAAATATCAATTTTTAACTAATAGTAGACACTTTGTCTCATAACGAGCACATCCTTTATCAGAGTGAGGTTTAGCTGATTCCAACACATCAAAAATGACATACAGAACATTTTACTAAATTATAAAAACAATCCAAATGCATTTTCTCAAAATTGAGTTGGTTATTTTTCCATCATACTAAAATGCATGTAAATTTAAAATTAAAAGAAGCACTTAGAGTCATACATGTCACATTGTGTATCATAATGAGGTGAGTATGATTCCAAAATGTCTCTAATAACATATAGAAAAATTTTCTAAAGTATCAAAACAATCAAAATTCATTTTCTTGGTTTTTAGTATGTCACCTGTCTATTTTTTATAAAATTTAATTTTAAATTGGAAACATTCACATTAACTCATACCAATCACATTGGGTATTAGTTTGAAATTACAAAAATCCCTACACATCACTAATTAATTATTAATCATCTTAATAAATTATGAAGAAAATATGAGTGTGTTTTCTCAGTTTTTAGTGTGTGATAATTTTTTAATTAAAATGTTGATTTTACATTGATAACAGACACTTTGAGTCATACCGGGAAAATTGTGTATCAGATTGAGGTCTGAATGATTTTTAATCATTATAAATTAATTTTGGATCATTTTATTAATTTATAAAAATAATATGATTATGGTTTCTATGTTTTTAGTATTTAAGTAGCCTTTTTCATGAAAATTAATGTCAATTTTAAATAGAAAGAAGAAGTTGGAGTAATATCGGTCACACCATGTGCCAAATTGAGGTGAAGATAAATCCTATATTTCCCAAAATATCAAAATAATCCTCAATATAAATGTTACCATGATTTTAATTTCCATTAATTATCGAACATCCAACATTGCATATTGACTCATTGTTCTTAGCTGAAAAATATTTATCATTGTAGAAAGCTAGAAGAGTAAATAAATCTCATGTACCCATTATATAATTAGAAATAACCACAATGGACACATAATCTTCCTATAATATTATGGATTTCAAAGAGAAAGGTTTTTCAGCTAAAAACATCAACTCAATAGATAGTGTTGGAAGTTTGATAGTGAAAGACAGTGGTAAGCATTGTAAATTTCCATAAGGGAACATTTAATCTATTTTGTGTCTTTTTGCAGATTTTTGAAAGAATAATATGAAAACCCAAAAGACCTGTGAAAAAACTAAATAAGTGTTAGATAAAAATTATAAGGAAATTAACTTAGAAATAGTTGATAAAATGATTACAATATTAAATAAATAAGTAGTAAGATTTCACCTTTTTTGGATGTTTGATGTATTCTTGACAGATTTCCGAGGTTTCATTATCTCACATGTTGTCTCAAAGTCCAATCCCTCATGAGAATGATTATCTTCAAACAATCCTCCCCAACATGAACAGAAGAATCCACCAGTATAAAAAACAGTCCTTTTATGAGTAATTCCAAAAAATATAAATTATAAATAAAATTGAACTAAAACATTAATTATAAGGACAATGATTTTATTGTGGAAATATAAATATTACCAATATGATTGAGAAGTGGAGGGAATTTTAAGGAAAGTGATAAATCCAACACTGTAGGGGTGAAATGGTTTTAAGGGATAACAATTATATGGATGTTTTGGTGCAGAATGTTAGGAACGATAGACAGATCACTCCAAATCGAATAAATGAATCCCTCTATATATGAATACATTTCTTATGTGAGTAATACTAAAAATAAATAAACTAAACATAAATATAAAACAACTCATTAATTATATGGAAATGATTTTATTATGAAAATATCAAGGTTTCCTATATGGATGAGAAGTGGAGGGAACATGAAGGAAAGGGATAAATTCTAACACTAAAAGGGTTGTAAGGTATTAAGAGAGAATAATATTGTGGAAGTTTTATATAGAACGTCATGAAATATGGACAAACTACCCCGACTCGAAGAAAATAATCCAACTGTATAAGAATACATTTCATCCATGAGTAATACTAAAAATAAATAAATGAAACATAAATATTAAACAATACATTAATTCAATGGACAATTATTTTATTTTTGAAACATAAATATTACCTCTGTGATAGTGAATTGGATGCTACATGAAGGAAAGTGGTAAATTACAGCACTATAGGAGTGAAAAGGTTTTGATGGAGAAAAATAATATGGATATTTAGTGAAAAAAGGTATGGAACATGGATATACCACCCCAACCCAAACAATGGAAACCACATGTATAATAAAAAATTTATTCGGTGAGTAATACAAAAAAGAAACAAATTAAACATATATAATAAAAAATACATTAATTATATGGAAAATTATTTTATTTTGGAAACAACATAAATACCTCTGTGATTCAGAATTGTAGGGCGCATGATGGAAAGTGATAAACTCCAACACTGCATAGGTGAAATGTTTTTTGAGGGAGAAGAAGTTTTTGGGATTTCTGGTGTAGAAAGGCATGAGAGATTGATAGACCACCCCAACTCTAATAATAGAATTCATATAAGAAAATATTTCTTCTATCAGTAATACTAATATGAAATTAATTAAACATATATTTGAAATATTAAATTAATTATATATAAAAATATTTTATTTTATATACATCTACATTACTGCAATGATTTAGTAGTAGAGGGGACTTGATTAAAAGTGATAAATTATAACATAGCAGGTGTCAAGAGGTTTTGAGGGAGAAGAATTATGTGGATGTTTTGGTGCAGAAAGGCCTGAAAGATAGACAGACCACCCCAAGTAGATAAAAACTATCTCCCTATATAAGAAAATATTTCTTCTATATGTAATACTAAAAATAAATAAATTAAAAATAAATATGAAACAATCCATTAAATCTATGGACAATGATTTTACTATGAAAACATAAAGATTGTCGCTACGATGGAGGAGAGGTAGAAGCATTGCTCTTCCAACAAAGTAATTAGAGGGAACTTGAAAGAAAATGATATATTTAATAATACAGTTGTGAAATATTTTTGAGGGAGAATAAGTCTATGGTTGTTTTTGCAAGAAAGGCATGAAATATGGATAAAATCATCTAAAATAAACAAACACTGTAAGAAATAATGAAAATTAAATTGATGATTCACTATATAATTTTTCATTAAAATATAGATATTATATCATAACGTTAGATTTATATATTCTCAAAGGGTTCCCTTAATTATAGTTTTTTCTCCTAGTGGATTGGTAACATCATCATGTGCAGAAGAAATTGTCTACATGAGTAGTAAGAAATTTAATTTAGATTTTGAGAAAGTTGTAGAGAACATAAAATATTATGAAGAATGTTTATAAGTAAAATTTGAAGATGAATTTCAACCATTGAATAAACTCTATTAAACATGTGAAAAATTAAATGGATGTATAAAGAATTGTGAAAACTTTCAAAAACCATAAATGAATGTGATGGAAGAATTAGAAATATATTATATGTAAAAGAATTTAATGCAAGATGAATTTTTAATTGATGCACCCTAAAGTATTTACAAAAGAAACATTCATTCAAAATAAATATTGGATTTTCATCTCATATGATAGGTAAATTGATGTAAATAATGATTTCTGACATGTTCAAATGGTACTTATTATTTTAGATAAGTTATATCTCTTAAGATAAAGTATTTTCATTTAAAAGTTGTTGGAAATAAAAGGAAATAATAAATAATGATCTTTTTTTAGAAGAATTAATGTAAAACAGACATAGTTTATATTAGATGTTTGATTAAGGGAATGAAGTGATTTTTAAGAGTTATTAATGAGTGGGAATCATTTCAAATATGGACATATTTTTATGATTGTATAG
This sequence comes from Viscum album, assembly GCA_963277665.1. Lineage (NCBI taxonomy): Eukaryota > Viridiplantae > Streptophyta > Magnoliopsida > Santalales > Viscaceae > Viscum > Viscum album. The sequence continues at coordinate 1,829,933,587 of OY728165.1, read as the reverse complement.
AAAACTATCAAAACCATATTCTATTTTGGGGTCATTAAAAATTTATGGTAATTTTGTTTAAAAGGGCATATTGATTTGTGGTAGTGAAAAATTGATCATATTATATAACAAGACATTTAAATGGAAACTTATAAAGTGTGGGTTGAGATTTTTTTATGATGAAATGAAAAAATTGATAGGTATTATTTTAATAATTATAATGGGGAGAAAATTAATAATATTAAAAGATTAATTAGGGTTTCAAATGAAACAACCCTTAGAATTCCCCTAGTGATAATTTCTCTTGCATATACTCTATTAGGTGGTTCTGGGAATTTGATGCAACTAGTGATCTTCAAATGTGACTTATCTCTCAACTGAATCGCATGTTTTAATTGGAATATCACGATGAGAGATTATAAGGCTCAAATGAATTTCATCCATTCTTGAAGTAGTCTTACTATTCTAGATTTTCATTTCATTTATCATATACCATCAACTCAAATAATGTTTGGAAAGGAAATTAAAGCATAAAGGAAGCACATTTCACCTTGGTGGATGGTGGAATCTTGAAGGTGTTAATGATGATCTAAATTTTCTCCAACCAATCCTCAATCCATTTAGGATCATAATCCCTTGGAAACATGGAGGATTATGGTTAAGAAACTCTTCATTAGGATCATTATCAATATAAAATGATAAATTAAAAAAAATAAAATGATATAATGATTCATGTCACTCTATAAATATAGTGAATGTGGACAGTCCATGGCCATGATCAAATGTATGGATAAAATAATTGACAATTAATATAATGTTCCAAAAATCACTTGAAAACTCAAGAGAGAATACTAACAGTTTTGGATAGACATTCCTTCACACCTGTTACTCGAGCAACAACATCCCTACCTCCTTTCAACCAAATATACCCAATAATAAATCAACAAATATACTTATAGTAAAAAAAATATAATGATAAAAAACTCAAATTCATATCATCCAACAAGAAATCAATGAGTGAGGAGGATGAGGAGGAGGAAGAGAAAATAAGTTACCTTGGTTTCAGGCTTTGAATCATTTGAGATAATTTAGATATATCAAGAACCTAAAAAATGTTCAATCCATGGATTCGTTTGAGCCCTAAATTGTTCTACCCTTAGATTTGAACCTCAGAATTATTCGAGTGATCTCTGATTCACTGAGGAGGAGCACCGACAAAGCGTTGCTTCCACGGAAAGCATAGGATAAAATGACTTCCCGACTAGTTTGGGTTATTTAAATAGATCAAGACACATTTATCAGTGCTTCCAAAAAAATAATGATAATGAATCCTTTTATCAGCACTTCATTAGTGCTTATAAATACGAATTTTATCAGTTTTTTTAGTTCTTTTAAAGTTCTATCTTTATCAGTGCTGAAAAAGCATTGATAAGTTTTTTTATCATCAACGTTTATTACTTATGTGTTGATAAAATATTTATAATTATAATTATTAATAAATATTTTTTAAAATATATTTATTTAATTATATAAATTTATCATGTATATAAATATAAATATATTAAATATATTCCTTATTTCAATATATTAATTATATTTTATAATTATTTAAATATACAATCATTTTTTTATAATTGTATAAATAGTAAAAAACAATTTTTATATCATTATATATAATTATATATATATATATATGTAGTAAATATGTAAAAATATAAAAGTATTAATTATCAAAATAAATTTATTATAATTTTTTAATTATATAAAGAAATTCATTATTATGTTATAATTATTGAAATATGTTTTGTGTAATTTTATAATTATTTAAATATATATAATTAAATACTTATAATTATATAATTTCTTTTTTAAAAAATAATATATTTTTTTAATTATTTTAAATATAAAAAAGTTTAAAAATAGTAAATATACATTTATAAATATATTGATTTATAAATATTTTTTACAAATATATTTGTAAAATCATTGATGAATATATTTAATCTCAAGTGCATGCATGCTAAAAATGAGTAAAGTCGAATATTTAAAAATGTGTACAATTTAACAATATTAGAAAAAAATTATGTCTTATTAATTAAATATTAAATATTAAAAAAAAGATATATATTGAAATAAATATGAATGCATATGGAAAATATTAAAACATTCTAAATAAATGTATATAGAATAAATAATATAATTTGATTAAAATCCTAAAAAATATTTGTGTGTGTGTTGTATATAAAAATTCATTAATTACATACATGTGAAATCTACATAACACACGTTTCATCTATGTTAAATTGAAAAATAAAATGATAATCAATTATTCCCTTTACTCAATGTAATTAGTGCCAACGGGCCTGTACCCAAGTGGTACAGTCTCCTACTTGGCATTCAAAAGACCCAGGATCAAATCCGAGAAAGGAACAAAATTCTAGGGGTACTATAGTAGCACTATAGTAGGAATATAGCTATGGTGGTACTATACCAGGCACTGTAGAAGCCCAGGTACTATAGCAGTACTGTTCATTGAGGGGCTCTTTGGGCCAAAAAATAGGCTTTCAAGCCTTGTATTCAGGCCACTTGGCTTTCGGCCTTCGGGCTATGTAATGGGTCTCCCTCTACCCAGTCAAAAAGAGGTATTTTCTTTAAATAATAACGAGACTTCGACCCCAACATTTTAAAAAACTGTAATTAGTTAGTATTATTTGAATCATATTAATTTTTAATTATAAATCATTTCACTAAATATATTACTAATGTAAATAATAAATATTTTGTATTGTATAAATCATATTTATATACATTTATATATATCTATTTATTTAATATATATAATTTATTAACATTATCAAAAATTATTTATTCAATAAGATGTTTAATATTTTTCTCAATATATTTTTTTATTAGTTTAATCTTCATCTTACATATATTTTTATATTAAATATATACTATATACTATTATTTATTATTTACATATAATTTATAATTTATTTATTCATTTTTATCAATAATTATTTAATCAATAAAATTTTTAATAATTTTTTTAATTAACACATATTTGTTATTAATTTTCTAAATTATTTCATTTTATTCAGACATTTATGAGTGCTAAAAAAGTGATGATAAATGATCCGTTTATGAGCACTAAATATAATGTGCTGAGAAAGGGTACCCTTTATCAGTGCTAAAAATAAAGCGCTAATAAAGGTCACCTTCTTTTAATGCTAAACATAAAGCACTGATAAAGGGTCTCTTTTAAAATCACATGAAAAAAATAACTGATAAAGGTTTCCAGTTATTAGAACTAAAAACTCTGACAAAAGGTAAACTTTATCAACACTTGTTTTAGTAATGATAAATGGATCATTTATTACGGATTTTTTCTAGTGCTGGCGAAGGCCAGCACTATTAAAGTCCTCTTTTTTAGTAGTGATTATATTTCTATGTTCCATAATATTCAAAACCCAAGGAATTAATCTCAACCAATGATATTCTTATTTATTTTTTTTAACATATTTATCTTGATTTTAAATAAAAATATAATCTTTCTTGATCATTTTAATTAACATTGACCATGGAAACTCACTTAGGTGGCTATGTTACATCATCAAACATCTCCAAGAAACTTTCAAGGTAACAAATAAGTTAAATAATACATGATGAATGATATAAACATCACATAAAATATCACATAATTTAAGGATATATACTTATTAATTAAAAAAATAACCTTCCCCAGTGACCGAGAACAAGTTTTCAATCTTAAGCAAGAATAAGGGTTATATATTACCAAATAAATGGAAACAAAAACATTATTCAAAAAAATTGAATGTAAAAAAATATAATTTCATGGAAATTTGAATAAAATTTCTAATCAAACAAGTATCAAACATAGTGTAATATAATTATTAATTTCAAAAATGTCAAGAAATTATAAAAATATAGTTATAAAATATACAAAAAACATATAGAACATAAGTGATAATTTGATTGAAAATCAACTACTAATAGAGAACTAGAAAATCCACCACATTCCATCCATGAAGTCATAAATCCTGATATATTTCAATGTCAACAATAATTTCCTAAAATCAACTACATCCACCATAAAATAACATATCATATTTACAAAAGGTACCCAAAAATACATTTTGATACTTCATTTCACAAAACATAAAAAAATAAATAGACTACCAAAATAATCATAGTTAAGGATTTAAGAAAAAAATTACTAAAACAAATATAAAAAATATAACCCATAGACTAGGGTTTTATTCTTAGTACCCCCAATTATGTATTAATTCGTGGTGATGTTTGAAAGAAGTGATGCTAGCTGATGTCGGCAATCTCACCTAGACCAGATACCACTACAAAGGGGGAAGACCTAGTTCCACACTAACACCTTCAAGGGGGGAAAACATAGTTCCACACTAACATAGAATATTTTATTTGTTCTATTTAATGGTATTTTATTCACAATGGTCCATTGAGTATTTATTTAGATTTTACCCAAATAATCTACCTATTTTAAATATCCCACATTATGTGAAAGATTTCATGGGAGGTGAATATATAATATTCATATACAGAGCCTGAATAATTACCACACACTTAAAATAATCACATCATAATACATTTAATATATTAATTCAACTAATAAGGTCTTATCATGCTTTTAATTGATCACATAATTGACACATGTGTTAATTTCAATATTTATGCTTAATCAAAATATAACCTAATTGAATTTATAGAAAAATTAAACCATGTTGTTTAAAAAGGAACTCATCCTGATATATATTGAATAAAAACTAATTATATTCCCATTAATCGTAGAATACATTCATAAAAAGTCACTCATAGTATTTAACAATCATTGAGATGTTGTTTGCAACAATGTTTTCATGTATTCACGTAAATTTTTTGTTTAAACAATACATCATTAAATATTTATATGTATAATATATATTAAGCATATATCACAACATTTCATTATGTCATACATGTTATATAAAAATAATCTATGTCTATGTCATTATATTGACACAATCCATATACACATATCATAATATCATTCATAAAATTATTTTACAAACAAATACACACCAATGTCCAAGAGGTCTAGTTTCTATAAAATATTAAATACATAAATAAATAATATTTAATAAAAAAACAAAATCATTTTTTATAACTCCACATAGTTCTCCTAACTCCCAAAAATATCCCAGTAATACATAGGTTATCCTAGGAAAAATACATAAGGAAAATGGTGAGCTGGAAATTCTAGTAATGGAATAAACATGACCATAAAGAACAACATGAATGTTAAGAGGCATAACTTGATTTCATAAATAGGATGATCCTAGGCATGTTGGCATTTTTTGGACTAAAGGATGTTCTATGATGGTAATAGAGTTTATTTTGGACTTTCTATCAATCCACATTGTGTTGATCAAGGAGTTTTCATGACAAGTGTTATTACAATTGATGTTGACAACAATGTTGAAGGTGGAATTGTTTCCCAGGGTTTGCCAAATATTTGGGTCCAAAATTTAGAGAAATTTGATTTTGTAAAAAGAAGTTATGCACATGTTTTATGGTGTCATGGAAAGTTATGTTCAAGTAATGTTTTGGTATCAACACATCAAAATATGGAAAAGGAAAAATGTACACGAATGATTCAAATTTGTGTGAAAGATGATGTTGCACATAAGAGACTCACACACCCAATACGATGTCAAAAGCAGTTTTGCATGATCAGAGAGAATATTACACGCATAGATGAAAATTAATTTGAATATTATGTGAAGGTGAATCTAAATATATAAATATGTGGATACCCCTACAAATGACTCAATAAAATTCAATGAAGATCGCGTTCCTCTGCCGCACGAAAGAGTTGCGCATGGAAGAGTTGTAGAAAGAAACTCTTGCACCTAAAGAGTTCCTTTAGTAATTAATGAACAATTTAATCTAATAGTGTAGATATGAGAAATATAAGGGGTCTGAAAATTAAAATGGTTTTGTGAAATTCTTCCTACGTGACAATCCCAAATCTTGTGTGCTGGATTAGGCATTGTGTGTAAGTGACAGTGTGTGCTTCTAGCTTGTTTTTGTATATCCAATTTTCATGACTACTGCTTCCAAGGGAATCAATTCAAGACATAGATGGAAGAATAGTATCATGATATAATGGGACAAAGTCTCCACTGAGAATCTATTGAAGAGACCATCATGTCGATATACTGTGTAAGACTCTCCCAAGGTAGTGATATAGTGGGAGTCAATAGAAGTGCTCTAAGGGACACAGTGTTATATCCCAAAAATATTGAAAAGGTAGTGTGTATGGAACATAGTGACTCTATATGAACTATTGTATTCTATAACTAGTGAATAATAGTGTATTTTGGTATATTAGACACACAATCAGTGTATGCACCTTGGAATTTCCCTTAGTGGTGAACCAAGTAAAATTATAGTGTTATCTCTTTGTATGTGATTGTTTGTTTACTATACATTACCATCATATTGGATTAACAAATTCCTTCAAATGTTGGGACATGACCCATCACTTTAAGAAGAATAATTTGACTCTCTGATTCACCCCTCTCCTTTTTGGGTGTTCCAGAGTCCTTAAATATTTATCAATGTATACAATTTGTTGGTATTTAAAATGTACCTTACTGTCATGGAGAATTTAAAAAATAAAAGGTGATTCCCCCTCTTTGATGGAAGAAAAATTAGTGTTTTTAATTACATGATTAGATCTCATTTAATATATTTTGGAGTGTAATTCATTTTTTCCACCTCATAAGGGATTCATGTCACTGATAAAACATGACTGTCTGTGACTGAAACTGACAGGAAATTTTTTGATGATGATGCCAACGAGACAAATTCCCTCACTAAAGCTATGTCAGATCTAATATATATAAAGGTGATGAGATTTACTTTATAAAATTATATGTAAAAAAGGAGAAAAATATATTTAAATTAGATAACAAAATGAAGGATTCCAAACATCGTGTTTTTTACGAAAGTTTTGTTGATCTGAATATGCATCCTGATGAAAATGTAGATATTTTTTCAATAGACTAATTGATTTTTCTGGAGAAATTCTAGGTATTGTGGAGAAATAAATTAAATTGAAATTTTAAATAAGATAATGAGAATACTTCCACCTATTTATAATAAATAATATCAACCCTTAAGTAAAGAGATATTTCAAAACATTATTTATATAATTTGTTGTGTATTTTGGAAGCATATAAAATGACAGTAATAATAGAGGACTCAAAAAGTAATGTTAGTATGGATATTTCATTCAAATAGATGGAAAAATAAGATCCCAAGAGACTATGTTGATGAAGCTAAGAGGGAGGAATAAATTCGTTCACTCTCTATCAAGAAATTTAAATGAGGGAATGGGTGATTTGAAGGAACCCTACCCTTATCATGATTTATTTATTGTAGAGTTGGAATGATTGACTCTCGTTGCTAAAAAATGTTCTATGATGAAGAAGGTGAAGATGGAAACTCAAAGAATCCTCAGAAAATGTTTTTGCAATAGGGAAACTCCAAATCTAGAAAAAAATTACAGAGAAAGATATTTTTCTATAAACAATTTAATGACAAGGAATTTTTTCAGGAAGAATAACTAGAGATTAAATGTATAACCCAGTCATCTATGATGGATGTAGTTGATAACTCATAAATTTGAAAAGATAAAGCTTGAGATAATCATTTGATTTTTGATTCTGATCTGAATTTTCAACATCAGGATGATCTTGGTAACCATGATAATCAATTTAATATATGAAAAAAGTAAAGGGTATTTGTGGATGAATCATCAGAATATGTTCATAGGATGGAAGATGAAATTGAACAAATGGAATAATTAGTGAAATAAAAATAAAAAACCATTGAAAGAATAGAATTTGTAGTTGATCTAATGATAAAAATTGAATAATAAGAAAAATTCATAAATTACCTTGCATCCAGACTAGAGGAGAAGTCTAAGACTGTTAAAGGTATTGAAGAAGAATTTGTTACTCTTACGAGTAAACATGAAAGTTAATCAAATTCAAAATAAAAAATTAGGAAAATATAGTTTGTAAAATGATAAGATTATGAGCTACTAGAGAGAGCTAAATGTGGTTCTGATGGAGTAAAAAAGATTCTGAATAATCAAAGATACAAATGCACGAGAAATAGTAAATTTTTTGTGATGTTGAAACATAAAAATATAGAAATTAGATAAACCAAATCAATGGGAAATTGATAGTTTAACATATAACAAAGTCAACTAAAGTCTTAACAAAGAGATCCTAAATTCCTATTAATGGAGATCTAAATATTATCCTCATGTTTCTCAATATTATAGGCAGTAAAACTATTTTCCTAATGAAAGAAACATGGGGGGGAGAATAGATGTGAGGAGACATTTAATCTTATAAAATATCAATTATGTGCCTATCTAGGCCATAACATTCCATACTATAAAGTGGAAATGAGATCTTTTAATGTGGATGTTCTAGGAAGTCAAACAGAAGAAATAATGAATATGATAATTCTTATAGAAGAAATAATTTCAATTGATATAGTATTTATTTTTTTAACTTTGTTCATAATGATTTTTATTTAAGGTAGAAGTAGGACATGAACAATAAATACAGAACCGTGAAACTGTCCAATAATCATCATCCAAATGGAATTGCTCTTGCAACCATGTTTTCTTCTTTGGATGAAGATTATGAGTATGATGATCCTATTCATGTGAAAAAGATATTTGAATGGTCACCCTTATACTTCACTCGATCTAATATTTCATGGAAGAAAAAAAGAATAAATTTGAAAAATCCAACCCTACAGAAGTAGCCCTCAAAACTAAAAAGAGTAGCATCACTTGGATTCATGATAGCAGATGTGCATCCCATAAGATAGGAAATAAAGACATGTTAATAAATGTTAATAAAAGTGTTGATGGAACCGTATGATTTGGTAATTATGGTGCATTGAAGACCATAGGAAGTGGAAGTATTGAAATGGCTAATAAAGAGTTGAACAAGATTGATTTTCTCTATGTGGACAGTCTACATCACAATCCCCTAAGTGTGAGTCAACTATGTGACTCATGAACAATGGTGATATTTAATAAAAATGGTTTCGTTATCAGAGGAAAGACAAGAAATTATCTTATGAAAGGTTATAGAATAGATAGAAACTAATATTACATGATTATAATGAGAACATTTATTATATGAAATTTGAAGAAGAAAACAACTTGTGGCACTAGAGGTTGGGACACAATGATCAACAAGACATGGAAAAGATATCTAAGATAATGATAGTCATGGATATCCTCAATCTGAAATATTAATGGGACAATACATGTGATTATTTCTTTTGTGGGAAGATTGTTTGCAGTTCATATCACCCATTTAATAAAAGGGTATCAAATCTTCTGGGTCTCATCCATACATATATATGTGTACCGATAAATTTTATTGGAACATATGGAGAAATGTACATTATTCTTTTTATGGATGATTATAATAGAATGCCTTATATGATGTTTTTACAATGGAATCATAAAGTGCTTGATTTCATGAAACTTTATCCCTGAATATTGAGAGGTATACTTGATGGACTATCAATGTTCATTATTATGACAATATAGGGGAATACAGAAAAATTGAGTTCTAAAATTACATTGAAAATCATGGAATGAAACATGAGGTTGTTGTTGTGAGAACACCAAAACAAAATGGAGTTCTTGAGCATAAGATTTGATAGGTGAAATTTTTTTCCATAACTATGATGATTGATATTTTAATCTCACTCCATTAATGGAAAAAAGGATGTTCAACCTGAAATGTATACTAAAAAACAAATATGGATTCATATGAGAGAAACCAACACACCATATGAGTTAAGGGGTGGAAGGAATCCTTCATTGATTTATTTTCATGATTAGGAAGTAAATATTTTATTCTAAATAGTTAAGGAAATAAATGGAAGTATGTTTATGCTACAGATGAAAGAATATTCCTCGGATATTAAATGAGTAGTAAATCCTACAAATGTTTCAATAATCATCTTGGATGACTTGTGGAAAGCAGTGATATTAAGATCGATGGAGAAAAAAAATACATTTAGGGGATATTATGAAAATGTGATTGAGGATGTTGAAGATTGTGTCCTGGGAAATATACAAATGTTGAAGTAGAGGAAGAAGTGAAAAACATTCAAAGTTCACAACAAGATGTTTATTAAGAAGAAGAATAAGAAGATGAAACTGTGGCTGGATAAAATTCTTCTGAACCTCATATGAGAAATCGAATTGAAGAAATTGATCAATCTGACATTGTTGGGGATTAGATGGAACCCACATAGGCAAGTAGAATAAGGAGTGAAGCAAATTCTTCATTCATATCAGACATTGAACCATCCTCATTTGAGTAATCTGTAATCGATTTATCATGGGTTAAATCCATGAATGAAGTGTTGGATCATATCAACAAGAACAAAACATGGGATCTTGTTAGGATATCGATGAATTAAAATGCGATTGGTATGATGTGGGTTTTCAAAAATAAATTTTACAATCATGGAAATGTGATCAGAAGTAAGGAGTGATTCCTGTGAAAAACTATTCACAGATTTATAGTGTTGATGTTGAATAAAAATTTTCTCTAGTGGTGAGACTGGAGATAATTTGACTTTTCCATTCCATGGAAATTCAAAGTGGATACAAATTTTAACAAATGGATGTCAAAACATTTTACTTATATGGTTTTATTTATGAATAAGCCTACATTAAACAACCGTTGGGTTTTTTTCAAGGTAATTATGAAATAAAGGTTTGCAGATTAATGTAGGCACTATATATTATGAATCAGGAACTACGGGCATGATACTCTCGGCTAGATTCATATCTAAATATGATCTATTTTAAAAGAGGATGTGCATGATTTTTAGAATGATCAGTTCATTGTGCTAGTTTATATAGATGATATTATTTTTGGTGTAAGTAGGTAGGGACTAGTGTTTGTTTTTTCAAATCGGATGAAATAAGATTTTAAAATGTCTATGATTAGTGAACTCATATACTTCTTAGGTTTCGAGTGATTCATAAATAATACTACAATTTTATATCACATGAAAATTATTCCATTGAGTTGCTGAAAAAATTGAATATTCATGATTGAAACCCAATGTTGAATCGGAATGTGGTTGGATAAAAATATGGAATGCATGATAATGGAACTTCTTTGGATCCTACCATGTACATGAGAGTCAATGGAAGACAATTATTTTTTACTACAACACAACTCGATCTAGTCTTTGGGACATTCTTAGCATCCGGTTTTCAAAGTAATCTTACTAAAGAACATATGGAAGTAATTAAAATAATCATGAGGTACATTCAAGGTACTCAAAATTATGGCTTATACTTTTTTATAGGAAGATATAATGAACTATATACCTTTTCTAATGCTGGAAAAGCAAAATATGTGGTTGATAGAAAGTTTACTAGTGGTGGAGAGTTCATTATTGTTATGAACTGTGTCAGATATTAGAGTAATAAATAGGAAAGTAATTCTCTTAGTACTATTTAGGGTGACTATATCTATACTATAGAAGATTTCACTCAGCTATTGGGGATGAAGAAATAACTGGCTGATATTGGTGAAGAGGTGAAATAGAAAATGGTTATTCACTATGATATCAAGAGTGCAATAGATCTTATAAAGAATCTTGTTTAGCATTCTCGTATGGAACAGATAGAAATAATATATCACATCACCAAAGAAAAAGATGAACAAGGTATTATTAAAATGGATTGTGTTGGAATAGATGACCAAGTGGATGAAATTTGACTAATCCATTGGCTACACCTATGTTTTAGAAACATTGGTTGAACATAGATGTTTAGCCACCTCTCAGTGCATAAGAATGTTTCAGTTGTTCCCCTCTACCCAGTTGTGTTTACTATTTTAATCTTCATATAGAATTGATGGGGGTTTATGGGGGAGATACGATCCAGTGGGAGTGTGTTTTGGAGACCTATAAGTAAAAAGTTAGGTTATTTGGGTTTATTTTCAAAGTAAGAGAATGGAGAAATGGATAAATTCAACATGTTACAAAGGGGGAGAATATGAGTTACAAAGGGGAGAATTAATGGATAAAAAAATATGGTGTTATGACGAAATAGTCATAGTTAATCATTCCAAAACACTATAACCCAATTCATATCATCCATCATGTTTTCTAAACAGAGCATTTCTAAAATAGACATAGAGTGTTGGCTTATTTGTTTCTCGTGTATCAGGAATTGATAGCAGCTGATGCTTTATTGAATTTTCTATAGATTTCCCACCAGCCCATAGGGGGGACATTATTGGAACCAATGTTGTTCTATGATGGTAATATAGTTTGGTTTGGGTTTTCATCAATCCATATTGGGTTGATGAAGGAGATTTAGAGACAAGTTTAATTCTGGTACATGTTGACAACAATGTTTTTGGGATCATCACTTCATAATATGGTGAAAGAAAAAATCACGCAAAAGATTTATATGTTCACGAAAGGCATGGTTTCCCAAAAGTTACATACACACACAGTAATTATTTATATTATATTTTTTTTTAATTTTTTTAATAAAATCATATTAATTTTTAATTTTTTGAATTATTTCATTTTATTCAAAAATTTATCAGTGCTAAAAAAGATCTGATAAAGGATCCCTTATTGAGAAATACAAATAAATAACTGATAAATGGTTTTCCTTATATGTGTAAAAAATAAAGGAATGATAATGATATCATTTATCAGTGCTAAAAATAAAACACTGATAAAACATACCAATTTTTAGCACTGAAAAAATAGATCTGACAAAGAGTTCCTTTTAATAGCACGAAAAAATACTGATAAAAGTTACCCTTTATCTGTGCTTGTTTTAGCACTGATAAATGGATCCTTTATTAGGGCTTTTTTTAGTGCTGATAAAGGCCAGCTCTGTTAAAGGATTCTTTGGTTGTAGTGATATTATTTTTACGTGCCATGAGATTTATATCCCATGGAATTCATGTCAACATATGCTAGTCTAATTTTTGTTTTCAATATATTTACTTATCATCTAAACGAAAATAAAATCATTCTTGAAATTTTCAATTATTATTGACTAGGGAAACTCAATCAGGTGGCTATGTTACATCATAAAACATCTCCAAGCTACTATTGAGGAAACACTAATGATATGTAATATATGATAAATCATATAATAATCACATAAAATATCACATCATTTAAGGAGATATAAATATTCATTAAAAAATATCTGTCACCATTGATCCAGAACCAGTTTTCAGTCTTAACTCACAACGAGTGTTAAATATTACAAAATAAATGGAAACAAAATCATAATACCATAAAAATGAATGTCAAAAAAATTATAATTTCATTAATCAGATTATAAAACATTTAATCAAACAATTACTAAACAAGGTGAATAAATTTATTAATTTCATAAACTAAAAGTAATTATAAAATGGTTTTTAGAAAATATAAAAATAACATATATACAATAAGTGATAAATTGTTAGAAAATCACCTCCTAGTAGAAAACTAGAAAATCCACATCATTCAAACCAATAATTCATCATACCTAATATATTTCCACGTCAAAAATACTTTCCAAAAATCAACAACTTCCACCATACATTATCATATTAGTTTTTAAAAAAGGAATCCACAAATACATTTTTATGATTAATTTCAAAAAACATGAAATAATAAATCAAGTAATGGAATAATCATATTTATAGAATTAAGAGAAAAATTAATAAACCAAACTTCAAAATTTTACCTAGATACTATGATTTGATTCTTGTTATCCCCATGGGGGGATTAATGGTTAGTGATGTTGGAAAGTAGTGATGCGGGATGATTTAGGAACTCTGACCCAGATTGGATATCGCTATAAAGGGGGAATACCTAGTTCTGCACTAAAACATTCTAGGGGGAATACATATTTCCACACTGACATAGCATATTTACATTGTTCAATGTAATGGTATTTCATTCAAATTGGTCCTTCGATCTAATATTTTTTAATGTACCCCTAATAATCTACCTATTTTAAATAACAAACATTATGAGGTACATTTCATGGGAGGTACATCAGTAATGTTCATATACAAGTCTTGAATAATTACTAAACATTTTAAATACTTGAATCATAATACATTGACCATATTAATTCACTTACTAATGTCTTATCATTATTTTAATACAAAAAATAATTACCACATGTGTTTATTTCAGTATTTATGCCTAATAAAAAATAACATAATATTTATAGAAAAACTAAACCATGTTGTTGTAAATTTAACTCATCATCGTATACATTGAAAAAAGAGAATTAACTTCTCATGTATCTTATCATACTTTCATAAAAAGTCAGTCATATTATTTAACAATCATTGACATGTTGTATGCAACAATATGTTCATGTATTCAATTTATTTATTTAATTAAATAAGACATCATTAATTATTTATATGTATAATATATATTATGAATATATCACAACATTTCATTATATCATATATGTTAAGTAAAAATAATTTTTATATCAATGATTATATTTACCCTTTCATTAAACACGTATTAAAATACCATTTTTGACTTTATTTTATAAAAAACACAACAAGGTCCAGGATGTCTAGTTTCTATAGAATATTAATCACATAAATACCTCAAATTAAATGAAAAAATAAAATTATTTAAAAATACTCATTGTTCTCTTAACTCCAATAGATCTTGTAAATATACATAGGTTATCCTAGGGAAAATATATAAGGAGATTTGTGAGTTGGAAATTCTCAAAAGGGAATAAACATGCCTATAAAGCACAACCTCAAAGTTAAGAGGCCTAAAATTATATCATAAAGAGGATGATCTAATGCATGGAGGTATTATTGGACTGAAGGCTATTCAGTGATGGTAATAAATTCTGTTATGTGTTTGTTTTCAATACATATTGGGTTCATCAAGGAGTATGCAATAAAAGTGTTATTATGGTTCATGCTGACCAAAATGTTGATGGTGGCATTGTTTCCCAGTGTTTTCCAAATTTTGTTTTAAAAATTGGATAATGGATAATGGTGTATTTGGAAAAGTAATTTGTTCACAATTTTAAATGTGGTTTGGATAGTTTCATGAAAGTCATATTTTGTGATGATCACAACAAAATATTGACAAGCAAAAATGAGTGAAAATGATTTAAATGTGCAAAAAAGAAGAGGTTTCACAAAAGATACTTACAATCCTAATGTGATGTCCATAGGTGTTTTCCCTTTACAGAGAGAATATTACATGCACAGATGAAGAAACGTCAGAATCTAAAGCATAATGGAATCGAGGCCTAAAAATAAAAATCTACTCCCACTGAAGACTCAAAAATGTTCCATGATGATCATGTTTCTCTTTCGTGAGAAAGAGTTCTGTGAGGAGGATTGTAGAAAGAAAATATTACAGGAAAAGTGTTCCTTTATTCATTAATGAATAATTAAATATAATGGTATAGCTGCATGAATGATAATATGTGATAAAAATATAATGGTTGCATGAAATTCATCTTCTCCAACAATCCCAAATCTTACGTCCATGAGTATGAGTTGTACGTAAGTTCCAATGTGTGCTTCTAGGATGTTTTTGAATATATAGTTTCTTTAACAAATATATTCATGTTAATAAATTCAGAACTATGATTGGAGCATAGTCTCAACGTAGTCCTGGATATAGAAGTCAATGAAAATCTATTTAAGTGACTTTTAATTTGATAAATTGAGTAAAACCTCTCCCAAGGTAGTGAGCTAGGAGGAGTTGATGGATGTGTTATGAGGGACGCAATGTCCTATCCAAAAACTAATATAAAGGAAGTGTGTATGTCATAGAGTGAATGGGTATGAACTATGTTTTTACCCAACTAATGAATATTAGAGGGTTTTGGTATGAACAACACACTGTCAGTGTGTGCTCCTTTGACTATCCCTATGTGGTGAACCAAGTAAAATTGGTGTGTTATCCCTTTGCAGGATATTGTTTGTTTTCTATACATTCCAATCAGATTGGTTTAACAAGTCCTTACCAATATGGGAACATGATATGAAACATTATGAATAAAAAGTTGACTCCCCAAATCACCCCTCTCCTCTCAGAGTGTTCAAGGGTCCTTCAAGTAGTATCAGAGCCTACAGGTTGACGGTGTTTAATCTAAACATTTCTATCACGAATAATTTAGTAAATGTCAGGGGAGTACCACTATTTGAGGGAAGAAACATTAATATTTGGAAGAACAAGATGAGATATCATCTATGATCTCTTGGAATATAAGTCCTTTTTACACTTCACAATGGATTCAGTTCACTGATGTATTGGGACTATATATGGATGAAAATGATAGAAAAACGATTGATGTTGATTCCAAAGTGAAAAATTCTTACATTTCAGTTCTGTCTCATGAAATCTATTTGAAGGCGATGAGATTCATTTAGACAATTCAATGTGGGGAATGTTTTAGTATATATTATAGAGATACAAAACTGAATTAGGCTATACAGAACGTTTTTCACAAAAAGTTTGATGATTTGAAGAAGCATCCTAGTAAAAATGCAGAAACATTTTTCAATAAAATAATTGATATTGGAGGATAAATTCTATGGATTGAGGAAGAAATCAACAACACTGAAATTATATATAAAATATTGATATGAATTCAATCTATTTACAATCCAAATTTGTAAAACCACAAGGTTTTCTACAAATAAATTGAAATGACTGAAACTTTGTTTAAAGTATATATTTATAAATATCCTTAATAATAACTTTACTACAACAATGTGTTTAATTTTAAGAAACTGTCATCTACAATTGTGTTCAGTAAGTTATTTGGAGTTTGATGAATCCAACTTGATTTTTTTGGGAATAGTAACATACCCTTATAAATAGTAATATGAATAGTAATATGACCTAATGAATAGTAAATTTTATTATTATTTTATTTTCTTAAGGCTAGAAGAAAATAACATCTTGGTTAATTTTTCATTGTGATAAAAAGTAGTTGTAGAATTAGAACTATTAATTTTTGAATTTAGTATGATTTTTTTAAAATTAAATTAATAATATATAAGAAGTTATTTTTCAAAAATGGACTTCTTTTTTGAATTCTACACATTGAAAAATTGTTAGGGTAAATTTTTGGGATTTTTCTAAAATTGAAGAATTTTTTATGAATAGTAAAATATGATAAAATACTACAAATGCTAAATACTTGATTTACTGCTTCATATGTGATGAAAGGATGATGTAAGCCCACATGGTTGAAACTCACATGACATTATTACTATTTTTGGTCACATTAATTATGATTATTCATAGTCTTGAGAAAAATATTATAATAATGTTTAAAATAATGAAACAAATACCCCCTCACCTCCACTATAAATACCACCCTCACTCCCCTCTTCTGTCCACACCTCTCATGCCTTAGTACATACCTATGTTATGTCCAATACTCCTCCCAAGTATCTTCCCCACGTTTTAGTGCTTCTGGTCTCACCAAAAGTCCAAAATCAAAGCCCTTAAGAAGGATCTCATGGAAAAGAGATCAAGAGGTAAACAACCTCTTTTATTTTGTTTCTTTTCTTTCATTTTATTTTATTCTCTTCCATTCCCTTTGGCTTGTGTTGGGTTATTTTTTGAAATATCCCCCCTTAATGTCCATATTATGTATGAATTATTAGATATCCCCTTCCTCTCATCAGAGTACTTTTATGAAATTTTAAGAGATGCTGTTAGTCTGCCGAATTTTTGTGATAAATTTATCAAGTTTTCTTTTATTTTTAGATTCATTTATTTTATTCTTATATCCTCACAACCTATTAACCTAGAGGATTTAATTCTCCAGAATATTATATATTCTGGTTTTTCTCATGTTCATGGAAAATTCAACATCATTATTCTTCTCCTCCCCCACTTATTTAAGGAATAAAAACATAGTCTGTGATGTGTCAAATTACCGACATCGTGGATGATATAATTTAAATTTCAATTAATTCTTCCAAGTATGGTCATTAAACCATTTATATAGTTGAAACAGGTTATAATATATGTTTTTTTACTCATCCATGTTTCTGTAATCCTTTTTAACACATGGTTCTAATTTATAAGACAAAATGAGGTTGTTATTATCAAAGAACCACTAAAATGATCTAAACGAAAATCATTAATGTTTTAATCTATGAATCATCCTCATATAAAAAATAAAAATGAAAAATGGTATAATTTATGGTACTGGAAATATATCAATACCTTTCCATTACAATTCTATAGTTTCACTTCCAATCAAAAAGAACGATTCATCATGAAACGATCATGGAAATCATGTAAGAAACTCGCCCAAAACAGTGCAAGGAACAAAATACTAACAATTAAGGGGTAAAATGATTTCATGAAATGATCATATAATATGCTATAAACATGAAGTTGTTTTTTAAGATATTAATAACACTTTATTAACCATTATATAGGAGTTTTAAGAAAAAATTTATGTAAGAAAATCCCGAGATAAGGGAATTCTTTACTCGATTTCCATTCTTTGGGTAAACATTTCACTTCGTTAATCATGAATTATTAAAATTGTTTGTGTGATGGGTTTTGTTTGTATTATGTTGAATTATTTCTATTTAAATTGTATATAAATATTCCATCCAAGCCACATTTGAATTATATGATTTTTATAAGGAACTTTTCATTTCAAAAAGCTCTTTTAAAATTCTATTTTACAAAATTCAAAAGCAATGTTTTTATGCTATTATTCATGTTGTATGATTAGGTTCTGGTTATTTTGAATTTTTTATGATGATGGGTGGGACCTATATCTCTTTCCAATGCATTGGGTATTTTTATTTTGGTGGTTGGTCGTATGGTGACTCCAAGTGTAATTGCGATGGTTACACAAATTGTACGGTAGCCATGAGGGTTACAAATTATAAGGTAGCCGTGAGGGTTAATATTTTATGTAATTAATTCCCCAAGATACCTTTATTTTTCAAATTATGTTCTTATTTGTGTGTGGAAATATCATGTTTCCCAAGGTACGTATATATATATATATACAGGTGATTAGTAAGTCTTTTGAAAATGAATTTATACGTTACAAGTTTTCATGGACTGGTGTGTTCTTTCCTTCTTTTTATATCCGTTACAGAGTTTTTATGATCATCCCAAGATTTTTAATGATTTTCACAGGTTAATGGATGTGTAATTCAATGAAGGAAGCCATGTTAAATGTTGAACAATTTTGAAGGAACCATTGGAGCATACCTCACCAGTCGGGTGAAGTTCGCTTCATACACAACCACTGAATCTTCCTCCTTTTGATTCAATTCAAGGAATTTCTTTTCCATCCTATGTCGCACCACCAAAGGAAAAACAATTTCAAGGAAAGTTATTTTAAATTCATCCCACTCTATGTCATCGAAATCCTCTCTACCCCTAATATTCCTTACCATTGACCACCACTGATCAACATCACATTCAAAATAATAAATAGAAAGACATACCTCATGATTTTATGAACATACCATAACATCAAATATCTTTTCAAGGGCTTTGATCCATCCTTTAGCTGATACTGGTTCAGCAGATCCATTGAAAGTAGGAGTGTTTTGTCCCATAAAATGTTCCACTACTCTCATGTTTTGTTGTGGAACCTCTATTAGATCTCTTGCATGGATGACGCCACCATTTATTGCCTACGTTAGTTGAGCCATTACTGTCATAAACTTCTCCATTCCAATTCCCACCATTCCAGGCTATAGATATGGAATGATGTCATTTTGTCGGTGCCTCTCCACTTCAGCATCCCTGTTCCATCTACAGACAACCATTATGAACAAAAATATCATAGATGAAGCAACATAGTAATCTTTGAATTCTATAACATTTCAAATTAATGATAGAGTTAAAATCATTAATAGTATTCTTTTAACATCATACAAACCTCTAAAGTTATCTAAACCATCCTCTGATACCAACTATAAGGACCCGACCTTATTACATACACAATCTAGATTTAGTCAAGAAAACCCTTCCTTTTACAATAAGGATATTTTCAAGTTTATTGCTTTTGAAAATTTGGATATATTACATTCATAACATTACACATTATTGCAAAGTGGATACCATAAAAACATTTTCCATTTTTTCAAAATTTAAAACATTAAAACTTAGACATGGTTCCTTGACAATTCTTCAACATTTAACATAGCTTCCTTCTTTGACTTACTCATCCATTAACTTGTGAAAACCATTTAAAAACATATTATTAGCATAAAAACATAGTAAGGGATTTAAAAAAGAAGGAAAGAACACATTAGTCCATGAAAACATGTAACATATGAAATCATTTTCAAAAGACTTACATATCACCTGTATATATATATACATATACTTACCTTGTGATATATGAGATTTCCAAAAATATGTCAGAACATAACTAGAACCATAAATGTATCTTGGGGTATTACATACATAATATTGTAACCCTCACTGCTACCTTATAATTTGTAACCCTCACGACTACCATACAATTTTTGTAACCATCACATTGACTCTTGGAGTAACCATACGGCTGACCTCCAACATATCTTATTCTGTATCTTCATATCAAAATCAAATTCTATTACTCTGGATTAAAGCCCAGGTATCGAAGGGCGTTAGCCTCCAATGAATTCAAAAGTTATTAGAAACTTGTCCGATTTTCTGAGAGGGTAGAGATGGAGTTCGCTGATGATCATGTTCATTTTGGAAACAAAGAGAATAAGAGGTCTAGGTGGCATGTGATGGGTAAAAATCAACCAAATAAATCTGATGGTAAGAAAATACAGTTCCCAGTTTGTGAAAAGTGTGGCAAGAAACACCCTGGGGATTGTCTTAGCAAAACTAGGAAGTGTTTTAAATGTGGTATGTTTGGACATATGGCATGAGATTAGAATGAAAATAATACAAATACTAATCCTAATAATCAAACTATAAAGTGTATTAAATGTGGTGATATGGTTCACTATGTGAATGCCTTCCCAAAGAGAGATTTGAATGATGCGAAGAAGCCATACTATATGTAGAAATGTGTAGTGAGATCCTTTTCCACTACGTCAGCGAATGTCGGTCCATCCAATGAAGTTGTATCTGGTACGTTGTTTGTTCACTCATATTTTTCTAAAGTTTTGTCTGATACGGGGTCTACACATTCCTTCATCTCTGAGAAATTTTTGGGTAAATTGGAAATATCACCTCAAAAAATGAGACATGAACTTGTTGTTAAAAACCCAAGGGAAAATATTATAGGAAAAAGGAATTATAAGAATATTTCTATTGTGATCTTTGGAAAGACATTACCTGCAATCCTTGTTATTTTACCATTAGCCGAGTTTGATGTTATTTTGGGAATGGATTGGATTTCTATTTATCATGAAAAGATTGACTATAGAGCTAAAGAAGTTGTTTTTCTGAAGGAGTTTTAGTTTGTATACAAGAACGAACCCATACAATTGATAACAAATCTGGAAGCTGAAAAACTATTGAAAGATGGAAATGAAAGTTATCTTGCTCAAATTGTTGAAAATAAGAGAAATATTCATATTTATGATGTGTATGTTGTAAATGAATGCCTTGATGTTTTTCCTGATGAGTTACTTTGTGTCATACATGATCGGGAAGTCGAGTTCACAATTGACTTAGTTCCTGATGCAAATCCAATTTCAAATCCCCCTTATCGTATAGCTCAAATAGAACTTATTGAATTGAAAAATCAGTTGCAGGATTTCCTTGAAAAGGCTTCATTCATCCTAGAACTTCACCATGGGGAGCTCCTATATTGTTAGTTAAAAATAAATATGGTTCCATGAGACTTTGAATTGATTGTAGAGCTTTGAATAGCATCACTGTTAAAAACAAGTATCCTTTACCGCATATCGATGACTTGTTTGATCCACTGCAGGGAGCTCAATACTTTTCCATGATTGATTTGAGATCCGGATACCATCAGTTGAAGGTGAAGGAGGATGACATCCCAAATCCTTTCATACTAGATATGTGAATTAGGATTTTGTTGTTATGCCATTCGGATTAACTAATGCACCTTTTGTATTCATGAATCTTATGAATAGTGTATTTCATGAGTTCTTGGATATGTTTGTGGTTGTATTTATTGATAACATTATGGTGTTTTTTAAAAATAAAGAGGAGCATGACAAACATATAAGGGTTTTACTACGAACCGTAAAAGAAAAGAAACTGTATGGAAAATTCAGCAACTGTGATTTTTGGTTGGAACAGATTTCTTTTCTTGGGAATATTGTAAATATGGAATGAATAACAGTTGACCCTACCAAAATAAAAGTAATTAATGAATGGCCAAGACCCACAAATGTTATAGAGATTTTTATTTTTCTGGGCTTAGCAGGTTATTACCAATGGTTTGTTAAGAACTTTTAACGGTTATCTAGCCCGATTACTAATTTAACACGAAAAGAGGTTAAATTTGTTTGGACAGAAGAATGTGATGTTTGTATTCAGAAACTGAAGAAGAGATTGGAGAATGCTCCAATTTTGGTCTTACTTTCCCAAAATTGTGAGTTTTTCATCTACAGTGGTGCTTCATTGAAGGGACTTGGCTGTGTTTTGATGCAGAATGATCAGGTAATTTTCTATGCTTCAAGAGAACTTAAACCTAATGAGCTAAATTATCCCACACATGATTTGTAATTGGAAGCTGTGGTTTTTTCATTGAAAATTTAGAGGCATAATTTATAAAGAACCAAATTTCAAATATATGCTAACCATAAAAGTCTAAAGTATATATTCACTCAGAAGGAATTAAACATGAGGCAGAGAAGATGGAAAGAAATGGTAAAGGATTATGACTGCACGATCAATTACGATCCTGGGAAAGCAAACAAAGTGGCATATGCCTTAAGTCAGAAACATCATGCATCATTAACTATGTTACATTTCGAACATGATCCATTGATCAATGATTTGATGAATTTTGGCTTAGAAGTTGTTGGTGCTGGGAATACATCTTTTTTGTTTTAGGGTTTACTGCAGTATTTTTTGTCAGACAGAATTAAGAAAGTTCATAAAAAAGACTGTGAGCTACAAAAAAAGGTAGAATTGGTTAAAATGGCTTAGTTTCTAGAATTTAATATTGATAAATATTGTGTTTAACGATTTGGAAAGAAGTTTTTTGTACCTAGTGATTCTCAATTAAAGAAATATTTGTTGTGTGAAGCTCATAGTTCTCCATTTTATGTTCATCCTGGAAGTACTAATAAGAACAGATACCTTTGGGAGTATTATTGGTGGGATAGAATGAAAAGAGATATAGCTGATTTTACTATGAAATGCTTAACATGTCAACAGGTTAATGAAGAAAGGTAGTTACCAAAGGGGATTCTTCAACCTTTTCCAGTTCCAATGTGGAAATAGGAGAATGTATCCATGGACTTCGTGGTTGGACTACCTAAAACATCTCGAGGTAACAATGCAATTTTGGTTATTGTAGATCGGCTAACAAAGTCTGCCCATTTTCTATCTATTCCAGATACAATGTCTTTGGATCAGCTTTCTCGACTATACCTCAGAGATATTGTTATGTTACATGGAGTTCCTCTTTTCATTTTATCTGATCGGGATCCCAGGTTCACTTCGAACTTTTGGAAGGGACTTCAGAAGTCATTGGGAACAGATTTAAATTTTAGTATAGCTTTTCATCCTCAATCTGATGGTCAGTTAGAATGAACGATTCAAACATTGGAGGATATGCTTCGATCTTGTTCAATGGACTATCATGGAAGTTGGGATCAACATCTTTATTTAGTTGAGTTATCTTATAATAACAGTTTTCATTCTAGTATTCAGATGACACATTTTGAGGCTTTGTACGGGAAGCGGTGTCGGACTACAGCATTTTGGGATAATGTCGGTGAAAGAAAGTTGATGGGGCCAGAATTATTAGAAGATGTGGCTGAGAGAGTGACGATGATCCACCAGCACATGAGGATAGCTCATAGCATGAAGAAAAATTATGCAGATAACAGAAGGAAAGACTCCTCTTTCAAGGTAGTTGACCATGTTTTCCTTAAAATATCTTCATGGAATGGTGTGATGCATTACAGTAAGAAGGGGAAGTTAAGTCCACAGTTCATCGGTCCTTTTGAAATCTGTGAGAAAGTTGGAACAGTTGCATTCCGAGTAGCTTTTCCTTCAAGTTTGTTTTAGGTACACAATGTTATTCATTATCGATGTTGAGAACGTATGTGCCAGATTCATCACATGTCTTGAGCCCAGAAGCAGTTCAGCTGGAAGAGAACCTTTCTTATGAAGAGAATCTAGTTCAGATTTTTTATCAAAGGGAACAGATATTGTGGAATAAGGTAATCCACCAGGTAAAGGTTTTGTGGAGAAACCACATAGTTGAAGAAGCAACATGGGAGTCTGAAAATTCGATAAGAGAAAGGTACCCTCACTTGTTTAATAAGTAAATAAAATTGCGAGGATGAAATTTCCAGAAGGAGGGGAAAATGTAACACCCCATGTTTTTCTAAAAATAAATTGAAATGCATGAAACTTTGTTTAATGTAAATATTTATAAATTGCCTTTAAAAAAACATCACTACCATAATTTTTTGAATTTCAAGAAACTGTCATCTACAATTGCGTTCAGTAAGTTATTTGGAGACTGATGAAACCAACTTGTTTTTTTGTGAATAGTAACATACCCTTATGAATAGTAAAATGAATATTAAAATGACGTAATGAATAGTAAATTTTATTATTATTTTATTTTCTTAAGGCTAGAAGATAATAACATCTTGGATAATTTTTCATTGTGATAAAGAAGTAGTTGTAGAATTAGAACTGTTAATTTTTTAATTAAGTATTCTTTTATTTAAAAATGAAAATAATAATATTTAGAAAATTATTTTTAAAAAATGAACTTCATTTTTAAATTCTACACGTCGAAAAATTGTTAGGGTAAATTTTTGGTTTTTTTTTGAAATTCAAGAACTTTTTATGAATAGTAAAATATGATAAAATATGATAAATGCTAAATACTTGATTTATTGCATTATAGGTGATGAAAGGATGATTTAATCCTACATGGTTCGAACTCACATGCCATTATTACTATTTAGGGTTACATTAATTAAGATTATTCATATTCTTGAGCAAAATAATATAACATTGTTTAAAATAATGAAAAAACACCCCCTCTCCTCCAATATAAATACCACCCTCACTCCCCTCTTCTTTCCACACCTCTCAAGCCATGATTCATACCTAAGTTCAGTCCAATACTCCTCCCAAGTCTCTTACCCAAGTCAACGAGCTTCTGGTATCAACAGAAGACCAAAATCAAAGCCCTTAAGAAGGATCTCAAGGAGAAGAGATCAAGAGGTAAACAACCTCTTTTATTTTTTTTCTTTTCTTTCATTTTATGCTATTCTCATCCTTTCCCTTTGTCTTGTGTTGGAATATTTATTGAAATATCCCCACTTAATTTCCATATTATGTATTAATGATGAGATATACCCTTCCTATCATCAAACTATTTTTATGCAATTTTATGAGACGTCGTTAGGCTGCCGAATTATCTTGAGAAATTAATCATGTTTTCTTTTATTTTAAGATTCATTTATTTTATTATTATTTCCTCACCTCCTCTTATCCACGAGGCCTAAAATCTCCATAATCATGTATATTATGTATGTTCCCATGTTCATGTAAAGTTGAATGTCATTATTCTTCTCCTCCCCCACTTATTTAATGAATAAAAACATTGTCCGTGATGTGTCGAATTGCCGACATCGTAGACGATGTAATTTCAATTTCAATTAATTCTTCCATGTCTGGTCATGAAACCAATTATATGGTTGAACCAGGTTATAATATATGTGTTATGACTCATCCATGGTTCATTAATTCTTTTTTACTCATGTTTCTAATTTATAAGACCAAATGAGGTTGTTATTATCCAAGAACCACTTAAATCATCTAAACGAACATTATTAATGTTTTAACCTATGAATCATCCCCATATAAAACACCAAAATGATAAATGGTATAAATTATGGTACTAGAAATATATAAATACCTTTCCATTCCAATTCTTTAGTTTCACTTCCAATCGACAAGAACGATTCATCGTGAAGCGGTCATGGAAATCATGTAAGGAACTCACACAAAACAATGCATGGAACATAGTTACTAACAATTAAGGGGAGAAATGTGGTTATGAAATGATCATATAAGATTTTATAAACATTATACAATTTCATTAAGATATTAATAACACTTTTTGAACCATTATACAGGAGGGTTATACAAGTTTAAAGTAATACGAGCGTGAGGTAGGGGAATTCTTAACCCGGTTTCCATTCATTGGGTTAACATTCTACTTCGTTATTAATTAAGTATTAAAATTGTTTGTGTGATGTTTTTTTTTATTATGTTGAATTATTTCTATTTAAATTGTATATACATATTCCATCCATGTCTCATTTTAATTATATAATGTTTATAAGGGAATTATATTTTTATAAACCTCTTTTAAAATTATATTTTACGAAATTCAGAAATAATGTTTTTATGCTATTATTTATGTTGTATGATTATGTTATGGTTATTGGGAATTGTTTATGTTGAATGGTGGGACCTATATCTCCTTAAAATTCATTGGGTATGTTTTAGTTACGGGTTGGCTATATGGTTACTCCAAGTGTAACTGTGATGGTTACACAAATTGTAAGGTAGTCGTGAGGGTTTCAATTTATAAGGTAGTGGTGACAGTTAAAATATTATGTAATTAATTCCCCAGGATACCTTTATGGTTGTACTTATGTTCTGTTCTTATGTATTCATTGAAATATCATGTTTCATAGGGTAAGTATATGTATATATATACAGGTGATAAGTAAGTCTTTAGAAAATGATTTCATAGGTTACATGTTTTCCTAGACTAATGTGTTTTTTCCTTCTTTTTATATCCGTTACTGAGTTTTTATGCTCATCCCACATTTTTAAATGATTTTCATAGGTTAATGAATGTTTATGTCAACGAAGGAATCCATGTTAAATGTTGAAGAATTTTCAATGAACCATGTTTATGTTTTAATGTTTTCTATTTTGAAAAAAATGGAAACTTTTTTTATTGTATACACTATATAAAAATGTGTAATGTTATGGATATAATATGTCCCAATTCTCTAAATCTCTAAACATTAGAAGATCCACAATGTAAAAGGAAGGGTTTTCTTGACTAAATCATGATTATGTATGTGATAAGGTCGGTTCCTTATAAAAAGTTTCAACCCTTGAGGGAATATATCATTCAAAAATTTAATTAGATTATTTGTTGAGCAATTTGGTAGTATGTAAGATGATGTTCAAACTAGAGGATGCAACAAGTCATGTTATTAATGAGACGGAATTCAAAGACATAGAAAAAATTTAGATCTCAGGAGACTGTGTTAATTAAGATAATGATGAAGATGAAATTATTTCACTATCTACCAAAAAATTCAAGAGTGGAAAAGGGTGATTTGAAAGAAAGCTACCCATGGAATGTTTTAATTGTGGTTGAGTTGGGAACATTGTCTCTCGTTTCTCAAGGAAGTTTCATGATAATGAAAGTGTAGCTGGAAACTTGGAGAATCTTTAAAAAATGTTTTCTCAAAAGGGAGACTTCAAATATGGAATGAAATTAAAAAGAAAGAGATTTTTCTGTAAATAAGAAGATGATGTAAATGAATTTTTTAAGGAAGAGGAACCAAAGTTTAAATCTAGAACCCAACCATCTAGGATGGCTATAGCTGAACAATCAAAACCATTACAATATAAATATAGGGATATAAATTTAATTTTTGATTCAGCTATCATGTTGCAATTGAAGGATTATCTTAGTAAGATTGATAATCAATTTAAGAGATTCAAAAAGTGGAGAGAAGTTTCAGAAGAATCAATATAATATGTTGATAGAGTTGAATAAAAAAATTGTATGATAGGAAGAATTGGTGAAAGAAAATTCAACAACCTTTGAAAGAATATAATATTTTTGGAAATGAATATAAAAATTAAAGAACATGAAAAGTCCATCAATTAACATATATCCATACTCTAGGAGAAGTCCATGACTATTTAGGGTGGTGAAGAAGAAGTTGTCTATCTAAGGAGTAAAATTAAAAGTGATTCTAATTATAAAGAAACAAAGATGAAAAAATATATTTAAAGATTATGAAATATTGAACTACTTGACTGAGATAATTGAAGTTATGATGTAGTAGAAATGGTTTTGAAAAATCAAAGATACACATGCATGGGAAATAGAGGAATTGGTTTTTATTTTAATACAACAAAAGCTGGAAATAAGATAAACAATGAAAAGGGAAATTGAAGAATGAACATAACACAATGTCAACTAAATACCTAATAAAGATACCCTAAAATCAAATTGAATGGAGAAGTAAATAATATCCCTAAGTTTCCAAAAAATATAGGTAATAAATTAATTTTAGTAAATAAGAATACATGGTGAGGAATAGATGTGAGAATACATTTCTTCTTATGAAATGTCATTTCTGTGTCTATCTGGGCTATACCATGTCATACTATGAATAGACAAGGAGAAATTTGAATGGTAAAGATCTAGGAAGTCAAAAAAGGAGAGGATAGTCATGAAAAAAACATAATGAAATCAGAGACCAACCAATACTTTTCAGGTGGATGATGTTGCTATTACATATAGGGTTTCTCCTTTGGAGGAAGTGTATGAGTATTATTAAACTTTTCTCATGGAAAGGGGATTTGAAAGTCCATCTTTATCCTTCACTCAATCTAATATTTCATTAATGGAAAAGATGAAAATTGAAAAATCTAATATTTTAGAAGTATCCCTCAAAGCGACAAAGAGTACCAACACCTAGATTCTTGATAGTGTATTATTGTCCCATAATATAGGAGATGAAGACCTATTTATAAATGTTAAGAAAAGAGTTGATGGAATAGTAAGGTTTGGTAATCATGGTGAATTGTTCATCAAAGGTAGTGGAAGTACTGAATTTTCTACTGACGAGCTAAAGAAAACTGAAGTTCTCCATGTGGACTATCTATTTCATAATCTCCTAATTGTGAGTCTACTATGTGACTCAGGACTAATGGTGATATTTAACCAAAATGGGTGTACTATCAAAGGAAAGAAAGGGAATTCACTTATTAAAGGATACAGAATATATGGTAACATATATTAGGTTTATAGTAATGTGAACATTCTCTACATGATAATTGAATAGTAAAAAATTTTGGACATACATATTGGGTCACATTAATAAAAAATACATGGAAAATATATCTAAGTTGAAGGTAGTCATTAAAATTCCCATTCTGAACTTTGAGTAGGAAGATACTTGTGATTCACTCATCAGAGGGAACTTGGTTTGTAGTTTATATCATCCAAAGAATAAAAGTGTATCAAATCTTTTTGATCTCATCTACACATATGTATGTGGACCGATAAATGTTACTCGAACATATGAAGAAAGGTACGTTATTCTTTTCATAAATGATTATATTTGAATTGATTTTGCGATGGTTAGACATAGGAAATGAAATGTTCCTGATTTCATGAAAATGTATCAATGAATAGAGGAGACGGATTATGGAAAGATAATCAAAGATATTCATTCTTATAGTAGAGGGGAATACACATCCATTGAATTTTAAAATTACCTAGAGAAGCATGGAATACAAATTGAGATGGATTCTATGAGAATCCCACAAAAAAATGCAGTTTTTGAGCATAATAATTGACAACTAAATAATATTGCAAGAACTATGTTGATTTAGAATCATATCTCTCGCCATTATTAGAATGGGGTTGTTCAGGAGTTAGTGTAGACTCAAAATAAAATAGATATTTATACGGGGGAAACCAAGATACCATACATGTTGTGGCTTGGAAGGAACCCTTATTTGAAGTATTTTTATGATTAGGAAGTAAATGTTTAATTCAAATTAATGATGGAAATCAAAGGATGTATGGGGTTTCTATAGACAAACGAGTATTCCTCGGATATTCATTGAATAGAAAATACTAATAATGTTTCATTAATATTCTTGGATGAATTAAGAAAATCAGTTATTTGAATATCGTTAAAATAATACCACAAATCCCTTGAGGGATTATTATGCTGATGTGAATCAATAAGTAGAAGATAGTTAACATGGAACAAATTCAAATGCATAAGTAGAGGAAGTAATGAAAAAAATTAAAAGGTCCTAACATGATGTTGATTCAAAAGAAGAATCAGAATAGGAAACCATGGTTGAATAAATTTCTTCTAAAACTCATAGGAGAAACTTAAGAGGATAAATATATCAATACAACATCATTGGGGATTTGACAACACCCATATAGACAATTATAGTGATGAGTGAGGCATATTCTTCCTTCCTATCAGTCATTTATCAAACTTCATTTCAACATGCTGCAAAGGATTAATCATGGTTTAAATCCATTAATGAATTGATGGATTATATCGATAAGAACTAAACATGGTATATTTTTAAGATAAAAAAAATATACAATGCGATTGGTATGAAGTGAATTTTTTAAAATAAATTTGATGGGAAAGGAACTGTGATTAGAAATATGGAATGATTGGTTTATAAAGGCTATTCATAGGTTGAAGGTGTTGATGTTGAATAAACATTTTATTTAGTGGCTAGACTGGAGTCAAGAAGACATTTTCCATCCATGGAAATTCAGAGTGGATAAAAAGTGTATCAAATGTATGTGAAAACAAATTTCATAAATTATTTTCTTGAATAAGAATTATAAATTGAAAAACCAGTGGGTTTTGTTCTTGGTAATGATAAAATGAAGGTTTATAGATTAATGAAGGAACTCTATGGTTTAAAGTAGGAACTATGATAATGGTACCCTCAGATGGATTATTCTGTAATGAATCTCTATTTTAGAATAGAAGGAGTGGATAATAATCTATATGTGATCAATTCCTAGAAAAAATAGTTTGTGGTACTAGTGTACGTATATGATATTGTATTTCGTGGAAGCAGGTAGGGATTAGTGGATGATTTTTCCAAATAAATGAAATTTGAATTTGAATGGTCTATGATTAGTGAACTTCCATAATTTTTGGAGATTCAAGAGATTCATAGGAATGACTACAATTTTTATTTCACTGGAAAAGTATGAAAAATATTTCCTAAAAAATTGATTTGAATGACTCCTAACCAATATCAAATCTATTTTTGATGGAAGTAACGTGGAAAACATCAGTATAGGACATTTATGGATCCCACCATGTACATGAGAACCATTGGAATCCTATTATAATTGAAAACAATGGTGAGATATATTCTTATCAACATTTTTAGTTTCCCATTTTCCATTTAATCCGAAGGATAAACATATGGCTGCAATTAAAATAATCATGAGGTATATTTTTGTAATCACAATTATAGATTATACTTTGTTGCAGGAAGAGATAATCAACTATCAGACATTTCTAATGTTTATTGGGATTGATATGTGGTTGATATAAATTCCAAATGTGGTGGAGAGTTGTTTATTGTAATGAAATGTGTGAGCTGGTTGAGTAAGAAATAGGAAAGTACTCTTCTTAGTATTGATGAGGCTAAGTATATCTCCCGTAAAAAGGTTGTAACTCAGCTATTGTGTATGAAGCAACAACTAACTGATATTGGTGATGAGGTGAAATATTAAATGGTGATTAAATTTGATAATAAGTCCATGATCAATCTTATAAAGAATATTATTCATCAATCTCATATGAAACATATTGAAATCATGTATCACTTCATTAAATAAAAAGTGGAACAAGTTGGATTTAAATGGATCAGGTCGGAACTGATGACCATGTGGTTGACATTATGACTAAGCCATTGGTGACACCTATGAATGAGACACATCAATTTAACTTTAGTGTTTAACAAAATCTCAGTGCATGAGAAGGTTATGATTGTTCCCCTCACCCCGGTTGTTTTAAATATTTTAATATTCTTATGGATGTGATACAGGTTTATGGGGGAGATACTATCCTGGTGGAGTGTATTTTTTATACCTACAAGTAAAAATAAAATTATTTCAATTTATTTAAAATGTGATAGAATAGATAAATGGAGAAACTTAATGAGTTACAAAGGTGGAGAAGATGAGTTACAATAGGGGAGAATGAATGGATAAAACAATTCAATGTTATGATGAAACAGTTAGAGTTAAGCATTCCAAAAAATGAGAACCCAATTTATATATTCCTTATTTATATCTACAATGATATTTTCTCACGTAGAATTACAGTGGCAGAAGATTTGTTTCTCATGTATCGGGTGTTGATAGCGGCTGGTGCTTTATTTTTTTATTTTTTTATTTCTAGAAAACTCAAAGGGAAATATTTTTGGACCCAAGGATGTTATGTGGTGGTAATAGAGTTTGGATTGTGTTTTTGGTCAATCAACATTGGGTTGATCAAAATATTTGCAAGACATGTTCTATTAAGGTTCATTCATACAAGAATGGTGAAGGTGGTGTTGTTTTCAAGTGTATTCCAAATTTTTGGGTCCACAATTTTAAGAATGGAGAAAGGTTCTTTGGGCACGCTCACAAGGCGTGTTTTAGGAAAATTTCCTCAGAATATTGCAAAGGAAAAAGTGTGTGAAATATTTAAATGTTCATGAAAGTCGAGGATGCATGGATGAGACTTACGAGTCTAATGTAACGTCAAAAGGGGTTTTACGTACTCATAGATAATCTTAGGCATAGAGATGAAGATTTGTTATAATATTATATGTAGGGGCCAAGATAGATATAAATAGGAAGAAAGCCCCACTAAAAACTAAAAACATTTCAATTATGATTAGGTTCGTCTTCTATGTGAATGAGTTGCATGTGGAAGTGTAGTAGAAAGAAAATCTTGTGTGAAAATTGTTCATTTATTCCTTAAAGACCAAGTGAATGTTTGATGTAGTTGTTCAAAAGAAAATGGTGTACAAAAAATAAGGTTTGTGTGAAATTCATCTACCGCGATAATCCCAAATCTTGTTTTCATGTGTAGGTGTTGTCTGTATGTGCCAGTGTGAGATTCTAGAATGTTTTGGAATATATGATTTGTTTGAAAAATGATTTCAAGTGCATCAATTTAGGAATTTGATTCAAGTAGGATCTTGTGCTAGAAAGCGATAAATACTCCAATGAAAAACTATTGAAGATACCTTAATGTTGATAAACTGAGTTATACATTTCCCAAGGTGGTGAGCTAGGGGTTGACGAAAGTGTTATGATGGATGCAATGTTCTATCCCTAAAAATATTTTAATGGTAGTGTGAATGGCATAGAGTGATTATGTCTGAACTCTTCCATTCCAAAATTAATAAAGACTAATGTATTTTCGTATGCATGAAACAATGTTGATGTATTATTTAAAGATTATCCTTTAATAGTGAACCAAATAAAATTGTTGTGTTACCGCTTTTCATGTGATTGTTTGTTTACTATAAATTCCCATCAGATTGGTTTAACAGATTTCTACCAATGTAGGAACAAGATCAGTCACTTTAAGAAGAAAAATTTGACACCCTGAACCACCCCTCCTCTATCAGGGTGTTCCTTGGTGCTTCTAACATGGAATAAGGAAATGACTTCGTATGATCAAAAACAAGTGGAAATAATGTAAAACAATATATTATGAACATAACTCAAGGGTTACCCCCTAGACCATCACCATGATATGGATAAATTCCCATGGTGGATTACGTTCATTCCTTAATCACTTATATTACATATCATGAGATATAAACATTTACGTAATGAATTGATGGAAAATATAATTATAGGACCACCTGTAAAAAATTGAAAACCATATATATGTTTTCCACACAAGGAAAATAATCCATATATAAATCATAAGCATGATCAAACCCATGAGAAGAAAGTGGGTTTCATAATTCGAATTCAAGGCATAACTGAATTCAAAATCATAAGGATAGACAAGATAAGAAGTAATTAAATCATTTGAATGTTAATATAAAAAAATGAAGCATAGAAATTAATCATTGAGTTCCAATATAGAGATTTTACGAGAAGGATATAGGAGAATAAATAATAATACCACATGGGTGATGCTTTTATGAAAGGACTAAACGATCTTATAAAGAAGTAAAGACATTATTGTTTCCCATAAAATGATAAATGAACTAATATTTTTATCTATAAAATAATTAAAAAATTAGAATCTATTCATTATTTAAATACATATGATGGGTATGATACTTGACATGGGGCCAAAATTATGAACGTTCTATTAATTCAAGGTTATATAATAGTGGGAATTTAAAGTGAATTAAAATCATGTATAAACTTAGTAAAAAAATTTTTTTACTAGGTATATGTGTATGGGAAATATATATATATATATATGAAGCTTTTGAGAATATTATTGCATTAAAGGGTGAAAAATAAAGATAATGTGTTACATAATAGTCATGAAGAGGGTGTGAGATATCTTTTACTATGTTATAAATTACCATTTTTGAAAATACCACTTTGTCAAAATATAATAAAAAATAATTTTGAAAATAGGAGAAGGAAAATAAGAAGTTCACGTGAAATAAAACATATTTAGTTTTTCAATTAAAAAATATAACATTAGAAAGATGGAAAATTATAGAAAATGATTGAGAAACGTCTTTTAAGAGGATTTGAATTGTTATAAACATCATTGAACTTTCAAGAAAGATTAAAACATCTAAATAAATAATATATGAATAAATAGTGATATCCAAAGATAGAAATAAGGTATAACATATGAAATGAAAGAGGAAACTTGAGGGGAAATATTATAACTAATGAAATACAAATGATTTATTAAATAACCTTATATTTTAAGGAAGACATAAATTGTATCCCACAATAATGAAGAGCCTGAATTGATGGAAATTTTCATATTTCAACATAAATTTATGATATTACTAATCAAGGGTATGTAGTTACAACATAAAAATAAATATTGATACATAATATCAAATCATTCCTCAATGAAGGGTGATTGAGACAGACACCCTTACCTCATGTCTGAAATATCCCTACGCTTTCAAATAACATCCCCTCACTTTATATGTTCTCCTTTGGTCACCAACATAATGAACCATATATTGGTATTTCTCATAAATCAAATATTATAGGATTTTTGGAGAGGGTTTATGTGATAATGGGGATGACTTTTGGTTGACCTTAAGGGGATTGGGATTTTTGGAGATGTGGATCGGTGGTGTTTCCTTTTATAATTGAAGAGAAGATAATTTTTGGAACATATAACTCCCTAATAAAAGAGAGAATCTGTGTAACATGGAATTTGATGCCAAAGTAGGAAATAATATAATTTTATAAGTGGTCTGGACAATAAATACTTAAAATCACATTTTCGGACATGTTTTTATGTCATTTAAACAAAAAAATTTACTTTTACCATTTTTGTTTTTTTACAGAGGTAACTAATTTTCACCGAAGTAATTTATTTTTAGTGCATAAAAATTAAAATGCCTGTTATAAGATAATTTTTACCTAAAAATTTTCTGTATTAAATTAAATTTATGAAATTAAATTTATATGTGTAAGAAAAATTATTTTTAAAATTAGCACATGTAATGCGCAAGAACATGTTATTAGAAAAAAAATATTTTTTAGCGTAAGTTTTATATTTAGGATAAAATAATTAATTTTATTTATTCTTTTTACATTGAAATCTTTATAATCATTCAAATAATATTTATTTAACCTTAAACTAATTCAAAAACAAAATTCCACCATGTGAGGATTTTATTAAAATTAATATACGAAAAAAAAATTCATTAAAACATTGCTTACATTTTATAAAATTTTAATATTGGGTTTTATATATAGTATTTTAAAATACCTAATTTAACTTTATAAAGAAAATTGTTTTTAAAAAAGGGTTTTTATAACTTTAATATAATTTCTCTACAATATTTCCATAAACTTGAAAATATCTGTAACATCCGTATTTTTGAATATTCACATAAAAATAAACAACATTTGAAAAACAAAAAATTTAAAATAATTTTTTTTTTAAATTATTAAATCAAATTATTAGTATTATTTTTAAAAATTAGCTCTTTATATTATAAATTTAATTTTTAATAGAAAATTAAATATATTAATAAGAACCTTGTTTATTGAAAAAAATAACGTTTTGAAACATAAAGTGTTATTTATGTTATTTTAAATCAATTTATAATTTAAATGTTGTTACTATTTTTGATAATATATAATATTTTATTGGTGTTAAATTTATTCTATTAAGATGAGAAATAAATTACTTAATAAAATGGTTATTTGAAAAAAAATTACTTTTATACTAAATTCTCTCTAAAAAATAACATAAAAATTTATTATTTATATACTGAAATTTAATTTCACAACTCTATTTATATTAAAATATTTATTTAATTTTTATATATAAATCATATCATATTTTAATGATAATAATATTTATATGTATACATAATTCATATATATATATATATATAATTTTTAAATCATATTAGCATTTTATTACTAGATATATTGGTTTTAATTTAAAAAATTAGAATATATGAATTTTTTATAAATATTAGATATGTATACACTTATTATATTTTTGAAAACCATATTTATAACGACCACATTTCATTCCAATATGTAGACATACTAAATAATTTTTCATTCAACTCTCACTTCACAAGGGGTAATTATTATTTCATATTTTGTATAAAGATTCCTCCTTTCATTGTTCCCTTCCTCTTGTTAGGTTTTGTTTGGATATTGGTGATCATTATGTATGTATATGATCGAGTATATTTCATAGTCATGAATATTTTATCCTTTTCAATATATTATCCCAAATTGATTTATTCACTTTTAATGGATGTACTTCATCCATGATAAGTAATGATCCATGTTGTGTAGTACTTATTTTTATATGAATTTTTTGTAATGTCCCACTTATGAATGAATATTGAATTTAGTTTGGTTCATACCTCATAGGATGAATTTTTAAATCATTATTTCAATCCCTTAGAGAGAATATAGAATTATTTTTTGAAATCATAGAAAATAATAATAATAATAATAATAATAATGGATCCTAATATCATAATAATTACATTCTCCCTAATTTATGTTAAATTTATCATAAAAATTTAAATTTATACTTGCTAATGTAGTTAAATAAGGCTATATATAAGGAAATTTTAGATTTTTTTATATAGAGGTATCAATCACATCTATTCACTAATATTAAATATAATCCCTATATTGTGTTTCTTCATAACCATTTGAGTAAAATACATCATAGGGTTTGCTGTTGACCCCTATTTTACTTTTCCTTGAGTTTATATTCATATCTTCCATGATATATTGTTTTAAATTAATTTGAGATACGAAATGTGATTCCCTATTCTAATAATTTATACACCACAAACACCTATCTCTAACCTATTGTGGTATATCAACTTGTTATTGATTGTGTAAAGTTGAGTGTGGAAAAAAATATCAATGGTGAATTCCTCTATTCCATAGATAGATCATTGAGATCCAAATTTAGACCCCTTTAAGCCCTTTATAGAGAATGATCCTCCACCTCACCAGCCTAAACCCACTCCATCTTATCCCTCTCCTACATCTCCATCTTCAATAGATAACCACCAATATCCTCAACTGTGTTTTGTACTAGTCACATTATTGTTTGGTCCATGAATCCCTAGAGGATAAAGGTTATTAGGGGATAGATTCACCACCAAATCTTCTCTGAGTTTGTCTTCACGTGTTCAAACAGGGTCTCTCAAAATACAAAATATTTCCCACACATGTTATATGGGATTACATGGTTTGGGGAATCAAAAGTAAATCTCATAATGTTTCAATCCTCAAGGTCATTAAGAAGACTCGTATTGTTTTACCTACCACAATTTCTTGTTTCACTATCAGTGGTAGTGTGTAGTTTTATTTTAAAACCACCATATAAATGGTTATTTAAACCTCTCAAAAAACATCAGGTCTGATACACAATATTAGTGTAGTAGTGAATGATTATGAAGAATATATTTTTCTATCATATGTTATTAGAGTGATGTTAATATCTCTCTATAGTGGTTTCTAGTCATTATATATACCTCCTTCCATGTTCCACTAATGAGGATGTTGTGGTTAATCTAACCAAAATCAGTGAAAATGGATACCATTTTTAAATAGTTAATATATTACTTGATCACTTCAAGTCCATATAAGATACCAATACTAAAGCTTATATTCCCATAAAAATAAATTTTAAAATATATCCATTATTCTAATTCATTTTTTATTTGATAAAGGAAACATTATAGAATTACACATAGAAAAATTATAATAAACTTAGAGAGGATTGAATAAATATTCCATATTCAAAATTCAGATGTGGAGGACATAGTTACAATATTCAACATCATCAGTAGTCATTGAATATGTTCCACCTCGTTCACATAGTTTTGGTGGTTGTTCACAAATATCATTCATATTATCCTTTTATTTATGGAACTAACATGGGTAATGTAAGCATTTTCTAAAAATAAGATATTAGACAATTAGTGGTGATTTTGGATGCATACTTTCTACTCCCATTATGCTAATGGCCTCTTATTATTCGTATGAAAATTTGATTCTCAATGATCCCATCTTCCATAACTAATAAATTTACCGATCCTTATGTGGAAATTAACATTTTTCATATTATTCGATTTTTGATAAGTAGTTGTATGAATATCCATTCCCTTATCATCATCATTACCTGAATTTTCATGATCCTATGTCCTTATATTCTTTGGAGCACTCAATATT
Source organism: Viscum album (assembly GCA_963277665.1). Taxonomy (NCBI): domain Eukaryota; kingdom Viridiplantae; phylum Streptophyta; class Magnoliopsida; order Santalales; family Viscaceae; genus Viscum; species Viscum album. Next base: position 1,829,894,565 of record OY728165.1, on the reverse strand, counting down.
TCAACTATGGTTACATGGTTGATCATGATTTGTGATAGTTTGTATGGAATCATCACCAAATTTCATAATCCATATCCAATTATAATTTGTGTATAATTATATTAAACATCATATATTCCTTCAAACCCAATGATAACCTAGTTTGAACCATCACTAAAATCAAAAGGGTTAATATGAGTGATGATAATTTTACATCAGAAGTGTATTACCGTAATCAATAACATAAAAAGGAATCAATCTTAAAACCTTGTACCATTTTCATGATCACATTAACCCATAATTACACTAGTTATACATATATAAATCTTATTTTAACCCATTTTTAATTAATTTGGGTTGTTTTATACTTATTAACCTAGTCTATCAATGTAAATAGGAAATCAATTCTTCAAAGATGTATATAATTAAAATATGACTAACCAAATCGAATCCAACATGAGTGTTTATCTATGTGTGAAGTTACTCCTATTTTCCGAGAACTATTTCTTGGTTCAGTTTATAAAAAATATTCACTCTTTGAGGTTATTAACCCTAGTTATATATGTGCTAGAGCCTATAACTACTTGCATGTATCTGATAGCCACATGGGGCGTCGTTAGTTCCCTAAATTAAAATGTTAAAAAATATATATAAAATCCAAATTGTGTTAATCAATTAATTAAAAATGTAGTACATTGGAAGTTCATGGTAGATCTAGTGGGATGATAAAATCAGTCTATTTAGAATATAAATAGATTTATTTTATGAAATTGAAGAAATAAGTGAGAAAGAGGTAGTTGATTCATTTGAGAAAATGATATGAAAAAAAACAGATTGATTGATTGGTTGTGAAAAGTTATTTAAAAAACATGTTGGGGTAATGTAATTTTAGGGTTCAGGTGCAATTGGATTCAAAAAAAATAAGTTGATTTATGGTTGGTTTCAGAGTAAGGATAAGAAATATCCAATCATCATTTTATCTTATCCTTGATGTGACAATTTCATATTTCCCATTGTTCTGTTATTTATGATTTTTTCGAATCAAGTTTTTCTCGATACCATATTTAAACCTAAATTCCCCTAATATCGACAGTGGTCATGATAAATTTATGGTAGTCAATTGTGAAAATTAAATGTTCCTTTTAGATTAGAATATATATTGTCATGATAAATTAAAAAGAAAGGGATTGGAAGTTGAAGAATGAAATTATGAAAACCAAATACATGAATAAAAAAACTATTTAAATCCAAAACACCTTCCCCATTTGGTTACATAAACCTAGAACATGGTATAATTACCCCCACATCATAGTGATGAGTGCTTTAGCTAGATAAAGAAAATAAATAATAATTAAAAAAATTATGGAGGATCAGTAGCTTCTCTCCATGAATTGGTATTCTATGGTATTTTAATCCCTTAAAGGTGCATCCATAGTCACTAATTATAGGTTCTAGAATGGTTCTTCCTGACCCCCATCACAACATGTACTTGTTCTATGTGACGTGTAATGATGATCCGATTTTTGTGAATCCATGGGATTCATGCATCGATCTCGAGTGAAAATGTGGAAATTTGACAACCTACAAGACTTGTAATTGTCCTACACTCCATGCACACCTTGTCTGCATCACCTCCATTTCTGTGATAATCATTCACACATCTTGTTTATAAATATTATGTTTTACCTCCGTCACATCATGTACTAAAGGTACACGACATGTATTGGTAGTTCACATTGTGTTTTCTCATTACAACTTATTCTTGCAGTCTCATTCTCCGATGAAGTCATTACATGTACTTTCATTATACGATGTGTAAAAGTATGTATAAAGAATTTAAGGATTCACTTTTTCTCAAAATTCTATTGTCTCACCACTTCGCTTCAATCGTAGTGCGAAAGGGTCTGGTCGCTAATCTTTACACCCTTTTTTATTCCTTTCTAAAAAAATGTATTATAGCTTACCAAAAATATAAAACAAGTTAAATTTTCTAGCATTTGGAAATAATATTTATTTAAATACATAAATTAAATCATTAAAACTTTATAAAATGTTTGCATTCAATACACTTATTAGTATCCAAATAGGGATGTATTTACAAGGAAAACCCCAAAATCTTTATTTAAAAAATAATAAGATGCTCTATTATACATAATATTATCCCTTAGACTTTCCCCAAAGGGTTTTACTAAGGTTTTTTCATCTTAATATAAAAAAAATAGATTTTCATATGATACCAAGTATAGGGACCTAATAATTAATACCATATTATTTCATCATTCTTTCTTTCCACCAAATACACAATGAGGATTGAGAGGTACAATTTATTCTGAATAATAGACACATAAATACATCCTCTTAAACATAAAAAAGGTATTTATTTAAAAATAAATGTACTTATTCTGACTCTTATAGATATTCTAAAGCTACACATGACATCTTGGAGAAAATACATAAGTAAAGTTGTGAGCTAGAAAACCCAGTAAGTAAATAAACAAGAAAATTAAGAATAACATAACGATTAAGTGGGATAACATGATTTATTAAAAAGTATTATCATAAACATGGTGGCTTCGAATAAGTAAATAATGTCATAATATCATCAACATGTGGAAAAAGCATAAAACATGTTATTATAAATATAAGTTTAGGGTCACTTCAAAGACCATCATCATAAAGTGGACAAAGTCCCATGGTGGATTATGATTATACCCTAATACATTAAATGAAATCTTAGGATATATAAATCTTTAACTAATTAATTAGAGGGATATATTTCAATCCCCATTGATTATATTAATTAGAATCGTTTATATATGTCCCACATGATGAAAATAAACCACACATAAATTATAAGAATGATGAAACCCAAGAAAACAAAGTGAGTTTCATAATTCTTATTCAAGGAATAATTGAAGGTTAAATCCTATGGATTCCCAAGAGATGAAGGAAATAAATAATTTCCAGGTTCATATTCAAAAATTATACTTAGTTATTTATCATTTACTTCCAATATATTGATTTTATGGTATGTATCTTTGAGAATAAATAATAAAAAACATAACCCTTGGTCAAATATCTTATTAAATGGATAAAGGATATTTTAAAGAAGGAACAAACTTATTATTTTCCATTAAACTATAATTAAACTAATATGGTTATCCATATAATAATTACTATTTTTATAATAAGTTTATAATTTAAAAACTTATTATGGGGGTTACACTTTTCATGAGACTAGAAATAGGAAAGATCCCTTATATCATGATTACATAAAAATAGAAAGTTTTAAGGGAACTAAAAACAAGTACAAACATAGAAACTAATAGGATATATATCTAGGTGTTTATGTAAGGGAAATTTATACCAAAATAAATTAATATAAGGAGAATAATACTGTCTAAAATAGAAAAAATAAAATTGAATTTTTAACTAAAAAGTCTTTGAGGGGTATGGAAGATTCCTTATTTTGTTTTAGAACACCTTTATTGAAAATTCCACAACATAAAATAATAATAATAATTTGTTTTGAAAAGGGGAGAAGTTATATTTTATGTTCACATGAGATTAATCATTATTAAATTTCCAATTAAAAAGGAGATCATTGGTTAGTTTAGATATTATAGAAAATGAGGGAAAATACCCTTTAACACTACTGGAAAATAATGCTTTACCAACGGTTCAAAACAATTGTTAACGGATGGATAACTGTTGGTATAATATATACCAACAATCATACAAACCCTGGGAAAGATAGGCATAGGGAAATAGATATGCCAATAGTTTTTTTAATAACTTTTGCATATCATAGGATATCAACCTTATACCAACGGTTTTACATAACCATTGTTATAATGTTTTCACCATTGGGTTGAAACTGTTGGTAAAGAGTCTAGTCCGGATATATATTTGGATGTTTTATACCAACAATTACATAGAACTGTTGGTATAAAACTCTCTATGATAATAGATTACAACTATTGGCATAGGCCATGGTGGGAAATTGCAGCAGCAGGCTACTATGAGCTGCTACTGTGAGTGGTGAGTTGTTGCTGTCCAGGCCCCTTTGAGTGATTTCTAGGACTGCATTTCTAGTCCTGAATTGAATACATACATAGAATGAAAACATATACAATGAAAAACATAATTCTAAATAAATTAGTTTCCACCATCCAAAAACTATACACATATAGAATGAAAACATAACTCATAAGCCAATTATGAACATATATAATTGATTTAGAATTCAATTCTGAGAGACAATTACATGTGAAATCCGAAATTCAATTCATAATTGAATACTTAATTGGATACAAACATAATTTAATTATCAATTATGAATACAATACATAAAAAACATAATACATAATTATAGGTTTTATACATAATTAAGAATAAATACAAAATTGCATTTTATATAACACAAACATGATTGAATAAAGAAATTAGAATATAATAAACCCAAAATACAAAACTGACTAAATGACTTCAACCAAACACAAATATAATGTCTCATGGTTTGGGGAAGGTGTATTTGAACTAAGTGATGATGATAATGGGTGTGTATCATTGAGATTGTGTGACTTAGAGAATGTAGTCTTCCTTGGCGTAATAAATGACATGTGTTTTAGAATAGGGGTAGAAGTTACTCACATGAGAAGTGGATTGTGTGAGGCTGGACCATGGATCCTTATGCTCAAGTATCAACACAATCCAAATACATATTGTCAGTTTTCCATATGCCAGTTTTTTTTAATTAAAATGATGTCCATTTTAAACAAATGACCAATGGATCGTTGTCCTGATGTATCAACAGAATCTGAATGCCTTTGGGCGGTTTTCCGTATGCTAGTTGTCTTTATAACTTAAAATGTTGTCGATTTCAAACAAAAGTGAGACACTTTGAGTGGTACCGGTCACACCGTGTCTCGTATTGATGAGGGGTTGACTCGTACATGTTAAATATGACCCATGTATCGTTGTGATAAAGTATCAATAGAATCCGAATAAGTTTGGTTAGTTTTCCATTTATCAGTTTTTGTTTTCACTTAAAATGCTTTCCATTTCAAACAAAAGTGTGACACGTTGAGTGGTATCGGCCACACCATGCCTTGGATTGAGACGGGGTTGACTCGTACTCTTCACAAATGTCCCATGGATTGTTGTGCTAAAGTATCAAGAGAATCCGAATACATTTGGTTGGTTTTTCATTTGTCAGTTGTTTTTTTCACATAAAATGTTGTCCATTTCCAATAAAAGTGTGACACTTTGAGTGGTACTGGCCAAAAAATGCCTCGGATTGATGCGCGATTGACTCATAGACGTCACAAATGACTTATGGATCATTGTGCTAAACATCAACACAATCAGAATATGTTTGGTCGATTTCCCATATGTCTGTTGTTTTTACATAAAATAGTGTCCATTTTAAACAAAATACAATCACTACGAGTGATACCCACCACACTGTGCCTTGGATTGAGTCAGGGATGACTCGTACATGTCACAAATGATTCATGGATCTTTTTCATACTATATCAATAGAATCCAAATTTTTTAGGACAGTTTTCCGTATTCTAGTTGTTGTTTTAACTTAAAATGATCTCCATTTCAAATAAATGTGAGACACTTTGCGTGGTACTAGCCAAACCGTGCCTCAGATTGTGGCTTGGTGGACTTGTACAAGTTAAAAATGACCTATTGATCGTTGTGTTAATTTATCAACACAATCAGAATACATTGTTCATTTTTTGTTTTTACTTAAAACATTGTCCATTTTAAACAATGGACATGCACTTAGAGTGATACCCGCCACACTGTGCCTCTGATTGAGTCGGGGTTGACTCTTACACATCACAACTGATCCATGTATCATTTTCCTGAAGTATTGGTAGAATCCAAATGCGTTTCATGAGTGTTCCAAATGATAGTTGTTGTTATCACTTAAAGTGTTGTCTATTTCAAATAAATGTGAGACACTTTGGGTGGTACCGGCCAAACCGTGACTCGGATTGAGCCAAAATTGACTCGTACAGGTCCAAAATGACCTATGTATCGTTGTGCTAAAGTATCAACACAATCAGAATATGTTTGGCCAGTTTTTTGTATGGCTGTTGTTTTTAATTAAAATTGTGTCCATTTTAAACAAAATATAGAAACATTGGGTGATACCCTCTACATTGTGCCTCGGATTGAGTCTGGGATGACTAGTACACATCAAAAATGACCCATGGATCATTGTTCTGAAGTTACAACAGAATCCGAATGCGTTTGGTTGGTTTTCTGTATGCCAGTTGTTGTTTTCACTTAAAATGGTGTCCATTTCAAAGAAATGTGAGACACTTCGAGTGGTACCTACCAAACCGTGCCTCGGATTGAGGCGTGGTTGACTCATACACATCACGAATGACCTATGGATAGTTGTTATAATGTATCAACACAATCAGAATATGTTTGGTATGTTTTCAGTATGGAAATTGTTTTTACCTAAAACTGTGTCCATTTTAAACAAAATACAGACACTTCGAGTGATACCCCCCACACTGTGCCTCGGATTGAGTCGGGGTTGACTCATTCATGTCACAAATGACCCATGGATCGTTTTCCTGATGTATCAACAGAATACGAATGCGTTTGGTTGGTTTTCCATATGCATGTTTTTGATTTCACTTAAAATATTGTCCATTTCAAATAAAAGTGAGACACTTTGAGTGGTACCAGCCAAATCGTTCCTCAGATTGAGGCACAGTTGACTCGTACACGTCACAAATGACCCATGTATCGTTGTGCTAATGTATCAACACAATCTGAATATGTTTGGTCGGTTTTCCATATGGTTGTTTTTTTACTTAAAATAGTATCCATTTTAAACAAAAGGCAGACACTTCGAGTGAGTAGAAATCCATAAATTCTTGAGCCAAGTAACCGTTCACAATAGAACCTTCGAGATAATTCCTGTTCCGAACATATGATTTCAATGTGTACATGTTTCTATAAGTTGGATACATCAAAAAAAGCAATGGGTCCTCCAATAAGTATTTCGGTTGGATGATGTACAGCCAGATGCAACATTCATGTAAAAAATGATGGAGGGAATATTTTCTCTAACTCACACAAAATTAATGGTGTCTCTTCCAGCATTTTTTGAAAGAATGATTTGGAAAACTTCTTAGCACAATGATATCTATACAAATACCACAACCTAATAACTGAGACTCTTACATTATTGGACAAGAGATTGCGGATTGCTATTGAAATCAACTCATTCAAAAGGACGTGATAATCATGAGTCTTCAAATATTTCAACTTCAACTCTTTTCTGTTGACCCATTTTGATATATTTATTTAATAGCCATCAAGAACATTAATAGCTTCTAGAAAATCCATAAATTGGTTTTTTCAGTAGGTGTCATCACATAAGAAGCCCATGGAACTTTCCATTTATTTTCAATGATACAAACAGGATGCAATTCTGGTCTGATCCCCCAATCTACCAAGTCATGCCGAGATCATAAATCATATTTTTTCTTCCCCGTGACATTTATAAGAATCGAATGCAACATTTCACATATGTTCTTTTCAATGCGCATCACGTCTAATCAATGACGTAACAAGTTGGTTGACCAATACTAGAACTCAAATAATACACTCTTCTTCTTCCAATTGTAATAGGTATAATTGGAAACATTATTCCTCTTTCTAGATTTCATTATACCCTTCCCAAATGAATATTTGAAATCTTTCAATTTATAAATCACATCAGTTCCAGACATACACTTAGGTGGATCGTCATTCTCCATGGTATTGTCAAATCTTCGACGATTTTTTCTATATGGATGGTTCATTGGCAAGAATTGTGGATGTCCAATTCAACTAAAACTTCGACGATATTTCAGTCTTCTCAATCGACTATTCTTCATACAAACAGGACATGACAATTTTCCTTTTGTTCTCCATCTAGACATCATTGCATAAGTAGGAAAATCATTGATCGTCCACATAAGTGCAGAACGCATTCCAAAATATGTTTTTCGAACATGCATCGTATGTGGGCACACCCACATCCCTAAGAAGTTTCAACTCTTTTATTAAAGGTTACATGTATACACCTATATCATTGTTGGGATCAGAAGGGCCAGATATCAGTATACTCATGAAATTGTAAGGCTTTTTCATACACAACAATGGGGTAAAGTTATAAATGTGTATGGAAACTGGCCTTGTGTTGTGCGAAGTAAGAATCTGCCCAAATGGATTAAAACCGTCACATTAAAGACCCAATCTCACATTACGCACGTCGGCTACAAATTCGGGATATCGAGCATCAAATCTCTACCATGAAAATCCATCTTCAGGGTGAACCAACTCTTTATTATTCTTTTTTCTCTCGGTGTCATCCCATCGCATTTTTAATAATATTTCATCAGACATGAAAATGTTCTATAATCTGGGGAACATTGGAAAGCTCCACATTACTTTTTGTGGAACAGAGATGGTGTTCCACCATCTTTCGGCTTCCATCGAGAGGTTCCACATTTGATAACATCATTTTTTTCAGATGTTTTCTCCCAAAATAAGCTACAATCATTCGGTCAAGCATGAATTTTTTTTCTGAGAATCCATGTTCATCAACTAACTTCCATGCCATATAGTGGTTTGAGGGAATATCTGCATCATCTAGAAGTAATTCCATCAGGAAGGTATGAATGTAATCAATTGCAGTATTTGAAATCCCATACATAGTTTCCCCTTGAAACAATCAGATTAAAAATTACATCTTATTTGTTTTACCACATTGCCGATATACTGGAGTCGTCGCAACATCATTAAATTTTTTCACCCTATCAACATCATCATTTTTATTGGACGCATCATGTGTGATTGTATCAAAATCTTTTTGGCTGGAAATCCTTTCATACTCATGATGTAGAATAAATGGAAACCAATCATATATCAAACTCTCCAATTCAGTCCTATCATTTGGATCATCAACATTTTGAGATTAAATTTTCTATCCATTGCGATACCACACATAATAGTTTGTTTGTAAACCTCATTTGGTTATATGACAGCTAAATGCTTCACAACTCATCCAAGGTCTTCCAACACAATTAGAACACCGGTAGTGTATGTGAAAACTATGTAAAGCCTTGTCAAATGAAAAATCTAAAAATCTATTCAAATTATTCTGAAAATTGATTGAAATTCGATCAGTTTTGTACATCCAACTTCGATCCCTTCTATAAAAAAATTTTCATTAGTCATTTCAAAGAAATTCAATAATATTGAAGTTCAATAAAAAAATATTTATGTAAATTACCATTGATTACATTAAATAAAATCATAACTGACACATTACTCTTTATGAGAATCATATTACGAAATACAAAAAATACAGTGTATAAAATAAATTAACATACAGAATTTCAAATGCCTATATTCAAGGAATGAACAGTAAGATATTGGATGTGAATCAAGGAATACATAATCCTTAAGGGTCTTGTTGGGATAACTCGAGTTTTATACTTTAACTTCTTCAGGGAGATCAGGATGAGGAGTAGAATGAGGATCAAATCCAATGTAGTTATGTCCTCATCAAGTTTCACCATAACCATGGATTAAAGGATCCTAAATTTGGGGCCATATATCATAGGTTGGTAGGGTATATTCATTAAATCATGTCCCAATTGATTTTGGAGAGGCACCTTCAACAGTTATAGGTATGGATTTGATTTGAAACACCTATAAGAATGATATCCAATAAATTTTGACGTCCCAAACTAGGATGTCACTCATTAGTGACCCGAACCCAGATGGCCACTCATTGGAGGGGTGACCTTCATGTTCTATTGTGTTTTATCACACATACGAATAACGATTTTTGGGCTGTCTGGGGTCCAGGGAGGAGGGTGGTGGGATGTCCGGGGTCCAAGAAGGAGGGGGGTTGTCCTAGGACCAGAAAGGTGGGTGGGGGCTATCCAGGGTCCAGGAAGGAGGGGGCTGTCTAGGGTCCAGGAAGGAGGGTGGGGTCTATCTGGGGTCTAGGGAGGAGGGTGGGGGGCTTCCCATTGTCCAGGAAGGAGGGGGGTTTTCCTATGTCTAGTAAAAGGGGGGGGGGGGTTGTCCTGGGTGGACCTCAAAACACCGAATGTGGTTGCACTCTATAGTTCTAAGAATATATTATCCAAAGATACAAAGATTCCACCAGAAAACATGACAACTTTAAATCAGTTCCTACTATAATTTCATGACATTTAGGGGATATGTGATTTGTGAAAAGCCTATACATTAAAGTGATTTTCTTTAATGATGGTTGTTTTCCCAAATGTGTATGGTATTCATTAACGAGGCTGATTTCTTCCATTTAACCAATGTTATAGTGTAAGTTTAGGATGAATTCTTTCATTTAACATGAGTTATAGTTTATTTTTAGGTGAGGTGAGTTAGAAACCATTTTAGGCATGTCATTAGAACATGGGTTCTTCCATTTAACCATGTAGTCTTGAATTTCATGGATGAAAGTGTTTTGACTAAGCTAATTACTACCTACTCTATAGTATGGCCAATACATCATGTGGAAAATACCCATGAAACAAAGATATGTGTAAATGGGACGTTTTAATCACCAAATTTGGCTAAAAAAACTTTTCACCATAAGAGAGTGGCCATGTATATTTACATGTCTAACCAAGTCATGTACTATGTGTACATTCCCATGTACATTCCCAGGACACTAGATTATCGTAGACACCATGTCAACTGTTATACACACCATGTGAACCCTTCTACAATATCATCATTATTATAACCATTAATAATAACTTATTAAACAACATCACTTGTCAAAGATAATCAAATTGAACATAAATCAATAATAATATTGGATATATCAAGTAAAATGAATTCATACTATCTTACATCCTAAATAACCACCCACAACCATGATTAATGACCAAAATTATCCCCTTTTGGCCAAATCTAATGTGGAAAAAAACACATAATTGCAGAAAACAACTTCATTTGTGTGAAGAATAATAATCCCATGGTCCTCTTTGTAACAGCCCAAGATTTTATAAAAAAAATATATTCTTTTTAATTTTATTTATGTCTTGTGTTGTACGCTACACCCAAAGGAGCTTGCACAACACACATCCTTGACTTGACTTGCATTACACGCAATCGCGACCTTCCTCGATAGCGTGTGTAGTACGCAATACCGAGTTTCACTAAACAACGATATGCTATAAAAATATTATTAAAACTAGCCGTTATGAATAGTAATAACCACTTTTTGAAATCCAGTAAATCTTATTTTTCAAAATGAACTTTATTTTTGGATTCGGAGTATCGAATTTAGCCTAAGGTGAAATTTTGGTACTTTTCGGATAACTTTCATATTCTGATGAATAGTGAAAATTACTAAATTATAATTAAAAAACAACTTTTTAAACGAAATAATTAATAGTGATAAATCATTAATTTGAGTGGTTTTAAAGTATATTTAGAATATATTTTTACAATTTAATACAATGTTGGTCATTGGATGTAATTTCACATTTAAACTAGACATAAACAAGTGTCAATCTTTTGATAGATATTGTTTCTTAAAAACACGCTATTTGTTTTAACAGCGGGATTTAATTATAAAATTAATTAATTCAACTTTTATGTTATGAATTTGGTAAAATAGACTTCATTTTTGAATTCGGAATATGAAATATAGCTTAGGATGAAATTTTGGCATTTTTCTGAAAACCTTCATTTTTTGATGAATAGTAAAACTACTAAGTGGTAGGTTAAAAACTGAATTTTGCATAAAACTTAATTTTACCGCTTCTGTGAATGGAATTTCAAAAATCCGAGAGACACGGTTAATATCAAGGACTAAAATGTGGTTCAATGAGATGAAAATAATTTTTTGGTGAATAGTAACTTTTTACTTTTTTACCGCGGTTAATAGTAAATAGGGTAACTAAGGGTAAATATGATATTAATATTACCCTAACACATGTCCTAATCCTATTGGACAAGTGTATTTCGACCAAAAACAAACTTAGGAATAAAATATGACCATTTAGGCCCACTTGGATTAGATTAGGACATTTATTATTAATTTATTTAAAGAAAGGTTAAAATAGTTAAAATCAAAGTTTAATAAGTAAATCATTTTTAATATGGGGTTATACATAAGATAAATTCGATTGTAAATATTCATTAGAAATCTAAAAAAATTTCCTACATAATGGTATTTTATTTGTAATTTTTAAACATCAAATAAGTTAATTTATTTATGACACAAAGATGATGCAGTAATTATCTTATTAATGAAATATTGACATAATTGATGTTATAAACACCAAACTAAATATAATTTGAGACTTTTTATGAATTCCACTAATTTTCTAGGTTACTATGATATATTAATGTTGATTTAATCAACTTGGTTCGAACATTTAATTCTGTTATGACTTTCACAAAAATCATATATCAAATAGTGTCAAAATTGACACAAAATAGTTTTTAAATCAAATATTATATTATTAATTGTTATTGTATTCTTAAAAATCTAAGGTTCGGCCAAATGACTTAGATAAGGATATATATATTAATAATAAACAATTTGGGGTTCGTTTGGCATGTTATAGTAAGTTTATTAACCATATAGTGAAAGAAAACAAAAAGACACGGTAAAAGTTAAATTATTTAACTTAGAGTTAAATCTAATTGATAAGGTTTAAAATAATATCCAAACATGTCTAAATTTGATTGGTTGATGAGATTACAACCCTATCTCATCTAATCTTTGAATATGAGTCATTTTTGGAGTTTTTTTAAGTGGGGTTAGATTTATTATAAATTAATATTTTTAAAAATTCCTAAGGTGCCCCTCTCCTCCCCTATAAAAGGACACCTCCTCCCCCTCCTCCTCACACCAATTTGAGCACTCAAGCTCGGCCAACCCCTGACAAAATCTCTTCTCCACTTCCCTAGAAACATCCTAGAGGTTCTGGTCTTCCTCAAAGACCAATTCTAGTGCCCTAAGAGGAGGTCTCAAAGAGGCACTTCAAAGAAGAGGTAATTACCGTTACCAATTCTTTCATCTTTATTTCTTCTTCCACTTATTCTTCTTAGGTTGTTTCATTATGAAGTAATAACATCAGTATCACTCATATACTGATATGTTATTATAAGTATGAAACAACCCTATTTCACCATCTATCCATCCTACGGAAAAAGAAATCACCGCGCGTGCGTACGTACGGAATACCGTCTCCACGCCGTGGTGTAATCTATTTTCCACCACCACCTTACATGGATGGGTATAATGGTGTAAAGAATAACTATACATAGTTATTACAACATCATATTGATTCTGATATATTGTATAATCCACTCCAATTCAATTCAATATTTATAGAAATGATATCATCGCTCGTGCGTACGTACGGAATACCGTCTCCACGACGCGATGAGATTCATTCTCCATGTTAACCATTTAAGAATGATTATAATGTATATACAAGAAATAATAATGAAATATATGACATTATAAAGCTACTGGATTTATGTATATATATACATATGTATGTCATCTACTTACTTCCATTTCAAGACAATAAGGAAAGAAAAACAGCGTTCATGCGTACGTACGGACTACCGTCTCCATGAACGGTGTTTTTCATTTTATTTATCTATCTATTATATATATATATATACTGAATATATATGATATATAAATCATATTTTATATTCTGGAAGTAAGTAAATCATGATATAAGTAATAATGATGTCAAGAACAACAAGTCAAAACACCTACGATAAATGAAACGATTTTACCCAAAACGCTTCTTTAACATGGAATTTACAAAAGAACGAGTAATATAATGTCATAAGTGAACCATATATGATATCATAACAATGAATATGATTCTGTAATAAGTCAATGACATTATTTAAATCATTATACAGGAGTTTCGGACACATACGAAGCAAATTGGACCTAAGGTAAGGGAAATATCACAATCTCATTTTTATCCGAGGTTGTTTATTCGTAAGTATTTACTGGGGTGTATTTTATCATCCACATCCATGTTCCCTCAATATGAAATATTGTTTCCATCCACTTTCAATAGTTTAAATCCAATTTTACCCTTAGGTGAGTTTTTAGAAAAGAATATGAAAGGAATCTTTTGTCGTTTTTCCGTACGAGGTACTTTTTGACTTTTCCGACAAAAGTACGAAGAATGTTTTTTTTAACTTATACGGCACGAATGGATTTATACTGTTTTATAAAGCCTTATTTTCATGAAGCTTCCTCTAAAATATTTCACGACTATTTTCAATAAAATCTCTTTCTTTTAAAATTGCATGATGTTTTGTGAAAAGAAATTGATTTTGAAGAAGAAAGGATATTTTCCTCAAGAATTCAATTCAAGTGTTTTATCAAAATTATTTTCCATCTAAGATAATAAAGGGTTCTGTTTCTATCCATATTTTTACATTGATTTGACTATGTTGTGATGGAACTATGTTTATGAATTCCTTTATCTTATATGAATGGTTTTATGATGTCATGTTGTTTAAGAATCCCATTTTTATTACATGGGTTATGCGATGATGTATGATTTATGATTTTGTGGCACACATAAGAAAGGATTCATTAAGAGATGGGTGGGACCTATATCTCCCTCCAATGCATTGGGTAAAGATTTTATATCTCATGAGATAGACATGGCTGGAATGGTAGGTTATACCAGTTCAGTGAAACAGGACTGAAACGAGGATTACTCGATTCAGAAAGGGACTTTGTCCACTAAGATAGTCTTGGCAATGAGTCTTGACTAACAAGAAATGATTCTCTATGATTATGTGTGTATGCCACAATGAGTAATGTTTTAAGTTATGGTTTCATTTTCACTACTATGATTTATCCCATGTTATGAAATTATGTTCTCTTTTGCAGGTTAAGATTTCCAAAAATGTTATGTTCTTATGAAAATTATGTGATTGATATTTCTTTTGTTTACCCTTACTGAGCATTTGAGCTCACCCTTTTATGTTTTCTTTTCCCCAGGATATAAAGAAAGGTTTTAGGTAAAAAAAAAGAAGATCTTTGTGGGAGATTTTGAAGATCTTTCACCAGGATTAGAAGATTACGTTCCGAGTTTCCAAAGACACTAAACTATTACGGTCCTTGTGTGTGTGTTTTTGTTATGTACTAAGTATTCCGCAAATGTAATGTAATGTCCATGTACGATAGGCTTCGGGTCTCTACAGTTGGTATCAGAGGAAAGGTTTAGTCAACCTTTGGAAACTAGGATGCGAAAACGTTAGTGAGATCCCTAGAGATATTTCTAAGGTATG
Organism: Viscum album; assembly: GCA_963277665.1. NCBI lineage: Eukaryota > Viridiplantae > Streptophyta > Magnoliopsida > Santalales > Viscaceae > Viscum > Viscum album. The sequence goes on along the minus strand of OY728165.1, from coordinate 1,829,879,223 downwards.
TCTAGGGATGTCCCTAGGGATAAGTATACGTATAGGTTATAGTAATAGAATTACGCTAACGATCATAGAATTAAACCTAAGATGTTGGATATTGAAGGTACTCCCCCTTTATTATGTTGTTTTCCCTAGCATGATTTTTGCCTCTCACACTATTCTTTTGGGGTTTTAGACGATGGATGGAACTCGAAGGAACCGTGTTAATGCAGAATGTGATGGGCAATGCAATGATTGTCCCCCTGAGCAACCAAACGATATAGGAGCTGGAATGCAAAATCTTGTAGCCATGCTCACACAACATTCTCAAGCTATGAATCATGCAGGACTTCCAAACGAGCAAAGGAAGGAGCAACATTCTGTTGAATCCTTCATGAGGCAACGTCCACCTTCTTTCAGTGGGTCTACTGATCCATTAGTTGCTGAACAATGGATTAGTACTACTGAAAAGATATTTTCAGTTCTTCAATGTTCTGAACATGATAAAGTCATCCTAGCAGTGTATCGTTTGGAAGGTGAAGCTGATCAATGGTGGAATCTTATCAAGAATACGAGGCCAAGAGATGAAATTGAGTCCATGGAATGGGACGAGTTCAAGAACTTGTTTTTCAGTAAGTACTTCCCTCGTATTCTTCGAACGAAGATGGAAAAGGAGTTTCTTGAGCTGAAACAGAAGGATGATGAATCTGTTGGTATATACGAAGCGAATTTTACAAGACATGCAAGGTATGCATCTGGCATTATCATCCAACCTGAAAGTAAAGTTGATCGATTTTTCAGTGGCTTAAAACCAAGTCTTCGAAGGGCATTAGCTATAAGTGACTTCAGTAGCTATGAAGAAATTGTGCGTTGTGCTATCAAGGTAGAAATGGAAGTTGGTGTTACATATCCATCTCATGGTTTTGACAAGAAACGAAAGATGGAGTTCAAGGAGAGATCTCAGAATAATGGTGAAAAGAAGATGAATGTTTCCTTATGCACAAAATGTGGAAAGAAGCATGGTGGAGATTGTCTTAAAGGGACTAGAAAATGTTTTAAGTGTGGAAAAGAAGGTCATCGAGCAGCTGAGTGTCGAAGTGATGGAAAAAGGGTTTCTAATGATGTGAATAAAGCAAACACTGCAGAGAATGCACCGCCAACACTTCAATGCTTCAAGTGCAAGGAAATGGGGCATTATGCTAATAATTGCCCTAATCCAAGGGTTAGTGATGATCAACATGAGCAACCGCTTAAGGCAAAGGACAAAGGGAAGTCACATGCGATCACTATTGGCAATGTTGAATATGACAACGATGTGGTGGAATGATTAAGTTTTTATGTAATGGGAGTCCAAAATAATGTTGTATCATGGAATATTGGAATACTTATGTATTGGTCTAATGTGGTATTCAAAGTGATTGAGATATTATGCAAGGAAAACGAGAAAATGAAATGTTTAACAGTATTCATGAGCTCATGATTGATATAAAGACTAAGTGATATCATGGTTTGAGTATATAGAATTTTGAGGATTTTGGTATGTGGAAAGTGTTAACTTTTAACTGCACTCATGTTTTCACTAAGGTATTCAAGAGAATACACGATTAAGGACTTTGAATGTTTGGAATGTGACCTACAAGACATATCTTATGATATGTGGGGATCAACGACAGTATTAAATCTCTGGTAATCGATGTCACTATATTATGAGAGTGGAATGAAGTATAAGCCTAAAGATTAGACTGGATTATGTTGGAGATAAGTTAGTATTGTTTGAGGATAGAAGATTTTCGATATTATTGATGGGATGTTATAGTAACGTAGTTTTAGAAAAAGGACAACCTGCAGGACGGGCGACAGCCCATCGCTTCGGACAAGGCTGTAGGAATCGAACCCACAACCGAAGTGCGACTGGCCTTTATCACCTACCACTGGCCTACAGGAAGTCCCTGTTTAGTAGAAACTAGTTTTATTATATTAAGCAGTATGATATGTGATGTATAAGTTCATTTTAGGAACCATATATAATTAATCTCACTATATATCGATTTATGCATATAATGTTTGCTAACCTTTTGTTTGAGACAGATGGAATGACCCGTCATTCTATCACATGATCTGCTAACACTTCACGAATAACAAATTCAACTTCATTTATTTAAGAGATGAAGTGGAAATTGTTCAAGGCACGAACAACAGTGATATTGTACCAAAATAAAGTAAGTATTTATTGTAATTCAAATTTTCAACTTTAGGGAAATGATCTTGAAAACCAAAAATGTTGTCCTAGTGATCTTATACCTGATGAATCAGATGGTACCTTATATCATCACAAATATATGGATTTGTGATTACTGGATTTTCCATAGCCATGTTCTCTACCACTCTCCATCAGAACATGATGGTTAGATTTCTCTTCCATATCCATATTTTCACCTATGTGGAAACCCAGTGATTAGTTTATTTGGGTAATCGTTACATTTCATACTTTAGTTTTTAAAGCCAAGTTTTGGTATTCCCTTTTACGATGTGGGTTTCTATTAAAGAAACTTTGAAATAGTAAACCATTTATAACCCCGACGAATTTCGAGGGCGAAATTCATTTTAAGGGGGGTAGAATGTAACAGCCCAAGATTTTATAAAAAAAATATATTCTTTTTAATTTTATTTATGTCTTGTGTTGTACGCTACACCCAAAGGAGCTTGCACAACACACATCCTTGACTTGACTTGCATTACACGCAATCGCGACCTTCCTCGATAGCGTGTGTAGTACGCAATACCGAGTTTCACTAAACAACGATATGCTATAAAAATATTATTAAAACTAGCCGTTATGAATAGTAATAACCACTTTTTGAAATCCAGTAAATCTTATTTTTCAAAATGAACTTTATTTTTGGATTCGGAGTATCGAATTTAGCCTAAGGTGAAATTTTGGTACTTTTCGGATAACTTTCATATTCTGATGAATAGTGAAAATTACTAAATTATAATTAAAAAACAACTTTTTTAAACGAAATAATTAATAGTGATAAATCATTAATTTGAGTGGTTTTAAAGTATATTTAGAATATATTTTTACAATTTAATACAATGTTGGTCATTGGATGTAATTTCACATTTAAACTAGACATAAACAAGTGTCAATCTTTTGATAGATATTGTTTCTTAAAAACACGCTATTTGTTTTAACAGCGGGATTTAATTATAAAATTAATTAATTCAACTTTTATGTTATGAATTTGGTAAAATAGACTTCATTTTTGAATTCGGAATATGAAATATAGCTTAGGATGAAATTTTGGCATTTTTCTGAAAACCTTCATTTTTTGATGAATAGTAAAACTACTAAGTGGTAGGTTAAAAACTGAATTTTGCATAAAACTTAATTTTACCGCTTCTGTGAATGGAATTTCAAAAATCCGAGAGACACGGTTAATATCAAGGACTAAAATGTGGTTCAATGAGATGAAAATAATTTTTTGGTGAATAGTAACTTTTTACTTTTTTACCGCGGTTAATAGTAAATAGCGTAACTAAGGGTAAATATGATATTAATATTACCCTAACACATGTCCTAATCCTATTGGACAAGTGTATTTCGACCAAAAACAAACTTAGGAATAAAATATGACCATTTAGGCCCACTTGGATTAGATTAGGACATTTATTATTAATTTATTTAAAGAAAGGTTAAAATAGTTAAAATCAAAGTTTAATAAGTAAATCATTTTTAATATGGGGTTATACATAAGATAAATTCGATTGTAAATATTCATTAGAAAGCTAAAAAATTTCCTACATAATGGTATTTTATTTGTAATTTTTAAACATCAAATAAGTTAATTTATTTATGACACAAAGATGATGCAGTAATTATCTTATTAATGAAATATTGACATAATTGATGTTATAAACACCAAACTAAATATAATTTGAGACTTTTTATGAATTCCACTAATTTTCTAGGTTACTATGATATATTAATGTTGATTTAATCAACTTGGTTTGAACATTTAATTCTGTTATGACTTTCACAAAAATCATATATCAAATAGTGTCAAAATTGACACAAAATAGTTTTTAAATCAAATATTATATTATTAATTGTTATTGTATTCCTAAAAATCTAAGGTTCGGCCAAATGACTTAGATAAGGATATATATATTAATAATAAACAATTTGGGGTTCGTTTGGCATGTTATAGTAAGTTTATTAACCATATAGTGAAAGAAAACAAAAAGACACGGTAAAAGTTAAATTATTTAACTTAGAGTTAAATCTAATTGATAAGGTTTAAAATAATATCCAAACATGTCTAAATTTGATTGGTTGATGAGATTACAACCCTATCTCATCTAATCTTCGAATATGAGTCATTTTTGGAGTTTTTTTAAGTGGGGTTAGATTTATTATAAATTAATATTTTTAAAAATTCCTAAGGTGCCCCTCTCCTCCCCTATAAAAGGACACCTCCTCCCCCTCCTCCTCACACCAATTTGAGCACTCAAGCTCGGCCAACCCCTGCCAAAATCTCTTCTCCACTTCCCTAGAAACATCCTAGAGGTTCTGGTCTTCCTCAAAGACCAATTCTAGTGCCCTAAGAGGAGGTCTCAAAGAGGCACTTCAAAGAAGAGGTAATTACCGTTACCAATTCTTTCATCTTTATTTCTTCTTCCACTTCTTCTTCTTAGGTTGTTTCATTATGAAGTAATAACATCAGTATCACTCATATACTGATATGTTATTATAAGTATGAAACAACCCTATTTCACCATCTATCCATCCTACGGAAAAAGAAATCACCGCGCGTGCGTACGTACGGAATACCGTCTCCACGCCGTGGTGTAATCTATTTTCCACCACCACCTTACATGGATGGGTATAATGGTGTAATGAATAACTATACATAGTTATTACAACATCATATTGATTCTGATATATTGTATAATCCACTCCAATTCAATTCAATATTTATAGAAATGATATCATCGCTCGTGCGTACGTACGGAATACCGTCTCCACGACGCGATGAGATTCATTCTCCATGTTAACCATTTAAGAATGATTATAATGTATATACAAGAAATAATAATGAAATATATGACATTATAAAGCTACTGGATTTATGTATATATATACATATGTATGTCATCTACTTACTTCCATTTCAAGACAATAAGGAAAGAAAAACAGCGTTCATGCGTACGTACGGACTACCGTCTCCATGAACGGTGTTTTTCATTTTATTTATCTATCTATTATATATATATATATACTGAATATATATGATATATAAATCATATTTTATATTCTGGAAGTAAGTAAATCATGATATAAGTAATAATGATGTCAAGAACAACAAGTCAAAACACCTACGATAAATGAAACGATTTTACCCAAAACGCTTCTTTAACATGGAATTTACAAAAGAACGGGTAATATAATGTCATAAGTGAACCATATATGATATCATAACAATGAATATGATTCTGTAATAAGTCAATGACATTATTTAAATCATTATACAGGAGGTTCGGACACATACGAAGCAAATTGGACCTAAGGTAAGGGAAATATCACAATCTCATTTTTATCCGAGGTTGTTTATTCGTAAGTATTTACTGGGGTGTATTTTATCATCCACATCCATGTTCCCTCAATATGAAATATTGTTTCCATCCACTTTCAATAGTTTAAATCCAATTTTACCCTTAGGTGAGTTTTTAGTAAAGAATATGAAAGGAATCTTTTGTCGTTTTTCCGTACGAGGTACTTTTTGACTTTTCCGACAAAAGTACGAAGAATGTTTTTTTTTTAACTTATACGGCACGAATGGATTTATACTGTTTTATAAAGCCTTATTTTCATGAAGCTTCCTCTAAAAGATTTCATGACTATTTTCAATAAAATCTCTTTCTTTTAAAATTGCATGATGTTTTGTGAAAAGAAATTGATTTTGAAGAAGAAAGGATATTTTCCTCAAGAATTCAATTCAAGTGTTTTATCAAAATTATTTTCCATCTAAGATAATAAAGGGTTCTGTTTCTATCCATATTTTTACATTGATTTGACTATGTTGTGATGGAATTATGTTTATTAATTCCTTTATCTTATATGAATGGTTTTATGATGTCATGTTGTTTAAGAATCCCATTTTTATTACATGGGTTATGCGATGATGTATGATTTATGATTTTGTGGCACACATAAGAAAGGATTCATTAAGAGATGGGTGGGACCTATATCTCCCTCCAATGCATTGGGTAAAGATTGTATATCTCATGAGATAGACATGGCTGGAATGGTAGGTTATACCGGTTCAGTGAAACAGGACTGAAACGAGGATTACTCGATTCAGAAAGGGACTTTGTCCACTAAGATAGTCTTGGCAATGAGTCTTGACTAACAAGAAATGATTCTCTATGATTATGTGTGTATGCCACAATGAGTAATGTTTTAAGTTATGGTTTCATTTTCACTACTATGATTTATCCCATGTTATGAAATTATGCTCTCTTTTGCAGGTTAAGATTTCCAAAAATGTTATGTTCTTATGAAAATTATGTGATTGATATTTCTTTTGTTTACCCTTACTGAGCATTTGATCTCACCCTTTTATGTTTTCTTTTCCCCAGGATATAAAGAAAGGTTTTAGGTAAAAAAAAAGAAGATCTTTGTGGGAGATTTTGAAGATCTTTCACCAGGATTAGAAGATTACGTTCCGAGTTTCCAAAGACACTAAACTATTACGGTCCTTGTGTGTGTGTTTTTCTTATGTACTAAGTATTCCGCAAATGTAATGTAATGTCCATGTACGATAGGCTTCGGGTCTCTACACTCTTGATATTTGAACCACACAGTCATGATTTTTGAGATGAACTTGAATCCATGAAACCATATGAGAATCATGATTCAATACATGTGTTTTTCTGATTTTCCAAAGCATTTTGAGGAACCCCAAATCATGTAAAATGTTCATTGTGTTTTAAAAAGGTCATTGAATATCTCATGTATGATGTTGAAGGAAAAATGATTAATGGTTATATTAGAAAAACTAATATTCATTAACATTGCGAATTTGACATTTTTTGAATTAGTTTCATGAAGAAGGAAGAAGTACTACATGGTAAAAGGAGAGGTCCCACCGATATTTGCCTTTGTAGTTATTTTATTCATAATTAACATTGAATTATAAGGTTAAGTATTAATTATTTCTTCTGCGAAGAAAAATTAGGGACCACATATTATTTTGAAAAGTTCAAGAAGTTACTCTATATGTTCTATTGTGCAAAGGAAAAGTGAATAGTGTGTCATTTTATATATATATAGATTTTGATAGAAACATGATACATACTATATATATAATACACATAGTGTACAAAAATTAAGATGAATAAGATCTTCATGTTTGACATGATCTTAATGAAAGGAGGTATTATCATGAAATACTATGAATAAATATTTCAAACAATTTTTTATGAGTTAATATACATGAAGCTATAATATTTTAAGCATTGAGATTAAAAAACAATCAATATTTAAAATTAGAACACAAGAAAGAGACACCATGCCCTTATAAATTTATGTGTGTAATGAAAAAATTAAATGGACAATGTGTACACCGATGTAGTATTTTGAGTACACAATTTGTGGATGTAGTGATTTGAGTACACAATTCATGGAGTAGTGAATCATAAAATTCTCCAAAATCCCTAGAAATAGGGAATAATGATATCCTTGATAATATAATGATATCCTTGAGAAGAGGTTGAACAATATACTTGAGAATATGTGGAAGGATTCTAACCTGGCATTTGAATAGATGGAAGAGGTACACCTGTGCTGGGGCTTCTCAAGGGCTTCTGGGAGTCGGGAAGCGCTTTTGGGAGTTGCAAAATCTACTTCTGGAATCAGGAGGGTCACCTCCCTTAGTCCAATGTGGAGCATATTTTACCAATGGTTATTAAAAACCGTTGGGAAAACAATTATTTTCAAATAGTTTCATCAAACCGTTGGGAAAACTCCATCTTTACCAACAGTTTATGCAAATAGTTGGTAAATAATACCAATACCAATGGTTCAAAAGAACCATTGGTATACCTGTTTTTGGGAAAATAATGATTTCCAGAAGGGTAATAAGATGAAAATTAATCATAATATAGTTTCACTTTCCAGAAGGATTAGGACTCATAAACAATGAATATTTGATTCAAAAGTGATATCACAAGATATAAATAGGGTATACCATATGAAGTGAATGATGAAAGTCAACGTGAAACATTACAACTCAAGAATGAATATAAAGATAAGAATGATTCTTATATTTTTGTGAATACATCAAAATATCCCACAATAATTATGAAAATGATGTTAATTGAAACATTCCTTGTTAAAAAATAATTTTTTATATTAAAAAAATTGGGGCATTATTTACTCTATAAAAATGAATATTGGAGAATAATATCATATCATTCGTTAATTAAGAGTGATTGAGACAGAAACCCATACATCATGTCTGAATGACCTCTTAACTTTCAGTTGCCTTACTTTTTCTTGGGATGTTCTTCTTTGGTCACCCCTATAAGGAACCTTATTTTGTTCTATTGGAATGAATGAAGATTATATTAAGTTTGGAGAGGGTTGTTAAGATAGTACAGAATATTTTGTGTCATGCCTAAGGGTGTTTAGACATGTAGATATGTGGAGTGGTGGTGGTTCCTTTTAAAATTGAATTGAAGGGATTTTTTTGGCACATATAACTCATTAAAAAAGAGAGAACATGGTTTAAAAGGATTATAAATAAAAAGTGGGAAATAATAGGTTTTTGTAAGTTTTAATGTCTAGAAATCTTTAACTGTACTTTTCCAAACATGTTTTCAATATCATTTTATATCATCAACTTATAGATTTTTATTTTATATATTTTTGTTTTTTACCGAGGTAACTAATTTTTACCAATGTAATTTATTTCTAATGGATAAAAGTCAAATTTAACAAGTTATATAATTTAAACCTATTGATTTTAAATATGAAATCCAAATAACTATAAAAAATAATATTCTTAATATAAACTAAATTTATCATTAGTGCATTTAATTCTTAAAAACACATTTATAGAAAAGGGGTATTTTCAAGAATATGTAATTTGTTTAGAATAAACGTATCAATGTTATTGATTATATTTAAATTAAAATATTTATTAATATGAAAATAATATTGTATTAAAATTAAAATATGTTAAAAACATATTCTCACAAATTAAAATTTAAATTAAAATAAATAGATGAAAAACTAGTTTTTTAAAACATTACCTAAATTTTATAAACTATTAAAAGTGGGTTTTATATATAGTATTTTAATATAATTATTATTAATTTATAAAATATATTTTTATTTTAAAAATGGTTTCAAAATGAAATATGTAATTTTTTTTAATAATTTCATAAAAGTGATAATATTAATAAAAAAGATATTTTAAATATTCACCTAAAAAAATTTATTTTAGAAAAATATAAATAAATTATCTTAAGATAATTTTGTCATGATGATTTCAAAAAAAATATGTTCATTACACAAATTAAAAACTCTAAAATTTATAAATTTAATTTTTAATTGAAAATTGCATATATATAGACAATTACTTTTACTGAAATAATGATGTTTCTAAATATTAAAATTTCCAAATATTATTTCATATCAATTTTATGTAAAATTATGTTAATATTTTAGTTCATACATGAAATTTTAATGGTGATAATAGAAATAAATCACGATGAAATCGAAAATACATCACAAGATGGGTCTTTAAAAAAGAAGTATTAATTTTATACTAAATACACTTTAACAGATACCTTCAAAAGCAATTATTTATATTCAGAAGTATAGATTTACTACTCCATGGAATTTGACATATTTATTTGAATTATATATATTTAAATATAATATAATATAATATTATTATTATAAATATTATTTATAAAAAAAATATGAATATAAATATTTATAATATTTTAATATCATATTTTTATTTCATTGGGAGTAATATATTGTTATATTTACTTCTTAAAATTAAAAAACATTAGTATAACTATAATATATATCACCAATGAATTCATTTATAATGACCATAATTGAAATTACCATAATTTCAGTTACCATATTTATTATATCTATATTTCATTAATATATATATAGACATACTAAATAATTCTTTCATTCCACTCCGACTTCACATGGAGGATTCCTTATTTCATATATTTCAGAATGATTTATCCTTTCACCGTTCTCTTCCTAATTATTGATTATTTTGTTTTTGGTGATCCTCAATGATGAAGATGATCTAGGAAATGTTCTATTCATGGTTATTTTATTCTTTTATATATATTTTCTCATATTTATATGTGCACTTTTAATAGATTCACTTCATCTATGGTGTGAAGTTCATTGTTTTATGGGATTTTTTTGTAATTCCACACTTATGAATGAATAAATATTATTCATATTGTTTCACATCTTGTACAAAGAAATATATAATAATGTTTTAATAAATTTTGAAATAATATAGAAAAATTCTTTAAAATTATAGACATAAGTAATAGTAGTAGTAAAAATAATAATAATGGTTCTTGAAACCTAGCGTGATTCAGGCCTGATTTTCAATTAAATGAACCCATTACTAAAAATGTGATAAATTGAAAATAATTTCTTACATCTTTAGTTTTCCTTAGTACATTTTTAACATTTTCTGTTAGGGAACATTATAATCCAAATCATGATAGTAAAAAATATATTTATGTTTTTTTAATCAGTAATTAATTATAAAGGGAATGTTTAATCAAGGAATCTTCTAGTAAATTTTATCATGGAAATAGTTGTCCTTTATATGTGATTCATCATAAATGAACAACATCATCTTACCACTTATATTTATTTAAAATGTGTTTTTTATTTCTATCATTTCTTAGAGGTTTTTAAATTAGAAAAAATTAAAAAATAAATTATATAACATGACATGACATATTTTAGAAGGTAAATCAATCATAATAACATATATTGAATTAAAAAATCATGTTTAAACTATATTGAATAAATTTATTAAAAAATAAAGTGATTGAATTATAATGACTACATCATATTAATATATACCAACATAAACAAACACAATAAACATAATAAAAATTAAAATTTGAACATCATAAAAATATTATTTGTGATTCATGAACCATTTCTATAATATCTACTCTTAAATTAGCACCTTTGTTTTCATAAATATGCATAGTCGGTTTTCATGGGTTGTGAATAAAATCACATGGGGCCTTGATATCCATTTGTTATCCATTATCCCATGACATTAGGGGTTTTAGAAAAGTTCACAGGGGTCCATAAATATTTGTGTTCTAGGAAGTATCCTTAATTCATCAGATGTTATGTTTAATGTCATTTCTTCCCTACTAAATACAATCTCATATCTCCAATTCTATACTCCAAAATCCATAATATATGTCAAAAAAATATCTAATACCAATTTTTCATTACCCCCCCCCCAAATAAAATTCCTCTCGTGTTGGTAGTAGGTACAAGAAAAGCCCCAAATCTTATCTCCAATAGGTAACATGCTGATGACTAGCACTGAAGGTATTTGTTACACATATGGGAGGAACTACACTCAGAATTCCTATTAAAATAAGTGAAATGATATTATGAAAAGATAAAAACTATCATTTTCATAATATCTATACATGTTAATGAATACAACTACAACTAGGACAATACTAGGGTCACCTCCTAGACTCCACTCTATGTTCCAAAATAGAAGGTTTCCAAATCATGATGGAACTATCCCACAAAGAATGTTAAGAAAACTATAGAGGGGTGAGAACTTGGGATTACTAAGTATGATCATATCTCTGAACAATTCAACATCCATGTGAAATAAATATAATGATATAAACATTAGTGATACCATTTATAAATGATTATGAGATAATAAAGGATATATACTACACATGTATAAAAAATAAGAATTGCATACAATGTCACAGAATCACATAACCATAAATTTTAAATATAGAACATTCAATAGTCATATTAGATCAATAGTCCATTAATATAAATAAATGTTGGTGATATCTATTCTCTGGAACTATATATAAATAATGAAAATAGTCTTAAACCAAAACATATTTCATTCAATAATCAAAATCAATCTATCATATCAACTATATTATTAAATTTTTTAAATTAGTGTGAACCTATATTTATTGGTTCATAAAAAATTGAAATCCTAGAATCATATCCCCATTATAATTGATTAACCACATCATCATCATAACAACATAAATAACACCATATCATCACATCACATCACATTAAAACCACCACCATATCTCTATAACCACAACCACATCACAACCCACACTACATCATCACATAACTAACTCATTATATAACTAGGATCCTACATAGTCTAAATACGTGACATAAACATAATCTATTACAACCTAGGTATATGTGTACATGTGATAATCTTGGGCCATTATATCATGAAAGTTGGTTCATTTTTCATAGCCATGAAATATTCTAACTTGTATATGTATATATACATACAATACTACTCAAGAAATTATATAAACACATATCATAACCATAAACCATTAAATCCTATAAATATTATATAGGCATCATCCCATAGGTTATTTGGCCACCCTCTCTGGTTTAAATAATCACAAATCATTCCATAAAACAAATCATATTAATGATATTCTATATTTTTAATCATGATTAATATGTGTACATTATGTATAAATTATAATTATCCATTAATATCCACAATCAAATATATTTTTAACTTATTATGTTAATATCTATTTTGTAAGACAGTTCATATAGAATTATTTATCTAATTTTGTGATGCTGACACCCAAAACACAACTTCAGTCACCAATGGTGACAGACAAAGGACTCACTCAGACCGATAGTTGAAAATGTTTCACCAATAGTTCAATTGTCTCACTGATAGTTATAAGTGACTCACCGAGAGTTCAATTCGAGACAACGATAGAGTGTTTTTATCACCAATTGAAAAAACAGACTTACCGATGCCGATAGAACAATTGACTCAATGATGACGAAAAAATAATATGTCTCACCCATAGTGTAAATGAACTACTGAGAAAAGGATCATCTCACCGATAGCATAGATCGACTCACCGATAGACGACATACTGATAATTCAAATGAGTCATTGATTGAAGAAATGATCTTGTAAAAGTTCATAATGAGTTATGGACTCATGGAATCACTGATATAATGAGTCACTAATGTAAGGAATTGGAAACAGTTTGAAGGACTCACCAATAAATGGAGTCACTGATAGACCGACAGACTGACATACTGACAAACTGTTTCAAATTCCATAAACTCAAAAATTAAACATTATATCTAACAGTCGTATTTGAGTGATCTAATTCTACAGATTAAATTAATACTCTCTAAATACCATAAATAATGACATTTTAGTGGAAAGTACATTGTATGAGGTACTCCGCATTCAAAATTTGGGGCTACACAACTTAAAGATAAAATGCATGCCATCTGAAAAGAACCAGCAAAAATAACTAAGAAAGAACACATGTACCAACCTACACGGAAGAACATATGAGAAAACCAAACTGAGTAAAAAATAAGAAAAAATAAAGATCATTCATTTCTGCTTGCTGAGAAACTTTTGTGCATCATAGACCAATTATCTCTATGGAATTTGATCAAACCCATAGTGAATAAAACTTCATACTTTTGGAAGACATAACACAGTTGTGACGACACTCTATTTAACTGTCCACTTCCATTAGATGAATCTAAACTTAAACTCCAATATGTCAAGAGTCCAAAGTTGAACTGAACAACATTGAAGGCCCTCTAAACCTCATCTATATCATATTTCTCGGTTTTGTTCATTTTATTACATATTTGAGTATTGTGTGTGTCTGTTTGTAAATCAAATAATGTCTCCTACACTAAATAAGAGGATACTTTAAATCCTATCAAACTCTATTTTTACACTTTTGTATTCCACATATAATAGTGGTACTAGTCATGTGTGACCTGGTTGTATTTTGTTCCCATCAAGAACTGTCGAAGAGGTCAGGTGAACCAGATAGTGTAAAGTATTATAAACTGTGATCCATGGTGTGGATCAAATCTTATTGATATTGACCAAATTGTTGAAGGTGATCACCAATTGGAGAGGAATATGTTACATATTGAGACTGGACATCTTTTTTACATCAAATGAGTTTTGAAAATTAGTTTATTCAATTTTTAACTATATTTCAGAAAACTCAATTTTAATTTGATAGTTAATCCTAGCCAGTGTTTATAAGTATTTTGACTTATTATATTATTTTCGAAAGTTATATAAATATTACATATTGTTACAACTGAGAAATAATCAATCTCTGGATAAATTAACTGAAGAGTCAAAATTTTATAAATAGACTACTTTGATTAATTGAAATGGTTGGATTTAAATTGGGGGAACCATTTAAATAAACGTTTTTGACAAAAATTTCCATAGGAACTCAATTAACCCACATCTTGAGTGTCTTACATTGACCAAAAATTGGTATTAAAGTTTTTTAAAACCCCTCATTTTTTCAATTATTTACAAAACCATTTCAAATATTTTCAACAATGATTTTAGTTTTGTTTTAAATATCACAACTATTATTTTAGTTCTAAATTTTTATTTTCTTAAAATTAATTTCTATGCTTTACTATTGATAAAAAATCAATGGTTCTTCTACAAATAGACCCCAATTCTGTAATGGAAGTAACTATTCACAATGGAGAATGACTGAATGGCTCGAAGACCTAATTTTTTTTATGTTTTTGGATAAACCCACTTTTAAGGGAAAAGGGGGGAAACCTCATAAGACACCATGACTTAAATACATTAACACAATATGAAGATAAAAGGGTCTTAATCATCCCAAGACAAGATATTTATAGAAGCCCTCGGGATAACCCAACCAAGGATTCTTATCACTATAAGTGTAAAGCGTTGAATACTCTATATAGTGCCTTAGGTGATGAGGAATTTAATCATATCACTTAATGTAAAACAACCTATGAAATTTGGGATACCATAGCTCTTTCACATGAAGGAACCACCAATGTTAAGGAAATGAGACATAATACTTAAACCATCATGTATGATAATTTTCAAATGAAGCATGACAAACGTATTTTTGATATGTATCTCAGGATTAATGAGATTTTGAACACTATGAGCACATTGGGAAGACAATCACCTCTATGGAATAGATAATGAGAATTATTATATTTGTACTAGAGAGATATAAATGGACATTAGTATTTATTCAAGAGTCTTGTGACATCAAGACGCTTATAGTGAGTGAGCTTATAAGAAAATTGATGATGTATAAGGGGGAATTAAAAGTCAATAGTGATAAATAAGATAAAACAAAAAGGAAATCATTTTCATTTAACACCACTTCAACCAAATTGAAAGAAAATGTTCAAATTGAATCTGAATTCTCATGTGATGGAGACTCATCATATGATAATGATGAAGAGATGGATCAAATATCCAGAAGATTCAAGATGTTTTATTGAAATAAGATGTTCTACATAATGTAAAACTTCAAGGGAATGTCTGAAAATCCTGTAAAATGGAAAAATAACAATAAAAGTTTTGATTATAAAAATGATATCACATGCTATAAATTCAAAATAAAGGGACTTGTCAAGGCTGACAACCCCCATTCTGAAATATAAAAGGAAATATTATGAAAAATATAAGATGTACAAGATAGATATGAAGGATACATAGAGTACATCTGAGCATAGATCTAGTGATTATGAATCCCCACATAATGAAAAGGATGATAGATCCAATATGTTTTTAACGACAAACACATAAAAGGTAACTCTTGAATCTCCTACACATAATTCTTATTATTCTGGAGATGATTATGATCTTGCAAACATGTCAAATAAAGAAATTTTTTAGTATTTAAATATGATTGAAGACAATTGTAATTAATTAAAGGATAAATATAAAACCACGAAGAAACTACATTCCCTCAACTATAATGTTAAAATTGAACTTACTATTGTAAAATAGAAAACATTCTCAACTGCTCAAATAAAATAATGCACTCAAATTATCAAATGATAAATCGAAAAAGGATCTATAAAAATTTACCAATGGAAGGAAAACTCTTACAAAAATTAATGGTAAACAAATTTCAACAAAGTATATTATTGTAATAGGATAAAAACCTTGATAATGATATATAAATATAAATAGATTTGTAACAATGTCAAGAAAATATATTTCAATGTCCAGAACCAATTAATTTTCTGCAAGTATTAGAAATGGTCAATCCTTTACTACCTATAGTTTTTATAGACCAAATAATGTTTATTTTTCAAAATTATTACAACCTATTTATTAGAACCCCATGAAATAAATGTGGGTTTCTAAATCTCTCATAACTAATTTAGTTAGGCCCAAAGAGATCTGGGTTCAAAAATCCTTTCTTGGTTGAATTATTTTTTGTAGGTAAACTACTTGAAGAGCACCAATAAAAGTCTTTGATACTTGAATATGGTATGTTCAAGACATATGATAGGAGACCACTCATGCATCGTGATTATAATAAAGATTGATAGTGAGAATTTCACCTGCAGTTACAATGCTGAAGGCAAAATAATCAGTTAATGCTAGATTGGTAACTGTAATCTAATTCTAATAACCAAAGTACAATATCTTAATGGATTAAAATATAACATGCTTAGTATCTCTCAATTATGTGATGTTGTATTTAATGTTATGTATGATAATGTTTCATGTAATGTTATAAATTATAATAATGAGTTATTTTTTATTTCTCTTATAAATGAGATGTTAATGTTGTTAATTTAGATTCTTTAGTATCTCAAAATGTTTCCTGCATAGGTGCCTTTCACAAAGAGTCCTGGATCTAGCATAGAAGACTAGGACACTATAACATACACTCCCTTAAAAAACATACAAGTAAAGGACTAGTTAATGATATACTAAAGATTGATTTTTTGAAGGAAAAAGATTGTAATCCATGTCAAAAAGGAAAATAGAACAACATATTTTTCAAACCAATGAAAGATGTGTCAACTTGTCAACCTATTGACTTGGTTCACATGGAAATTTTTGGATAATCTTGAGTATCTAGTTTAAATGGGAAGAACTATGTTTAAGTTATTGTAGATGACTTCTCTATGTATAATTTGAATTAATTATTAGCACACCAGAATGAAGCATTCAATTACATCACCAAGTATTCTCGTTCAGTTGAAAACTATAGTGGTATTAGAATTAAATATTCAAGTAGTGACCATGGCCTTGAATTTGAAAATCATGATTTTGAATTTTTTTCTCAATAAATGGATATAACCATAACTTCTATTCTCCTAGTGCACCCCTAGTATAATGGAGTTGTAGAAAGAAGGAATATGACCCTACAAGGCATAGCTAGGACTATTCTCAATGAATATGATCTGCCTATCTATTTTCTTTGTCGAACCTGTCAATATAGATTGTTATATGATCAATAGATTATAAATTAGATTCATCCTTAATAGAACTCCATATGAGTTCTGGAACAACAGAAAACCCAAGGTTAGCTATTTCAAATGTTTTGGTTTCAATGTTTATATTATTAATACAAAGGATAATCTTGATAAATTTTCATCCAACAGTGATAAAGGAACATTTCTATGATATTCATCCTCTAGTAGAGCCTGTTGATATTTCAATAAAATGACCTAATGTGTGGAAGAATATGTGCCTGTAAAATTTAGTGAAACATGTCTACAAGAACCCAAGTCCTCCCTGTAAAACCTTGAGGTTGATCTGTCAAATCTGGACATAAATGAAAAATCTTTTGACCATGCTTTCAAACAAACTATAAAATCATCCAGTTCTGAAAATTTTCTAGACTCTGACCTTAGAGAACCCGAACCAGTTGAGGAGGCTGATATTACTATATCCTCAATTTCTAGATTGAAAAGAACCCTTAGGAACCTTCCTTTTTGTGTATTAGTCGGAAACATAGATAGAGGAACCCAACTAGGGATTCTCCTTGAAATCTGGTTTATCATCAAGCATTCTTATCATATCTTGATCCTAAAAATGTCAATGATTTTATCAATTATGAATTTTGGGTAATATAAATGAAAGAAATATTAAATCATTTTGAGAGAAATAATGTTTAGAAATTTTTGGATAGACCCAAGGACACCTTGAACATACTCAAAAAATGAAATTTTAAAAATAAAGTAGATAACGATGGCAATATTGTAAGAAATAAATCCTGATTGGTTGCACAAAGCCATGACCAAGAAGAAAGAATCGACTATGAAGAATCATTTTCACCAGTTTATAGAAATGATTCCATTAGAATAATACTTCCATATAAAACACATATAGACTTCAAACATTTTCAAATGGATGTCAAGGGTGCATTATTAAATGGTTATATAATTGAGGATGTTTTTGTCAAACAACCCCTTCTTTTACAAACCCTCATTTTCAAAATCATGTTTTTAAATTAAATAAATATTTTTATGGTTCAAAAGAAGATCCTAGATCATAGTATGATAGGCTAAGTAGTTATCTTATTTTTAATGGTTTTTAAAAAGAATTCTGGATCCTACTCTCTGTATAAAAATAATTTCCAAAGACGTTTTGGTTGTACAAATATATATAGATGAAATTATTTTTGGATATTCGAAAAATTATATACCTATCTATTTTTCCAAAATGATGCAATGGGAATTTGGAATGAGTTTAATGATGGAACTAAAATTATTTCTGGTACAATAAATGTTTTTAAATAATGAAGGTATTGTTTTTAACCAAAACAAATAAAACAAATAAATATTAAAAATATTTTTCTTTGACTACAATAAGAGTGGTGAAACTCCAATCAGTACCACTTGTAATCTAGACCTTGATTAAGATGGTAAATTTGTTAATCAAACAACTTATAGATGAATTATGTTGTGTTTACTCTACCTAACTACTTGTAGGCTAGATATAATGTTTAGTGCGTGCATGTGTGCACATTTTAAATAAATCCCTAAAGAATATCATTTAAATACTATAAAATGTAATTTTAAATACCATAAATATACAACCAGTTTAGGATTGTTCTATCCTAGAGGAAAATCCATTGATTTAGTGAGTTATTCAGATGCCTCTTTTGTTGGGAGTAAGTTAGACAGAAAAAGGAACCTCTGGCACATGTCACTTTTTAGGTAAGTCTCTAGTTTCATGGTGTTATAAGAACTAAAATTATGTTGCATTATCTACTATCGAGGATGAGAACATAGTTGTTGGTAGTTTTTGTGAACGAATTTTATGGATTAAATACACATTACTAGACTATGGATATCAATTTAGACATGTCACCATAAACTGTGATAACACATGTTCAATTGATATATTAAGGAATCATGTTTCACATCATAAGAAAAACACATTGATATAAGATATCACCTTTTGAGATACCATTATCAAAAAGGTGATATAACTTTAGAGTTAATTGGCACTGAACATCTGCATGATGAAATTTTCACTAAGACTTTTAACACTGAACGAATAATCTACATCAGACATAAATTAAAAATGATAACCCATAAGAGATTATAATGTTTTCCTTTAACATTTTTAAGTGATGTTGTCATACCTACACTGACAGTATGATGATGAAAATTTCCTTCCAACACCGACAACTTTCTCATGTCGACACAGTAGTTATGCTGACACTAACACTATGTCATGCTAACACAGTGGCCATGCTGAAACTGGCACAATTCCATTCTGACACAATTTTCATTATAACACCGACACCATTAGTGTTTTTCTAAAACTTTCATACTGACACCGATGACACGCTATTTTTATCTGTTTTATTTTTTTATCAAATGTTTTTGTTACATTGATTTTATAGAACCCAGTTCATGATTTGATTGTTTTTTAAAATAAAAATCCATAAATGATATATTTTTGAGTAAATCAACTTTACTCTTAACATTGTAACCTTAGAATTTTCTCTCTTCAAACCATCTACCTTTCAACTCCCAACCTTCAATTGATCAACAAGATGGTATATGGGAAGAATGTTCAAGAAGTATATTCAGGTGATGAATCTGGAATGGATAACCAAAAAAAAGAGAACCTTTAGTTTGGTAAATCATGCTCTTGTGAACGTCATTGTTAAACCTGAGAAATAAGTGATTTTCATGTGGTTGTTGGATAGTAAGTCTTTTCTATTGAATGTTATTTGCGATAAGGGATGGCTGCAATGTTTTTTAGACAATGAGAGAGCCTTCTACCCAAATTTGGTTATTTTGTTCTATATGAATATGGAGTTCCTACTGGAGGGAAGTGATGTATCCTAGATTATGTATGTGGTTAAAAGAAAAAGGACTTCATGCTCATCTATAAGTGGGATGAATACCTCAAATTTCTTTATAAATCATTATGTGATGACTACCAAGGGAGTTCAACACAAAAAAGTGAATTATTCTGCTATGAGATTTCACTCAAAGATCTAACAAGTAATAAAGATCATAGGAGCCCTATGGCTACTGAATTATTTGGATAATGCAGAATCCTATTCAATTTCATCCAACATCATATTTGTCCTAGTATAGGGGGATTCGAATCTCTGATATATCATCATGTTTACAAGGTATATTTGTTCAGGAGAGAAGTTATGGTGAATTTTTGAAGATATCCCATAGTAAACATTAATGACAGGATCAAACCTTACTGCAAAACAAACTCTTTGTTATACCCAAGGATTATTTTAGCAATGCTGAAGTTAAATGGGGGTGTTGTTTATAACGATGAAGTGGAATATGAGTGTAGTGGGATCTTCCTAAGAAAGAAGAATTTCAAGGGGAGAAATATCAACTAGAAACCATTGAGAAAGAAATGGGTTGGACATAAAGAAAAGTTTTATGATGAGCACAATATAATAGACCATATTATTAGGCTAATGGATTTTTTGGATCAAGTCCTACGAATAAATGAACAAGTGATCAATTATTCAGATGATTAGGATCCTAATACCCATGTTAGGGATTAGGGATCACCTATTGATGATAGTATTGATCTTGATACTATAAAGGCACCAAAGGGATTTTGATTTGGACCTCCAAGTACACATCTAGCTTGACCTTTTGATGAACCTACCCTAAATAGTAATTAATAGAAGGATAAGTAAGTACCTATAGGTGTGGTATATGATAGAATGTTTGTATGTTCATAAGATCATGATTCAGAAGAGGATGAAGAACAAGAGGTAGAAGTTAATGAAGTAGAAGAAATAAATGGATATGAAGAAAAGGAAAAATTTGGAGGTGAAAGTGTCAGTGAAGAACACACTAAGAATATTGATGGAAATGAAGAGAATTCAAACGGTGATGGTGAAGAAACTAGTGAAATTGAATTTTTTAGTGAGTCTAGTCATGATGATTCATATATAGTAGTTGTGGCACTAGACGATATTGTTGTTGTTGTGCATATTGAGGTTGTTTAAGTTGTTGAGGTGGTTCAAGAAGTTGAGGCTCCTCAAAAAATTGATGCTCAAGAATTTTTTTCAAGTGAAAAATCCTCTTATCCAAGCCTTGTACATAAAATTAATAGGCCTCATCATTTTGGGAAACCATTATTTGAGGGGGAGCCTTATGAAAAGAGAGTAACAGTTGATACTCTTCCAACTTTGGTTGAGTCTGGCTATATAGCTTCTAAGTGGACCTAGAGACCAGGATACATCTTACATGGTCTAGATTATGACTCAGATGTGGAGAGTTTTGTTTCACTAGGGTCTTTAGTGATAGAGGATCTAGTTAGTTTTGATCCTACTATGGTAGTGGCATCTTCCTTAGAACATGCACCTTCTATTTTAGTTCCACCTCCTACTTTACTTCCTATTTTAGTTCGTAGTTATTATATCACTAAGAATAATTTTTATAAATTCAAGGAATAGATCTACTCAGCAGTGAGGAGTTCATTTCAGTCACAAATGACTTATGAGATTAAGCAATCAAGGATGGAAAACACTCAAATTAATGATGAGTTGAGGAACCTCAAAGATATTATGAATGAGACGAATAGGTTTGTGCCTTCTATTTCTACTCCTTCAGGTGTTAGTGAGGCTGATGATTCTCTTGTATCCAAGAATTTGATAAAATAAATTCATCCCTATCATATTTTAACTGATGGAAGAATTAATGAAAATAATAGAAATTGTGTAAATGAGTTTAAGATGTGAGTTTCAGCGATAAATTGTTTAACTTCAGAGTATAATAGTTTTTTGAACCTTATTTACAACTCTTAAGAAAAAAATTTATTTAGTGTTTCAACCCCTTATACATCTAGTCAACCTCCTCAAATAGTTTCATCTTTAGGCATTATGGAATTGAGGTCAATTGGGAAAGAATAATTGCGTGTTATTTTTTCATGTTTTGCTAATGTGGAGAAGCATACTGACAAGGGGGATGAGATGGTGAAATATTATAACAAGAGTGATTCAGATACCCATGAGGAGCTTACATTGAAGGTCTATATATATATATATATATATATATATCTAAGATGACCACTATGCATCAGATGACAAGTATGTTCAAGTTCATGGATGATAACCTTGCCTTACCTCTAGTGAAAAAGGCTCTTAAGGATCATATTCAAAAGCTAAGGTAATTTACTCCCTTATTGGACAAATTTTTGGAGATCAAGGATGATTTTGAAAAATCAATTAATTATGGTGGTCAGATTAGTTTAAATTTTATTAGACTTCTAAACCCATATATTCATGTCCATAGTGAATCTATTGATGCCCCTACTACTACACCACTTGTACCTACTAGATCAGTGCCTCCCCCTTCGTAGATGGTAGATACTTAGGATTTATCTCATATTCAACCAGTGATTCAAGTGAACATTCAACCTCAGATTTTGACCCATCACAAGCCAACACTTTCACTTACTATTCCCAAATAAGTGGTCCTACCTATCTTGAAGATCCATTAAAACCCTCTTACTAATACTTCAACATCTTTTGGACCATCACTAAACCCCTCAGCCAAAGGGACAGATCTTGTTGACCCTATTAGTTATGGTGTATGACTTGTATGATAGGGATAATGTATTATGATTTTTTCATTCAATTTGACTTCCTTAATTAATTAAATTCAGTTCTTTTGTCCTTCATTATTTTTTTGAAATATTATTTTTCCTTCTATTCATATTTTCATTGATACAAATCATTTTCTGACACCTCATTACTTATTAATTATTTTAATAATACAATTTCATTATTAGTTTTCTTCCTTTGATACAATTTCTTTACTGATTTTATTCTTTTGATACCCTTGCAATTTTTGATAATCCCAAATGGGGCAGAATAATTTGGCATTATCCTAATTCAGTTTACCTTGGATACCTATAATATAATTTTTGACCATTGATACCTCTTATATTTATTTTCAATCACCTTTGATACACCATTAGTTTTTCATTCACATTGATTATCATTGAACCAATCATTATATTTTATCCTTAACACCATAATATATCTTTAATACCACAATTTATGAATTTTGAATAAGTATATTTGGTATAATGTTTTATGTATTTGGAATTACTCTTTGATACGATTAATTTTATTATTTCCTTTGATACAATTACTCACTTATATTCCCTTTGATTCCGTTATCTACTCCCTTTATATTGAGATAATTCATCAATAATGAGAGAAAATAAGTAGAATAATTATATTAAACATCAGATGATTGTACTATATAATTCCATAATTTTATTTCATCAAAATGGCTAGATTTGTATCCCATAGTTTGTATGTACACCCTCTCTAGTTTTATAAATCACAAATAATTTCATTAAAAAATCATATTATTCATATTCATTCTTATTAATTATGACTAATATGTATACATTATGTATAAATTATAATTATCCATGACTATCCGTGATCAAATATATGATTTACATAGTTTGAAAAAATCTGTGTTGTATGATAGTTCATACCAGAATACTTCTATAAGTATGGGATGCTGACACTAAAAACCCAACTTGAGTAAATGATGTTGACGTACGATGGACTCGCTAAGACCGAAAGTTAAAAAAAAGTCACTGACAGTTTGACTATCTCACTGATAGTCATAAGTGAATCACTGACAGTTCAATTCGAGATATTAATAAAGAGTTTTTCTCATCAATAGAAAAATGGAATTACTGATGTCGATATAGGAATTAACTAAACAATGCTGATAGAGTAAATTAAATATCGATAGAAGGAACATCTCACCAATAGAACCAACTTACCCATTTATAGATGACTCACTGATAGTAAAAATGGGTCACCGACTGATTTAATGACCGACCGACAATTCATAATGTGTCACCAATGTATGAGTATACCAACTCCTGGACTCACTGGTAAAATGTGTTAGTCAGAGTAGAGTACTCAAGAGGGGGTGAATTGAGTATCTATAAAAAAATTTGTTAAAATTTTTTCATTGAAAATTTCTCCCAACTAAATAATATAATACAAGTCAGTTCGTAGTGAATTTATTAGGGACAAGAATGTTCTATTAATTTCTCAAAATATTGATTAGTTCTCAGCTTTACTAATCTAAAGATTAATATATCTTCTAAAACTAAACAACTTTTTCAGAGAAATTATAATCACTTTCTGAACTAACTATCAAAGATCAATTTAGTTTTATAATAATGTAATTAAAAAATTATGTAAAAAACAAAAAGGAAAAGGAAAAGAGGATAAAAACAATAGGGTGAGTCTCAATCTAAGACTTAGCCCACTCTAATTGGTGATATCCTACCACCAAGAAGTTCAAATTAATAAATTTTTTGATCCACACCCTGGATCGGTGTTCACAGCCATACACATGACTCTCCAGATCACATGACCTCTTCCCACATTCTTCATGGGAATAAGCTACTAGGTCACAAAAGGACCTCTTCCATACTTATATGTTGGAGTAAATAGATGTATAAAAATATGATAGGAAGGATATAGTCTATCCTTCAGTTTAATAAATGATATCGTGTGTGTTTTAATACATACACACCCACACTTCATGAAAGATAAAAATAGTACACAAATGAGAAAAGATGATGGGAAAGGATTATAAGTTCTTTGAGAGTTATTCAATGTAGCTATGGACTCATCTAATCTAGTGGAAATGATGTTTGAGTCCTCTTATGGAACTAGGCTCCAAAATAGAGTATCATAGTCTCTGTGCTCTAGCTTCTAGGAGTGTGAAATTTTGAGCTTCATGTTGTTGGGATGCTCAAGTAATCTCAATTTGTTTATATTATCTCGTTGATCTCCTAGTTTATTCTTTATTTGGGTTCTTAGGATTTGTTATTTGAGCTTAGGAGTTGTAGGAGATTTCAGTTCTTCATTCCTCGCTATTTTTCAGCATAATCGAATGATCCAGTTTGTAATCCTTTTATACTTCGATGTCCAGGTGAAATGAAGATCTCCTCATGTTCATGTCCCTCGTACTATCTACAAAATGTCATACATACAACATTATATATTGTGAGAAACAATAATTTTTCAAAATAAGATAGTTATATATAAATTTGAATGAATAAATTAAAAATAGATTTTATGAATATCAGGGAGTCATAGGTATCAGTGAATCAATGGAATCAATTTTGAATTATCTTTCTATCATTATAGGTGACTCTCTGTATCAGGGAGTCCTTTTCATCGGTATTGGAGACTCTGGGAATTAGTGAGTCATTTGTGCTATTGGTTTATCTATGCATCAGTGAGTCGTCATCAACGAGACATTTTGAACTATCAGTGTATCGCCCATGGGTTACTCATCCATCGGTAGGTAGTCCATCGGTGAATCATTCACATGTTTTTCACTCAATGGTAATTCATCCATTGATGAGTCACTTGAAATATCGGTGTGACCGATCATCGGTGACTTCCCATTGGTGTGTTGTTTATTCTATTAGAAAATCATGCATCAGTTTCTTCTTCAATCAGTGAATTCCTGGATCGGTGACTTCTTCGATCAGTGACTTCTTCGATCAGTGAGTTCATTGATCAGGGATTCCTCATCGGTGTGCCATCCATCAGTGACTCCTTTGAACTATCGGTGTTAGGAACTCTGAAAGACTTAAAAAGTATCTGTTTTATACAGATCATTACCAAATTAATTGAAATTCCTAAATACATGTAAATATACATTTTTAAACATATTTAAACATATATATCCATAATTTATGGACTTATTGAAATTTATTATACTATGTGACATAATTTATTCACTTCTAATTATTCATTAACATGATTTACTTGAGTTATAACATAATATATGAATTAATAGGATTTGTAGTTTGGAATGATTTGTGATTATGAAAAGAACTATTTCAAAAATGTTTCTAACAATATCACCCTTTTTGATAATCACAAATCATGGCATTAAGGAGTAATAAATAATTTTAAGGAATAAAAATTACATGACATAACATACCAGTAGTGAATATGAATTCTCAATATGTCAAAGACATTCCTTTCTTGTTCCAACATAATTATAATATCAGAAGAAATTTATGGAGAACATTACATTATATCATAGTATTATCATCTTCCACTTCGTATTAGAGCAGTTAGAGTGATTTTTATCAGAGGTGAGATATATACATATATTATGTTGAGTACATTCCCTTGTGCCTATGATGGAATTAATCCCCCTTAGATTAATAATTTATTCCATCAAGAACTTTCTCCCCCTTTTGGGATTATAAAAATTAGCTAAACAAATAATAATAAATAAAAATAACACAAAGAAAATATGAAACAAAGTGAAGACAAAATTGATATTTGTTACGGATCAAAAAAATAAAATCATCCAAAGAAAAGTACAAAGTACAAAGCCCGATCAAATAAACAATCCATAGCTATGGTTTTGAATTTTGAGGTTCTTCCCCTTTATTAGAATGGTCAACTGGAGGTCCAGGAGGTAGTGTGGTGGTTTTAGGAAGGGTGTTTGAACGAAAATGTAGGGTAATGCATCACCAGTAGGATAATTTATTTCAAGGCCGGGTCTTCTCTCAGATAGAAAACGACTATGAGGTTGTAGTGTAATCACTAGCCTAATCTGAGATAATGCCTGAGAAAATGTCATCTAGGCAGGAAGAATAGAACTATGTCTAAGAGAATCAGCAGTTGTGACCAGAATTTCCTCATCTTGGACATGCAGGTAAGACTTCAAAAGCATGATG
Organism: Viscum album; assembly: GCA_963277665.1. Lineage (NCBI taxonomy): Eukaryota > Viridiplantae > Streptophyta > Magnoliopsida > Santalales > Viscaceae > Viscum > Viscum album. The sequence goes on along the minus strand of OY728165.1, from coordinate 1,829,851,876 downwards.
AAATCAGTGATGAATTCAACTCTATATTACATTGCCTTAGTAAAATATTCCTTATTTTCCAAGAATTTTTCTAAATTAGGAGTAAAATCCTTCAAATTTCCCACTTTCTTCTTGAAGGATTTTTTCACTGGATGAATTTTTATATTTTCATCCAAATACATGAATTTGTCGATCAGATCATACTTGGTATAGATTTTGGAGAAATACTTATCCACTTTTTCACTGATTTCCTTCCAACCAGCAGAGGCTTAATTGGTGCACTATCTAACAATATTATAAACAAGATCAATGTTTCTGTGAACCTTGGAATGAATCTCTTAGTCACAATCACATTGAATAGACCCCATATCATCCCTCAATATAGACCTGAGAGATTCAAAATTAGTAGTAGAAACCCCAGTACCTTTAGAGATAGAGGCACCAATACTCATATTTCCTAGTTACTATTTTAATTTATTCAAATCTACACTTAGTAGACATGTAACCAGGTTCCTAAGAACCTTCATCACACCACTAAGAGTGGTCTTGAAATCAGTGGTCAAGGATTACATCTCATAACTCATCCTCTTCATTTCTTCTCTGAATAAAGTATTGTTTTTAATGATAGTGTCAACTGTAGTGATTAGGTTAGGGTGAATATCTTATATCATTATCCTTTCAATATTAGTATCATTTTCTTCTGAAATTCTCATGGAGGTAGATGCTACAGTTCTAGATCCTCTAGAGGATCTCACTAACTCAGATATATCATCCTTGAACTATTCTAAATCTGGATTAGTTACATAGACACAAGGCACTCGAGGCATAATAGGCTCAAAAGTAGGTAAGACTAGGGAAGTTGGAGAAATCGGATTTGCTCCAGCTTGTGCCTGTGGAGTAGGAGGAGGTGGACGAGGAGAAACCATCTCCTCATCAGAATCATAGTCCATCCCAAACAGAATGATACCTGGATCTATATTCAACATATGAGTACATGTACAATCTTCTGTCTCTACTATTTCAATCCGAACTATTCTTACCTAAGTCTCAGGTACAATCCCAGCTTCATATTTATATTATTTCTATACTCTGCCGAAAACATCATTTCTTGGCACTGGTAGCAATTGAACTTGATGTTCTACTTGAACTCCAACCACTTCAGCTACTCCAAGATCTTCTTCTAGGAGATGCATAAGTGAAATTTGATCCTCGACCCCTTCTTCTTGGCCTCCAGCCATAATTTAATTTATCCCCTAAATTATTCCATGTTATCCAACAGTAGGATGGTTTTTCTTGTCCTCATATCTAGTATCTCCATCACCATCTCTATCAGCAACCTGTCTAATAGGATTCGCAGCATCTTGTCTATTAGCCCCATCATCAGCTCCATGAACTGATTCCTCACCAGATCTATCCCCTTCATGTCTTACATTCAGTGAGTCACTAACATGCTCAACATTATTGTCCTTCTCATCATCATCAGACATAATTACATATACTTCAACATCAATGACATCTGTCTCTTCTTTTTCTTCATCACCTAATAAAGACTCTCAAGAGGGTAGTTCCAATGGTGTACTGGCAGGTCCATATGATATATCCTTTGGTATCTCAAAAAAATATGGGTCACTCCTATCATCTATAGGAGACCCCTATTCACTAGGAATCTCATCCACAACATACTCATACGATTAGACCACTTCCTCAAAAGTTTTAATACTTGGATCAACTTGATCCCTTGGTCTGGTAGGATGATCAAAAGGATTGTAATCCTCGTAGAGATTCCCTTCATCATGAACCCAACATCTCTTCCATGGATTCCAACAAGTCTTCATCCTCTGGAAGATTTCCTTGAGTAGGAAGAAACCATTGTAGGCAGTGATCACTTCATCTCAATCCTCTACACATCCCAACTTCTTCTGCATAGCTGAGATCATACTAGGATAGTACAAAAAAGTTTCTTTCTTACATGGATTGATCATATCAGAGATGTTTACCATTAGGTACCTACACAATTATCATCTTCATCCCATTCTTCAACAAATAAATCAAGAGTACATCCTGATACTTCACAGCTGTAAAGTCTCCCTTCCTTGGGAAAATCAGGTGTTGAATGAACTTAAAGAGAAATATTGCCTCTCCATATACATTTGTGGTAGTAGATCTCCTTGATTCTTAATTCCAATTAAATTCTATTAAAGAATTCTCATAAGAAAATAATTCAGTTGTTGGAGGGATATTACCTTCATAATCACCATAGATGCCCTCATGTGTAATTTACATATATTCATCCCATTCATTCAAATAAAACGAAATCTCTTTGACCTTCACTACAGACACCATTATTTCTTCCACAGCTCCTTCTAGAGACAATTTCAAATTAAGGTAGAACTCATGTACCATATGTGGGTAGAATGGACTCTAATTATTAGAAAATGAACTGATCCATCCTTAAGATTCCAAAAAATTTCAAAATAGATATTTTCTCAACAACATCCACTCTGCAGATATTTCATTCTCAGCTGTTACTACTCGGCTTCCCAAAAATCGCTTCCCAGAGCCTTATGTACTACTTGATTAAATATTCTATCATTAATCCACTAGTGATTCACTTTTTCCTTCCATCACACGCTTGGTTCTCTCCATTGAAAAGGTTCGGGTACAAAGGGAGTTGAAAGGTCTAAGGCTCAATGGTAGACTGAGGTTCACAGTTAGCGAGCGAGGTGAAAGGATGAAGTGTCTATTAAACTAATTTTACCACTTATGGATTTTAACTCATAAAAAGAAGAAATATAATAATGGTAAAAACAAATGAAACTGTGTCATTTTATCTAAGATAGTTTGTTTTACTAAAAGGTCCTTATAGGAATCATCTTTACACTAAAGGTATTACATTATCGGCTTCATATGATTAGCTTCTAGTGATTGGATTCATATTATTGGATTCACGTGAACAGTATCACTCGAATGGTTTCACTGGTCTATTTCACAAAATGTTTTCACTTGATCGTTTTGACATGATCGGTTTGACATGATTGGTTTCACCTAGTCGGTTTGACATGATCAGTTTCACCAGAAAACAGAATTTTCCTAATGGAATAAGATCAGATTGTATTTAGATATTTATCATTCCTAGTTCATGTCTTATGTATCTCATTCTCTTAGAGTTAATGGTTTTGGTGAATATGTCAGTAATTTTATGCTCAGTCCCAATAAACTCAAGAGTTATATCACCCTTTTGATAGTGATCTCTCAAAAAGTGATGTCTTAGATTAATATGTTTTGTTCTAGAATGAGAAATTTGATTTTTAGAAATCTTAATTTCACTTCTATTCTCATAGTTTATAGGAATATGTATGATTTGAAATTAGTAGTCAAATAATGTGTGTTTCATCAACAAAATTTGTGCATAGCAACTACCAGCAGTAATGTACTCTACTTTAGCAGTTGACAATGCCACTGAATTTTTCATTTTTCTACACCATAATATTTGAGACATTCTTAAAAAGTGACATGTTCCATCGGTTGTATTTCTATCTAACTCACATCTACCAAAGTTATCATTTGAATAACTAACCAAACCAAAAGGTTGTCCTCTTAGGTGGAACAATCCTAAATTAGTACTATATTTGAGGTATTTGAAATATCTTTTACTAGAATTTAAATGTGACTTTTACGTTTTCATGAAATGTTGCACACAAACACACACTAAACATGAAATCTTTCCTACATGTTGTTAAGTATAGTAAAATCCCAATCATTCCTCCATAAGCATTTTGATCAATAGACATCTCATATTCATCAAGATCTAACTTACATGATGAATTCATAGGTGTCTCACTACTCTTAATGCTATCAAAGACATATCTTTTCAAACGATCTTTAGTATAATTACATTGATTTATAAAAAAACCTTCTTTATTTTGTAAAATTTTAAATTCAACAAAATATTTAGGTTCACCCATCAATCTCATTTCAAATTCACTTTTCATCATTTTTAAAAATCATTGCATTCAGAATTTTTAGAAGATCCAAAAATTATATCATCTACATATATATGAGCTATTAAAACATCTTTATAAATAATTTTTATAAATAATGTTGGATCTGCAACTCCTTTTGTAAACCCTTTAGAAATAATAAAGTGTCTTAACCTTTCATACCAAGTTTTGGATATTGTTTCTAACCATATAAAGCATTAGATAATTTGAAACTTATATTTGGAAAATGAATATTTGTAAAACCTATTGGTTGTTAAACAAAAACATCCTCAATTATATAACTTTTTAAGAATGCACTTTTGACATCCACTTAATAATGTTTGAAATAAAAGTGTGCTGCATAGGAAAGTATAATTCTAATGGCTTCAAGCCTAGCTACTGGTGAAAAAGTGCCTTTGTAATCAATTATTTCTTCTTGATTATACCCTTGTGTAACCGATACATATATTTTTCTAATTATATTTCCATCTTTATATACTTTATTTCTAATCACCCATTTAGTTCCTATGGTCAATGTGTCTTTCAGTCTATAAACAATCATCCAGACTTTATTTCTCTCAAACTGGTTAAGCTCTTATTGCATAGCCATCACACAAAAATCATCATTGTTTGCATCATTGATATTTATATGTTCAATTTGTGGAAATAATACTTGATGTTCAACATTATTTCTCAAATATTCTCTAGTTTGTGTTCCTCTATCAATGTCTCAAACTAAATAATCTAAGTAATGGTTTTTAATGGTCCTAGTTAGTCTGCTAAATGTAGGTCTAGTTATTTCATGTTTATCATTTGATTCTGGTTCATTATGGCTACATTCTGGAGAATCTATAGATTTGAAGGTTTTTATAGATTCCTTTGTTGAATGATTTAAGGTTTTCTTGTTAATGTTCAGATTTGACATATCCTCTTCAAGATTCCATAGAGAGTTCCGAGGTTCTAGTGGATCTATTTCATCAAAATTGACATGCATAGATTCTTCCACACATTTTCTTTTATTATTAAAGACTCTATAAGATTTTATTGATGCAGAATATCCAATGAATAAATCTTCGTTACTTTTGGAGGAAAATTTATCTAGATTATCCTTAGTGTTAAGAATATAAACTTTACACATAAACACATTAAAATAATTTACCTTGGGTTTCCAATTATTCCACAACTTATTAGAAGTTTTCATAAGGATAGGTCTGATTAAGACTCTGTTTATTATTTAACATGTTATACTAATAGATTCAGTCCAAAAATAAATCGGTAGGTAATATTCATTGAGAATAGTTTGGGATATCTATTTTAAGGTTATATTTCTTCTTTCTACTACACCATTTTTTTGGGGTGTCCTAGGGGTAGAGAAGTTATGTCTATAGAAATGTTGTGAGAAAATTAATACAAAGTCTTGATTTTCAAACTCATTGACATGGTCACTTCGTAAGGATTTAATTTTAGGTCCACTAATATCATCTATATTCCTAGAATACTTGGTAGAATGAGAGCAAGATTCCATTTTGTGAGATAAGAAAATTGTTCAAGTATACCTAGAGAAGTCTTCTACAAGAACATAAACATAGTGCTTCCCATTGAGACTTGAAACTCTATATGGTCCAAACATGTCCATGTGAACCAACACAAGTGGTTGATAAGTTGTAGCTTCATTATTTGGTTTGAAAGAGATTTTATGTTGCTTTAATTTATAATAGGGATTGCACAGTTAATTTTCTGGAAAGTCCAATTTGGGCTGGTCAGTAACAAAACCTTTTCTAGTCAATTTCATAAGGGAGTGTACATTACAATTTCCTAGACTTTTATGCCAGATACAAGAATCTTTGTGAAAGCCACTTGGACAAGAATCGTTGTTTGATACTAGTGTGTCTAGTTTTACGACATATACATTATCATTTATAAGAGCAGTAAATAATAGGTTATTCTTGACATATATAACATGACATTAATCAATTTTTAATTAAACATTAAATACTTCATCACATAGTTGGGATTTTCTAAGTCTATTATACTTTATTCCATCAACATAGATTACTTTTGAAATAGAAATAGAGCAAGGGTTACCAATCTGGACTAGGTAGATGATTTTTTCATTACCATAGTCACCAAATGTGACATGTCATCCATCAAACTTCATAAGACTCTAGAAGCATGGATAGTCTCCTGTTATGTTTCTTGAACAACAACTATCTAAGTACCAATGATTTCTACAAGAACTATTTATGTAGTTTACCTACTTAAAAATTCATTGAAGAAAAGATTTTGGTACCCATATTTGTATGGGTATAGAAACACTAGTAATAAATGATTTTGTAACCCATACTTGTCTTTTGTGTTTCCTATAAGTAGAATATATAGTATTTTAAAAATAAACATGGTTTGGTTCAGAAAAACTCAATTCAGTAAAAGATTTTGTAGAACTCAAACTTGTAGTAAAATCATGATTTTTGAATAAAGCATCAGATTTTGAGTATTTAGTCACAAAATTTCTTTTTGATAACATTATGTGTCTTTGTTGATATCCTATTCTAGAAATATACATAGGAGCTATCTATTTACTAGGTAACTGAGTATGCGTGTCTTTCCCATTGGTAAACTCTTCATGATCATTTTTAAATTGATCATTATACATTTTTAATTCAATGTTTTTCATGAGAAGTTGAGCATTATTTTCTTTTTCAATAGTGTGTTTAGATTTAATGGTCATAATAAGAGCATGTTCTTTCTTTAATGACTTAAATGTATCTTTCAGTTCATTACATGTCTCTCCCATAATATTAAAATATTCAAATGTTTCATCACTAGTTATATTTTAAGACTCAACTTAATTTTCAGAATAATAATAATTGTTTTCAAGAGATTATAAGGTTACCTCAGATGTGTTTGTCATAAAACGCATATGTTCCATATATTCATTCTCATAATTAGAATAATTTGATTCAATGGATTAGTCCTCAGATTCACTCTATCTGGCCTTCATGACTTTTATATACCTTTTGTCTTTGTTCTCATACTTCCTTTTGTATTTGATCTTATTACAGTCAACCTAGACATGTCCTCTATTTTTACATTTGATGCAAACAATCTCTTAGAACTTGTCATTTCTATTGCAATCCTTTTTCAGGTTGACATTATTGTAATCATTCCCTTTAAAGTTTGGTCAGTTAAAAACTTTTTCTAGCTGTAAAATTATCTAAATCATCTGGCTAGATGGACCTATTCCTCATCATTTTCTGAAGCTAATTCTTCACTACTTATTCCCTCAACAAAAGCTTCAACTTTCTCTTTTTCCTTTCTTTTGGAAGTGGTATCCTTCAAGGATACAAATTTTTTTTTCTCCTCTTCATTTACTTTGAGTTCCTCTTCATACATTATTAATTATCCAATCAAACCATTCACTTGTACCTTATCAATATCACATGATCCTGTTATATATACATATGTCCCTCGCCATCTCTCTGGTAAGCATCACAGAATCCTCATGATTTGTTCCTTTGTCTTGACACCTTTTCCTAATGAAATCATGGTATTCAAAATTTCATTGAACCTGAGATACATATCCTAAATAGATTCATCAGGATTCTTTCTAAAGTTTTCATATTTATAGTATATTTATTTAGTCACATCTCCTTCACATTAGATGTTCACTCATTAGAAATAGACAATGTATCCCAATTCTCATGGGCATTTTTACGAGCAGAGATGCGATTAAACTCTTTATCTCTCAGTGCATAGTATAGAGCAATCATTTCATTATAGATATTATTATAGGAAGTCTTGGTTGGTTCATCCCAATTCTTTATAGCGGTTTTAGGAATTGCATATTTACTTTCAATAGTAGTCCAGATTTAAAATCCCATTCTTTCTAGATGTATTTTCCTTTAATGATTCCACTGAGCAAAGTCTGTCCCATTGAAAAAAGGTGTTCTTTTAATAGCATCTCCTTCGAGTCTGTTTTATATTGTGTAAATTATAAAAGTATTCAAAGAGATAAAAATTTATAAATAATCAAAATTTCATATTCATTGAAATACAACTACAATCATAGTTGAAAATGTTAAAAAATAGTTTTGAAAGCTGAGAAATTCATAATCCTCTATTACCAAATCTTGTTCGTAGTAGAGTACTCAAGAGGGGGTTGAATCGAGTATCTATAAAAATTTATGATAAAATTGGTTCTTTGAAAATTTATCCCAAATAAAAAATATAATATAATTCAATTTGTAGTGAATTTATAAGAGACCTGAATGTTCAATTATTTTCTCAAAAGATGGATTTGTTCTCTGCTATACTAATCTAAAGAATAATATTACTTTTGAAACTAATCTACTAGTTAAAATAAATTATAAACACATTCTGAAATAACTATCAATTTTCAATTTAATTTTATAAAAATGTAATAAAAAATTAATTAAAAAATCCAAAGGTAAAGGAACAGTAGATAAAAACAAGAGGTTCAGTCTCAAGATGAGACATAGTCTTCTCCACTTAGTGATCACCTGCCACCAAGAAATTTAAATTAATAAACAGTTTGATTCAACCCCTAGGTCGGGGTTCACAATAGTACATAGAAGTATCCAGGTCACACAACATCTTACACTTTTCTTCCTGGGAATAAACTACCAGGTCATATAGTGACCTCTTTCACACTTATCGATGTGAGTAAAGAGATATAAGAAGATATAAGATGAAGGATATCTTGTACCCTTCATTTTAATATATTAGATAGTTGGTGTTTTAATAGAGACACACACACATTTATATAATGATAAAAATAGTACAGAACAGGGAAAGTATAATGAGTAAGGATTAGAAGTGCTCTGAGTGTTTTTCTATGTAGCTCTGGACTCGTTTGATGTAGTGGAAATGAAGTTTGAGTCCTCTTTTGGACATAGGCTCCCAAATAGAGTATTTTTTTCTATGTGATTTGGCTTCTAGGTGTGTGAAATGTTTAGCTTATTGTTGCTGGTATGCTCATGTCAGATCAGTAGGTTTATATTTTCTCATTGATCTTCTTGTGTATTCTTCCTTTGAGTTCATGGGATTTTTGAAGTGAGGTTGAGTGTTGTAAGAGATTTCAGTTCTTCTTTCCTCGCTGTTTTCAACACACTTGAATGATCCATCTTGTAATATGTTTATAAATTGAGGTCCATCAGACATATAGATCTCCCCACATGCATAACCCTCGTAATGTCTACTAAAATTCCTTCAAATAACATTATATAATATCAAAAAAATTAATTTTTATAAATATGATTGTTAGATATCAATTAGAATCAATAAATCAAAAATAAATTTTATGACTATCGGTGAGTCATAGGAATCAGTGATTCATTGGCATCGGTTTGGAAGCATTGGTCTATCATCATCGGTTACTCTGTATATATGTGAGTCCTTTTCATTGGTATCAATGAGTCTGGGCATCGGTGAGTCATTTGTGCTATTGGCCTGTCCGGGCATTGGTAAGTTGTCATTGGGGACTCATTTTGAACTATCATTGTATCATCCATCAGTGACTCTTCCATAGGTTTTTATTCCATTCGTGACTTGTTCATCGGTGTGTCACTCAACGGTAAGTCATCCAATGGTGAGTCGCTTGAACTATTAGTGTGACAGATCATTGATGACTTGTCCATTGGTGTGTCTTTTGTTCTATTGGTGCATCCTGCATCAGTGACTTCTTCGATCAGTGACTTCCTCGATTGATGACGTCTTTGATCATTGAATTCTGCTATTGGTGAGTTCTTTGATTAATGAGTCCACATCAGTGAGTTATCCATCAGTGACTCCTTTGAACTATCTGTGTTATTGACTCTGAATGACTTACGAAGTGTCTGTTTTAAACAGAACATTACCAGAGTAAGTAAAATTCATAAATACATGAAAATATACATTTTTAAACATATATAAACATAAATATACATAATTTGTTGACTTATTTAAATGTATGATACTATGTAACTTAATTTATTCACTTATAATTATTCATTTATATGATTGACTTGAGTTATAACTTTATGTTTGAATTAATAAGATTTGTAGATTGGAATGATTTGTGATTAAGAAAACAACTATTTCACAAAAGGGTCCAACATAATGAGTCATTGATGAAAGGACTCGTTGATAGACACAATGACTCACAGATACAAGGAGCCACTGATAGACCGATATACCGAGATTCTTTTTCAAATTTCTTAAACTCAAACTTTTATCCTTATCCCTAATGGTCATATTTGAGTAATTTAATGCTACTGATTAAATCAATACTTTTTAAGACCATTATTAATGACATTTCAATGAAAAGTATGAGATATGAGGTACCCCACATGCACATTATTGGGCTATAGAACATAAATATAAAAATCATGTCAGCTGTAATGAACCTGTAGAAATAATTGAGAAATAACACCCGTACATACCTTTACGAAAGAACAAACGAGAAAACCATACTGAGGAATAATGGAAGAACACATGACGAACATTATTTTCTTCTTGATGAGAACCTATTTTTCTTCAAATACCAATCATCTCTACCACATTTGACTGATCCCAAAGAGAAGAACACTTCATCCTTTTGGAAGACAGAACACGGTTGTCATGACACTCTATTTCACTATCTGCTTCGAGAAGAGTACTCTAACCTTGAACTCCAATATGTCAAGAGTGAACAGGTGAACCTCAAAACACATAATTCCCTCTAAACCTCATCTATATCATATTTCTATGTTTTTTAGATTTTATTACATATTCGAGCAGTGTGGGTGTCTATTTGTAAAACACACGTTGTATCCTACACTAAACTATAGGGTACTAGATATCCTCTCAAAACACTCTTTTTACACTTGTGTATCCCACTGATAATAGTGGTAGTGTTCCTATGTGACATGGTTGTAATTTTTTCCCACGAATTACAGTGGAAGCGTTCAAGTGACATAGACATTGTAAAGTATTGTAATCCTCGATCAATGGTGTGCATCAAATATTATCTATATAGACTTCTTTATGTTGGGTGATCACCAAGTAGATTTGACTATGTTTTGAATTGAGACTGAACTTGTTGTTTACATCTTCTTCTTTTTTCAAAATTTGTTTCCTCTTTTTTTAACTACATTTCTGAAATATATATCTTACTTTTATAGTTAGTCTTAGCTAGTGATTATTACTGTTTTGACTTATTATATTATTTTTGAATGTTTTATCAATACTCAATATTTTTACAACTGATAAAGAATCAATCTATTAAGAAATTAATTGAACAATTTGAATTCTTTAAATTCACTAATTTGATTTACTGATCCATTTAGTTTAAAATTGGGGCACCTTTTAAATACACATTTTTTACAAAACTTTTTGTAGGAACTCAATTCTCCCCCCTCATGAGAGTCCTACTCTGACCAACAACATGCAATAACCTTGAGTTATTACATCCCGTATATAGATTCATTATTCCTTATTCCAATATATACCATGTAAGTACACACATAACTAAAATCCATTACATCAAAAGTGTATTTTATCAAACGATCACAGATAGCCAAGAAAACATACAATCACATACAATAATAGTAATAAATGAAATATCCTAAGGTATTATAAATAAACAAAAACAATACATTATCTAATAAAATCACCACATCAATTCATAAAATTAATCCTTCACAAAATCGTTAAATACATCACCATTAAATATTATTATAAAATCTATGAAAAATTCTTATCTTATAAATCAATTATTTTGTTATATTATTTTATTTTTTTAATTATTTACATAAAGAAAACCATAAAACAATGATAAAATATAACTCAAAGAAGACCTAACCTTGCAACCCCATATGCCACTTCCTAAGATAACACTAACAAAATAACAATAGCTACTCGATAACTCAAATTCAACTCCTAAAGCTTAAGCATGTTCACCCATGAATTCCATCTCTAATAATTCTTAACTAACTCAACAATAAACCCGTAAAATTTCTTAATGACATAAAACACCTTACCCTAAAGCTGAAATAATAGAATCACTCAGGGAAATAACAGATGGAACATATTCTCACTTTCCTACCTAGAATGCAAAGTTACCATCCCATGTAGGGGAAGGACTTGCAAGGTAGTGACTAATCTAAAAAGGATTAAAAAACACACCTTATCACCTAAATATCGATACCGTACATTAGATAAACCAACCTTCAATAAATTAATGGATGGGAAAAACATTCTAACATTTAACTATCCCAAAAATATATCTCAAGATGAAAATATATAGAATGGTAAGGAACTTAGTTACACTATCATTTTTATGTTCATTAATCATTATATCTATGATTCCATTTTTTACCAATTTATTTAATTTCATTAATTATTAATCATTTACAAATATAATTCAATATATTTTGATTAATTCAACATTGATTCATATAGTCAACACACAATATAAAATTATTTGATAAAAAAATCCAAATGAGATCATTCATTGTTTATATTCATCATTGTCATTCGACATTCCCCCTTCTCAATTATATTCTGAATATAATCCCCATTTCACATAGTATACCAAAGAATATATAAATAGTACATATATCTCTAAATTAATATGACAATATGGAATAATTATAATAGAAATATATATCAGAAATTAATGAAAGACATGAGAGAATTTGGAAAACCAAGGCATAATAAATTAAATTAATAAAAAATTAAAAAAAGAAGAAACATTTGAAATTCCCTTCCCATATACCAATACATAAATTATCTATGATAAGTGACTAGTACATTGAATAAAAAATCATACAATAAACCCTTCCCTCAGAAAAAAATAATCAGCACCAAGCCTAAGGTAATTGTATAAACAAGTCATGTCAGAGTTGTATCTGAGAAATTATGAAAAGGTGTAGATAACCAATGGTTGGAGTGGAACAATAAAGGAGTCATAGATGAAGTAATTTCAAAGGAAGTATTCCAATAAAAGGATATGAGGGTAAATATAATTATTAGGAGCAAAAAAGGGATTCTAATGATATGTTTTGATGGAGATAACAATTTAGAGGATTAATGATCAATAAAGTTATTTTAGAATATGAAATATAATAACTTGAAATATATGATTTTATATGATATATACAAGTAATATAAAACCACATACCTCAAAGCTTACAAGAAAATAAAATCACATGAATTGAATCCAGTTACTAATGAATCCATGAGAAACTATCACCAACCTAATCTATTCAATTTCACATAAAACAGTCCATCATTGCCAAATAAAATCACTAATCATACCATCGCTAGTTGAAGAATAAGGAGTAAAGGGAAATAAGATAAGGAACCTCAAATAAATATGAATTCTATCGCATGAACCAAAAGACCATTGATCTCCCATGGAAACCAGGGCCTGTGAAAGGATCCCCTATGACATCATAGAGGTTGATATGAAAAAGAATAAATAAATCCAATGGGAGAGGAAACCATATGTTCATAATGAAAATATGTATGAAATGAATCAAGGTGTGAAAGATAGTGTTACATTTCCACTCATCAGTTTCAAACATGCTTACGAGGATTATGATGCAATTATTCTGGTGTTATATATTTTAATAATTGTTCAGCTCCTCTTAAAATTGATACAATCAAGGAAGGTTATGAAATAATTATAATCACCATTTTGTGAAATTCTAATTCTTAAAATCACTATGAAAACTTGAAGTGGTAATGTAAATATTTCTTATATATCATGATTTTCCAATTTATCTATTTATGATTAATAGTACACTTTTCAAGCATAAATTATTATTTAATCCAAACTTTTTCTTATGATTGAAAATAAAAATTATCAAACATAAAATATGATCTAGTATAATAGTGAATATGTTTAATTTTATGAAAAATTGAATAATATTTCATATCATAATTTTAATCATACATATGAATGAAATACTCTTAGATATCAATAAATGACTCTTATATATTATAAAATTACTATTATGTGTTAAAGACTTTACTCTTTATTTATCAATCAATAAATGAATGTAATTTTTTTTGTAGGAATTAGTGACTCTTATATATAGATAAAGCAATCATACATATCAATAAATTAAATTTATATATTTTGAATTTACTTTTACATATAATGGTTTTCCTCATACGTATTATAGTGTGGACATCTATATAATTAAATTTTTGATAATTATAGAGATACAAAGTGATATTTATGGTCTTTGAATTCATATATAAGGGTAATTTTCTTTGATAAAGGGTGATATTTCAGGGACATTACTTTTTTAATGTGTGGTATGTAATGGTTACTTACATGTACAAGGGTGGTACATGAAGTTCATTTTTGTGATTAAATTAATATATAAGGGTAATTTTCCATGTAAATGAAATATGAAAGGGTTATTTATGCATCAAAGGGAGAGATATGAGAGGGTCTCTTATGTAAGGTTAAACCAAGACAAAAAATCTATGTTCTAGAAAACTCTTAGCTTTACAATACCGACCTTCCACCAACCTTCTTGTGAAATATCCAATAATTAAAAAATCCAAATTAATGGTACAAAATATTCCAATATCGTACATTTGTTATGTCTCAAAATATTCTCATCCTCAAGAATTAATATAAACCTGAAAAAAAGGAAATCAAACAAATGTAAAGGACCTAGAAATCATGGCCTCCACGTTAAATATTTCTCAAATGATTCTCATCCATGAGAAAAAAAACCAAAACCAAAATATAAATACAAATGCAAAATATACATGGGTAGATACATCTTAAATTGAAAAAACAAATTACTAATGTTTTCTTGGGAAGGTTTGGGATATGACTGCAACTAATATTCATATATTATAATAAAAGTTCATAGAAACATGGAAAATACCTTTTAAATAGAATCCTCGTCACTAAGAGTACCCAATCAACGAAATGAAGACAAAACCAAACTTCCACATCTTAAATATCCTCTCGCTAACTATGCCTTTTACCACACCCAACATTATTTCAAAATAATCAACCAATTAAAATTAACCATTAATCATTTAAAATCCCATATGGTATTTATAAATTTAACCCATTTACAAAATTTTATATTACAACTTACATGTTTAACTATCTGAATAATTTATTTATTTTAAAAAAATTCACATACAACCTTTTTTCAAAAAAGATTTTTAGAATTTTTGTTAAAATATCCTCGATGTAAATTTGTGAATTGTGTAGTGATATTACTCTATTATGAGACTCACTTACCAAATCATAAATACCTACCAACCAGAGACTAAGCACTATTATGAACTCAGAACATTCAAAAAAATATTACATATCACAATGAAATATTGAATGAGAAACCTATCCCTAGAACACCTATACTAGCACAAGGATATGGCTTGTATATTCATATTACCTATAGAGGATCTCCACACACTCCGCTTCCATGGTACAAAAGAATAATTAACCATGTTTTTAATCATGAACTTTACTAGTCTTATTCATGATTTATCAAAAAGAAATTTGTCTCCATAAGGTAAATAAAATCAATCTTGAACATTTCAAGAAACCTTAAATAATAACTCTTATTAGTGGTTTTGTTAAATTATCCACCCTCTTAATTTAATTGTATATCTCATTAATCATATCAAATACATAATAAACCTCACATGATATATGAATTAAAAAATATTAATTAATGGAACATATCCTTTACCATCGCCCCAGAACCACGTATCAATATTAAATCAAATAATCTAATCTATAATCCAAATTTATGGAATAAAAATCATAATAAATTTTGAAATGAATCTCAATAAAAAATAACATTTCATAAATTATAGTATACAATATTAAAGAAAACAATTATCGAACATAATCAATCCCCATTTTTAATTCCAAAAATATCATGAAATTTTACACAATGACTATATGAGAAAAACACAATGACCAGATTATAACCAACTGGCGAATAGAAAAAAAATCCAGTCATAGCTGACCACCACCTCCAACTCAATCATGTAATGACATAAGATTTTAAAATATACCTTTCCATTAAATAAACATAGTGTAGATAACTTTTTTTATACAAAACACTGAACTAAAATGAGCCAAGATATATTAGATAAATACATTTAGTACAATATAATAATAATAAAACAACTTGTAAATTTAAATTTTATTTCCAATTAAAAAATCTACAGAAATAGAGTTAAGAGTAGTTAATATTTTAAAATGGAATTTTCCAATATAATATTTTTTCATTATATATTGTATTATCATTTAAAATCTAAATTTCAAAAGTTAGAATTTCAATTTTATAAAATTATAGCCCCTTTTGAATTCATAATGTGAATATTATCTTATGATGAATAATTCATATATTTTTTTGAACTAATGAGGTTTTAGGATGAAAATTAAAAAAATTAATTTTGTAAAACCACAACTTTATGAAATTATCATAATGAAATAATGAATATAATGTTTTGGTAGATTTTTTTATAATATATATATTTATAAAGTAAAATAAATCATTAAAAATTACTATGGTATATTTATAAAACACATGTTTTTTGTTTTAGAAACTTAAGTAATATTTTACCACAAAACTATTTTTTATTCTTATGTTGAAAACTAATTTTCATAACATGTAGAAATTTATTGTCAAAAAATATATTTCATATTCTAGAACAAAATTTTCCTATTTTTTAAGGAGCTTAATTTAATTTTTAGTAATTAAATATTCGATAATAAGGTTTACGTTAATGGCCATGGTAATGGGGAAAGAGTTATTTTCAAAGAATTATTTTCTTAATGTTGTCTAAATTTTGATAATAATCTAATGTTATGACCAGACCCTATTTGGGGATCGAGCCACAACTACCCCAATCTTGCCTCTATTGGCCAGGGGGAGGTGACTAGTGTAGAAAGGCTTATCCTAAATGGGATTCCATTCCTTAGTGTACTTGTACACACACAACTGACCGTATCACTAAATAATTATAGATGAATAATAATAAAAAGATGAAATAGTATGAAAGTAAACTAAGAACAAAAAACCTCCAGGCTGTTCAAAATTATGACAGTGAAAAATGAAAAGTAAATTAAAAAAAATACAAACCCAAACACAATGATGTCCCAACCTGAAAAAACGTGAAAATAAAATGCTAAGAGGGTCCTTCTCATTATCTCTAAGATATGACCACTGCACGCGGTCCTAAGAACCCAGTATCCATAAGATCTCCTAAAGTCACCATCGACCTTTCCATCTTCAGCATAAAACATGAAATGTGGAGACATAGCCCATGAAAGGGTGATTACATACATACCTATTAAGAATACCCAAATATTGAATGGGAGTAGTAAGAGACACATGTCGAATAAAAATATAGTGGAAAGTAAATAGGATGAAACTCAACACAATGAAAGAAATTTTCCTCATCTAACCAAAAAGGGATCAACATGATGTGTAGATGGATTGTACGTAGATTATTTTCCACCCATTGTATGAGAGTAAGCTCATCCAACCTTGATAATATAAGCACACATAGAAGATGGACTACCGAGTGTGTCTTTGCAACCCATGGAAGGATAGTAACCAAATCCAAATGTGTGTGTGTACGTGTCTATATATATATATATATATTTGTAGTAAAAAGAATCCCAAATAAAAGAGAAAATGTATCTTCATACTATAGCTCATCCAAGAAAATTAATCACTAACAGCTCCAAAAGTACATCAACAATGTCTAGAATAACATGTGTATTCACAAAAGTAACCATGTAGAGACCCACACCTCGCTACTATGCCGCACAGTGGAGGGGTTATAATCTCCATGTATTGGACTCACACCCTACTACATTAGGGATGATTTACTCTAAAAGAATCTGTAGAGGACCCATGTGATGATGAGTTATGGGGTTCCTACTATGGTCATCGAGAACTCATGCCCTTTTAAATAAGGGGTGCCACTCTAAAAGTAGAGGAACCTCTCTCAAGATAATTGTGGGTACCACTCTATAGATTACAGACTCGTTCCCTGTTGCAATAGGGGGTGTGAGGAACTATTCCATATTTGATGGGGGTGGTTTCATTTGATATATAGAGGCCTCAAGACCATGATGATGGGGGTGGGTACACCCTATATATCGAGGACCTATGCCTTGGTGCGACATGGGGTTTCTACCATGGTCACTGAGGACCTACGTCCTATTCAATAAGGGGTTCCTCCCCATATATATATGAGCCACACCCTAATAGCATAGGGGTTACACTCTAGTGTTTATAGTGATCCTCTTCCTAATAAACGCCATCATCGGGCACTGCCTAAATAAGCACCATTCAGGTAAAATCTCACATCATATCCCAAAATCCCCAAATAAGGGAACCATTTCATTATATGTGGAAAAAATTTTGGATAGCCTACTCATGGGTGAAAATATGATTTCAAATGAAGGAGCTGCAAGAGTTTTAAGTTTCCTCATAAGGAACCAAGGGGTACATGGAATCTGTGGGGACCCACATGGGATGTGGTCTCACTCTATTGCATGGATGTGTCCCTAGAGGTACACAGATCACCAACCCATGTAGTAATAAATGGAATGTAGGGAGGATACATGGTGTTTCTATTCCACTTGGTGTCTATGTTTGTGCCCCATGTCCATATCTGTGTACTCATTTTATGTCTGTGAACTTTGGTTCATGACATGTTTCTTTACATGAGGTTATTCTTATGTCTATGGTTGTGTTTCTGTACTTGTTCACATGGAATGTTCATGACTATTTGTTCCACAACATAGGTCATCCACCTAGAGACGTGGTATACTCCATGTAGGGACATGAAAAAACATCTAAATTTATGAAACTCTAGTTGTAACAACATAGGGTCTACACACCATGTGTTCATCATGATACAAGACATGTAGTTGTCATTTTTATTGAATAATAGATAGGTTATCTGCGTGATATATTCGACCTCATTTCCTTCAATTCTTAATTTTTCTACAAACAAAATTGGTATATCTATATCTATCTAGTTGATGTCGTACATCAGGTGGCCGAAAAACCAAATCTCGTAGCTTCGCATACACCACTTCGCACTGCTCATGCCATAGATTCCTATATCCTTGATGATTTTCATTCTAATTTTCAAAATGATCACCCACAACTCATAATATATCTAAAATCATCACTGGTTTGTCGATCCATCCATTTATGTAGATTCGTGATGATTCCGCCGGTCCGATCAGGCTTGGTACTGCCTGAAAATGTTGAACAGTGACCGTGGGGTTCAACCAGTGAAGAACATGAATAAATTTTTGGAGGAACTAACAATTAAAAAGTTTTAACAATCATTGTCAAGGATTATTGGCCAACAATCATGAAAAGGGTTATACTAGGTTTGAAACCAATTTAATAATCAATGAAACTAGTACATGTTGGTTTGTCGTGGTTCAAAAATGGGTGCATATCATAAATTGAATGATTATGCTCAATCAATTTAATCAATAATATATAAATACATGAATTGAAGAGTCCTACCCGGTGATTGTATTACTCATATTCGAATAACACACTCAACTACAAAAATAAGAATTCATTTCATTCGTGGTGCTCTGATCTACTCTGATCTAGAGATTCATCATCGTTGGATTTGATTCACCAAATAATGGAGAAATAATGATCTATAATCCTCCAAGAGTATAAGAAATTTTCTATGTAAAATATAAAATACATTTTATATATTTATAAAATTAATACCAGTAACACTAGGACATAGAATCATACACCATCTCAACACCTCGATCTGAAAATATATGTCGAATTATTTTAAAAACTTACACGGAAAAATATGGGTCTCTAATATATTCCTTCCTACAACATTTTTGTCCCGGAAATGAAAAACTACTTAATAAACTCATAATACTAATCCCACATTTGGATCTACCACTATAGGGATCTCTCATTCACATTCCCATTATACAAAACTAAATGAACCAAGAGGATGGTCTATCGACATAGGGACCCCTCCTGTCGATCCTCGATCACCACTGGGTGCTGTGCAAGAGTGGATCCATCCACGATGTCTAGCTCAACCCAATAAATTATGTGCATGGGGGCATGCAAGTATCTTCTAATATTAAACATGTGGAAGATGTCGTGCACTCGCTCCACCTGTGGGGTTGGGGGAGGTGGTAATCAACCTCACCAACCCTTTACATGATCTCAAATGCCCTGATAAACCTTAGGGATGGATTTACTCCCTAACGAAATCTTCAGAACTGTCATCATGTGGTGACTTTTAGGAAAACATGGTCTCCCTACATGACCTACAAGGGATTCCAATGATGATCTGAATAGAATTTTTATCTTCTCTAGGCCCTACACATCCATTCATATATGATCTGGACCTTTTCCATCATCGTGTGCCCTAACTCTATACCCACAAGAGATTTCTAACCAATCTATATCCATCAAAAGGGTAACCTGAAGGGTCTCCAGTATAAGGCCTCAAAACATTTCTTTCCTCTATTTTAGTGGATGATATTGATATATGATTACTCTACAAAGGGAAATTGATCCACCCAAATCTAGCCAAAGAATAACATGAAAGCCCTCAGAATATTCTATAACACTTGGAAAGTGTGTTTGGTATTCCCAACTATATGGGGGTGAAAGGTGGTACTCATCCTCATTTAGGTCCCAAATTCCTCCTGTAAACCTCTCTATAACTATGAGATAAATCATGTTTCATGATCCGAGACAATTTTCAAGAGAAATCTTGGAAGGAAAACAATCTTCCTACAAACATATTCCCCAACTCTCCACCAAACATTTATCCCTAATAGTAAGAATGTGTGCAGGATTCATGAGTTTGTCAACTATCACCCGAATAGTGTTATGAACCTTCATTTTATATGGAATACCAATCACAATGTCCATGGATATGTCATTAAAGTTCCTCTATGGGATCTCAAGGGGGCTGTAAGAAACTTACTAGAACCTGGTGCTCAGCCCTAACATGCAGATAGGTGACTAACCAAGATATAAACCCAGCGATGAATTGTATCATGTTGGACCCCCCATAAATTTTGTGGAATGTCTCTGCACATCTTCCCCACACCAATATGTTCAGCTAGTGTAGAAGTTTGTAACTCTGACATTACCTCCTCCCGCATCGTGACTGGGACAACCATCTGTCCCTATAAAAAGATGTCATGATTCACTCCTTCATAATATCTATATGGTGAATCTCCCATGGATATCTGGTCATGAATGACCTCATAGTTGAGTTATACCTACTATGACTACCACACATGCTTGAGAAGTGGAGGAATCAACACTATTGATTGAAGAAAATTTTTACACTTCTTCCCCACCATGGTCAGCTTTAAGGAAGCGAACTCCTCAAACGACTCATATATCATGAAATCCTGTGACTTCCTACTAAGTGAATCTCCTACTATATTTCCCTTCTATGAAGTATATACTATATCAATTTCATACTTTTGTAGTAACTCCAACTAGAACTATTGTCTTATGTTAAAATCTCTCTGTGTGAAGACATACATGAGACTGTGATATTCTAAGTAAACCACAATGAACTCCCTTATAATGTAGTGACTTCACATCCATAGGTAAAATAATACCACTACAAAATCTATGTTTTGATTTTACTAGTTTTACACATGGGGTCTCAACTGCCTCGACCCATATATGATAACTGCCTACCTGTGCATCAACACGCACCCGATCCCCACTCCTGAGGCGTCACAATACACTATGAACTCTACACCCACCTCCGATAGTCTCAATAAAGGATCACTCATCATCCTCAACATCAACACCTCTATGTCCCTATGAAACTACTCATACCATGTAAAAGGATTCACTTTCTGTGACATGATGTTCAATGTGGTAGCATTCCTAGAGATTTATTCCACAAAACTCCTATAGTACCCCAACAAGAAAAGAATGGTACTAACCTACTACATTGTCTTATGTGGATTCCAAGAAAGAACTAAGAATATATACACTAGTTCCATAGATAAACCATACTTAGAGATGACATACCCCAAGAAGTTACCTTAAATATTCTAGAACCAGCACTTCAAGAGATTACCATAAAGGTCATTCTCTCAAAGAAATTCTTGATCAATCCTCAAGTGCTCTTCATGATCATCTTCTGATGTGGAGTATATGAGTATGTAATTGATAATGAAAATCACAAACCAGTCCATGTATAGCTATAATATATAGTTCATCAAATCCATAAACACAATGACAGAGTTTTCACACCAAAGGGATTCACCAGGAACTCATAGTGTATGTATCGTCATTGGAATGAAATATTTGAAATATAATCTTGGAAAACCATCAAATGGTGGTAGCCAGAACAATAACCGATCTCCAAGAACCATCACATACCTCATAACTAGTCAAATAGGTCATTATACATTGAAAATTGGTACTTTGTATTTATCATGGCCTAGTTCGAGCAATGATAATCCACACAATGATGGAGGCTACCATCCTCAATTTTTATGAACAACACTTGAACTGCCCTAAGGGACACATTGGGTCTGAAATATATCTCCTATCAAAGGTATTACAACTAAAACTACATCTCTTATAGAATGGTATGGACCATCTAATATGCCACAAAATATATCAGAGTGGTCCTTGGATGAAAGTTGATTTAAAACTCCATCTCCCACTATAGAGGTTGACCCAAAATGTCCTCAGGGAATAAATCTATGAAATAATTCACAAATAAAGAAATAAAGAAGATTAAAAAATTGTTCTAACAAAGGATATATTGAAAAACTGATGTGTGATGAAGTAAAACCTCTTGCTCGAAGAACCCACTCGTCCCCCCATCAGATCTCTCTTGCCCACATACGGGAACTTGGTCCCATCAGTGTGATGGAATCTGACTTGTATGCAGTAAGAATAAATCTAGGATCAAACCATGTTCAAATAACCCAAACCCTAGATGACATCATATATATCCATCATGATGACCAAAATTTCCCACATGAACCAATATCCACTTAGAGATAGCTTTCACTACCATCAGATACTAGATACAGAAGAAGAATTCCCTATAGGATCTTTAAGACAAAGATGATGATCTAGATCCTCAACTAGGATCTCTAGATCTCACACTTGTGATATAAAGATGAATAATTACATGATCTTGTGTATACTAATACCAAAGAAAGAGTAGACAATATAAAAACATACCACTGATCATAGCATGTATTTTCAGGTCATAAGTCTCTAGAGCCTGCAGTTGTCTGTGACCACAACCACTAGCTCCCAATGCTTGATGTTGTCCACATAGTGCTAGTACATAAAGGATATCATAGCATCATCCATCACCCAAAACAACCCATCCTCTACTAGCTACACCTACCTATGGACCACCTTTCCCTTACTTGGAGATCCTTTATCATGGCGTTACCTCTTCCATAGAGGACCGTCATCTATCCTCATGTCCATCTCATCTTATCTGGATAGGTAGTCTCATGACATGTGACCTCTCCCATCACAATAATATAAAAACACCTCTTATGTATTAGGTTTTCCTCTATACAACCCCTGACCATGTGCTTGAGTTAGATCACAGGGAGCTCTCCTATTCCGAGATCGAGTTGACTGGTGCCTGCCAGCTGCTGTAGATGACCCAACTATATAACATCCTATTCCAGATTCATCTTCTTAAAATAATTATTTCATGAAGATATCTATCACCAGTACCAACTTGAACACCCCGAAATTGGTGGGGATTCACAAGGGAACCTTTCTTTCATGGATATCTCTATGGAGTCCCTGCTAACACTTCCTTGTGAAAAAGTATCCATCTGAGATAATGTCATGGGAGTACCACATATGGTCTATGAACCTCACTACATACTCAGCCACTATCATCCCTATTTTCTGAATCTCCATTAGCTCCTGAATATGAATTGAGTTAAAACAAGAGGGTAGTACTCCTTGTGTAACAACTATTAGAATTTGGGTTACGAGAGTGTAGAATCGTGGTGCATTGGGGGAAACAAGACTCTACCAACAACCAATTTATCTATGGAAAAGTATATATTCCAATAGAACCACTTTAATTTTCTGTACTAGAATGACCCTAAAGATATTGACCACCCACTCTAGAAATTTTTCTTCTTACTAAGGATCTACCTCACCATGGAACCTTAGTGGCCACATGCATTGTAACTCATAGAGTGCACTAATCTTGCACACATGATCTGCATGCTCCACTTGGATGATCATCAACTCAACTAGTGGGGGTACTTCTACCTATCCACTTGGAGGAAGAATCTTGTGGGAGGAAAAATGAACAAAGGCGTCATCTCTCATCACATCATCATCACGATCATGAACTGGTCTCTTAGATGGTTGTTGTTGCGGAGGCATCCTAAAAATTTAATGAAGACATACCATGGATAGTTGAGCATATATATATATAGGGATTTGACTCAAGAAGGACCATCAAATAATAAATCCAATATGATGCATGTACGATTTATCCATACAACCAATGTCTCAGTATTTTGAGTTAACAAGTAGGTAATCAAGGTCATGGTGAATGGATATGTCGACCGCCCGTACCATCAACAGATTCCACGACCTAGGAGCTGCACTCATGAAACATTATTAGTGTTTACCTACTTTTAGACCGTATCATAGTAGTAGTAATACTCCATATAACATCACAAGAAATTAACTACTCGTATACAAATTTTTCATGACCATACCCTAATTGGGGGTGGAGCCGCAACTATCTCAAGGTCACCTCCATAGTTCAGGGATGCGGAATGTGAGGAATGGTATATCCTAAATTGGATGATGTTTCAAAATGTAACTACATCGACACAACCAACCATATAAATAATGAATTGTGGTGGAATAATAATAAAAATATGCAATAGCTAGAAGGTAAATCATGAATGAAAAACCTCTTGGGTGTACAAGAGTGTGACAAAAAAACTAAAAAATAAAGTTGAAAAATACACTCCCAACTGGAAAGATGTCCAAACCTAAAAAATCTACATAGTAAAATGGTAAGAGATCCTAGATCCTAATCTCCAATACATGAACACCACACATATTCTTAATAAATCAGTATCCCAAAGCTCCTCTGAATTCATCGCTAACAAATCTATCATTTTCATAATACATGACACATGCCGGAAAATCCCATAAAGAGATGATGATATGATGAATTGGTATATACATTTTGGATTCATTTAAAAATGATTAATCATGATTAATTTGATAATGAAATGGTATATGTTTAATATTTTAGAAAATAGGTTTCCAGGATTCTGATGGAAAATCTATCAAAAAAGGGAAAAAGTAGACATTACACATCATGAATCACTTACACAACATGTCGGAATAATTCAAAGCATGTTTGAAGTCATGAAGAATGTGTTTAATATTATAAAATCGATGAAATAGTTACATGACGTGAATATCAATTACATGTTGTGTACATTTAAAGACCACATATTTCATAAAAGATCACCTCATGAGAATAGTCATGTCATGAGTACCCATTACACATCGTGAGATGAGACAAATCTATGAATCTGGAATTTTCAGTCCAAGATACACAACAGATCCAAAATACATGGGGAAAACCATGGATTGTGATTAAAATACATGAAAAGATTATAAATCTTGTAATTTCTCACATATTTATTTTCCAGAGCATGCAAAATAGTGCATAACATTATGGAAATTTTGTTCTCTCAATTTCTCTCATTTCTCTCTCTTATTTCTCCCCCTACTCGACTCTAGACAATTAATTTTCCACTTTCTTAATTACATGTTCCAATGATTGATCAGAAAATGTTCTTAATTTATTTCATAATCATTTACTGTTCAAACATCCATCTTTCATTTCTATTTCTGTTTGAAAATGAATTTACACTAGTTTCTTAATTGTTTACTTTATCAAGTAAGTGTTTCATTGGATTATTATTTTTTCTGGTTTTGAACTATTTGATTCGTGAACCCTCAACTAAAAATAATTATATTTATACTATTTTATTAATTTACAAAGCATTTCTGAAATTTTTTCTTTGATCATGATTATTACTATCATGAGAAGCTAAAGTGATTAGGGTAAGGGTCGATAGTATGGGTTCTTACAACTTAATAAATCTCTAAATTGTAACTTGGTAAGCCTATGTCTAGTAATTAGTTTGGGTAAAACAAATTATTAATTTTTTTTAGGAAACCTTGATAATGGGATTCTTAAATGAACAAACCTGACCTGATTAGAGTAGAGCATGTTATGGCCATTAGTATGTATCACTTTCTTCTATAGAATCAGGGGTTAATGTATCTATGTTGTTATATATATCTTGACCACATAATATTTTCATCTTATATTTCTCTATTTGATTTGAATAAAATAAAATAGTAATCTATGGACCACTTCATAACCTATATAGTAGGACTCTTCCAAGTTTGGGCCAGGATTATCCATTTTACCTGAACCCTGAAAATGACCCTGATCCCAATCATTATTTTGAACCCTAATCCAAAATCCATAGTTTTAGTGAAATCTAAAACTCAACCCAATTCATGAGTACTCATGCATGAAAGGTTTGAAGTCACTTGTTCATTTCCATTCAATATATCCTCAAGGGTTTGACCCCACACTACCACTATAATACATTGTTCTAGTAAGTGTTGTTTAGGACAAGAAAATTATAATCTGGCAAAAACCCACACATATTAAATTATTTTTTTCATTGCATCATTTTTATTCATCATTTTTAGGGATTGATTGTGACTATTCTTAAGCCCATGAATGTTCTTCATTAACTTAGGATTACCTCACATGTTCCCAATTTCATTTTTCATTATTTCTTCATTTTTTGAATGGTACTATGTCTTTATTCCTTCCAGCATAGTTCATGCATCAGGGACCCCTAACTTGTTCAAGGAGCCTTGATTCCCAAGAAATTCTTACCTTAATGCCCAAAATCAAAGGTAAACTTTCTAGGCACCTTCGTTCGTGTATAGAAGACCACAAAAATGATGCAAATCCAAACCCACCCAACTTTCAAATTGTGCAACCGTCACTTTATAGAAATCAACAAGCATAGCTGGAGCACACCATTATTGATTTTGGATTTCCATATATTAATAATGAAACACCCAGTATTTTTTTCCCTTATATCTAGGAACATGAGAATGAAATCAAACCTGGACTCATCAGCATGATCCAAAACATGGGTCATCTCAACCAACATTACAGAATAGATCCTCATGATCACATCTCCATCTTTTTGAATTCAATGATAGCTTTAGTAACCAGGGAGTATCCTATGATGAAATCTTATTATAGGTATTCTCATTATCCTTGAATGATAGAGCCAAGGATTTTGTTATCCCAAATTGGATAAATTCCATGAGTGGTGAGTGAATTAGGGTATGATCAATTAAAACTAATTCCCATTTAGATCGTTTTTAATTATTAGAAAAATCACTTCTCTCCCATTCCCATAGCAGTTTATGAATAGAATTAAAATCATACATGAGACACAAAATTTGTAGTTGGATAACCCTTTATTGGATACATAAAATGAGCATAGAAATACATTGTTCCAATTTACTGAATCCAATAAGGCGCACTAAAATCATGGAATATTATCACCTATCGATCGTTCAATGTTTTAGTTCTCTTCTAATATTTATATAAGAACTCGGGTCGAATCCTTGGCAATGATACTTTTTAATAGTAAATTGTTTTTGTTGTTTTTATTTTGAGGTGGGGTTTTTAGATCTTAAATTAAGTGATTAATGGTTTTTTTATTTAAATATTTGATAATTATTGGGGTGAGTTCATCATTAGGTATTTAAGATTGTGATATCCTTGATCTTGGATTTATATTTCATTATATTAACACCCATGTCACAAGTTGACGTTGATTGGAATTCATAAGTGTCAAGTATTTAATCCAATACTTAACATAACTAAGATTCTAATCTCAATCAGTACATGAATGTGCATGTTTACTTTTGGTTCCAATAATCCATGTAATCCATATGTTAATCAAAATATTTCATTAATCCATTATATGTTAATTCCAACATACACAATGGAAAATTATTGTATACTCGTCGAGCATATACTCCCATCACATAACATCGCTAAATTTTGACTCACCCAATGGTAGATTTACACATCCATTAATATGATTGAAATTTTTTTATAATATGTTTTTGATTCTGAGATAATAACATAATAAAAATAATTGGATAACAAAATATTTGTGCACCAAACACACACACACAAATGGTGATGATAATTAAAAATTGAATATTGATTGAATGTGGAAGCAATGAAATGGAAGGGTGTTCAACTTGATTTAAAATATTTTAAGATAATTAATATTTAATAATATAGGGTGTATTATTAAAACATAATATGAATAATAAAATTGCATTAAAATAGAATCACTACACAAATCCTTATTAGATTACAAACAATGAAGAACACCAAAGTAATCCAAATGAAAGGGAGGAGAAAGGGTCTCTCAAGTAAAAACATGAGTATGTAATATCCTCCTAGGAATTTGGAAGATCCTTGGTCATGCTAATTTAACCTTCTCTAGTCTGAATTTCCATCATCTTTCATAGAGAGGAGGGGGAAGTATTTATAGCCCATGGAAGTGGACTGTTTGCATTTCAAAACTACCCCTCCACCTGCATTGCCAATTTGATATTTCATACAGCTGAATCTCAAGAAATAGGAATTGATATTTGAATAGGAAGATTCCTTCAAATCATAATGATTTATTCTTAAAAGTAGGTCAGATATATCGTCTCTTTAACACTGCCTTATATTAGCTCTAATTGATGTCTTTATCAGGAGAATTTTCAATATTGGTGTGCTAATTTTAATTCCCATCCAGATTGGGGGGTTGGATTTCAAAGCTTCATTTGGGCCCCTTTCATGGGATTTGGGACTTGAAAGTTTTATACATGACTCCCAAAATTATTCCTCAAATATTGGAGGAGAATAAAAAAAATCTAACTTCTTTATTGAGCCCGGTAATTCAATATTCATGGATGGTTCAGTTTCTTCATAGATTATTTATGCCCTCTTATCAAGACCATATGTCCAACCAAATGGAATTGTTGGCATAAGAACCCTTCTAATGAATTTTTTTTTTATCAAATTAAGATTCATATAAATAAAGAAAGAAAAAATTTGGATCAGTAGGGTGAGAATAATTATTAAATCAATAAATATACTTGAATCTAGATGAATTAAAATAGTGCTCATAAATTAAATTTCAAATTAAAACATGAGTATTTCACACCAATTATGCACTTTTCATTGAAAATAAGTAAAGAGAGTAAATAAAAAATTCTAAATAAGTGAATACAATAAACACCCCGACACTTAGGTTTTTTCATGTCCTCAAGTGCAACAAATATAAAAAACATTACAAAATCATTTTAACTCACCAAAAAATATTAAAATTTTGTTTTCTGCACTCAGGGGAGGTTTAGACTATTTCACTCATCCATTTTTAATTCCACAAAAAATTATTATCGAAACAATGTTCAAAAAACAACTCTTTTTTCATTCTCAAATTTAGAAATGGAAAAGGTTGGCACTCAAAACTCACTCCTCTCAAGATTATAAAATTCATTTATGGATGTTCACTCTTTCACTAACCATAATTGAAAATCATAGAATTTGGAAGAGATCTCAGCTTCCATTCCCTATCCTAATGTGCATAAGAATCACGGGGACTTTTGAAGTGGTTTTTCTCTGGCTATGGGATGGTAGGAGTATAAACTCCAAGAGAGAGGAGAAGAGGGGTAAAACATCAACATGGGTAAAACATTGCACTTTTTTTGAAATAAAACATGAATGTACATGGATCCTCATAATTAAAAATCCATGATTGTGTGAATAAAGTTACAATGGATGAACAATATTTAAAGATGATGAGAAGATGAAATATTTTCAAAGCATGAAACTTCTACCAATGACATAAGAATCTATTATGAACATGTTTTTTTCTATTTTTTCTATTTTTTTTAATTTTATTAAAAGTTTAACTTGAGAAAAATATCACACTCATATCCCAACCCATTTTTGATCTCTTCTTGACAGTAATCGTAATAGCTATAATAAGATCAATGGTTTCTAAAGAGAGATTTTTGACCTACTCAAGACACAACACATTTTTAATTTTTTTTTGTTTTTTTTCATTTTTTTGAACACTTTGCAATAACATTTAAAAAATAACATAAATGAAAATATATTCCCCAAAACACACTAAATTATAACCTCTCCCTCATACTGAAATGGATTATTTTCCTCAAGAATATGATAACACGTTGAAAATAAATAAAAGGTCACCCAAAAATGAAATCCATCCCCCACTCATTAATTTCAATAAATAATGTAGTGTAAATTCATGTAGATGTTGGATGGGGTATGGTATTGACCTTGTAATGTGGATATCAAAGAAAAGGTTATCATAGGATTGAAGGGTCTTTCAATGTGAGGATTAATGTATGGGAAATGGGAGTATATTTGGATATTGTGATTCTCATGATGTTCAAAAAAATTGCTATCTTATTAATGCACACCAAAGTAGAATATTCAACTGAAGGTCCAAAAACTCAAGACTCGCAATCATGGGTGAAACCACACATGATAAATGTTTGGCCATAGGTGGCCTTGGAATGAATGATAATTTTGTTCCTCACAGTTGAAGAAAATCATTTTCCAAATAAAAAAACTGAGCATTCAAAATTTTCTGTTATTAACAATAGATTATTTATCCAAATGATTGATGAAAATTCAAATTTTTTGATATGAAATCATGTCATTTGACTCCCCTAAATGGTTGGAAAAATTTTCAAAATTGGATGGTGAGTAAGTATGAATCTATGGGTTTTTTTAATATTTTTTATTTATTTTTTTAGTTTTTTTAATGTTTTTAAAATAAACACTCCCGTAAAAGAGAACGTGAAAAAAAGGGTTTGATGAAAAAAGTGGTAAAAAATGAAAGAGGGAGGATTAAGAAGAAATAGGTAGAGAGAAGAAGATATTTAGATAGAGTTAAAGGGAAATAGGTGCCCCTAGTTTGAGATTTGGTGGGTCACCATCTCGATCCAGTGATGGGTTAGTGGAAGTCGACGAATACATGGGGCAAGTGTCCTCTCATGGAAATTCTTTAGAAAATAAAAAATTACCTAAATTATAAAGAAAAAAAATAATTATTCCTTTAATTAAATATGAAAAAGAATTTAAAATTTCATAAAATTAAATGAAAACATGGGTTGACTTTGAAGAAGCGCTGCATTTATTTGTTTACATCTAGACAGTTGTAGTGGAATACCAATAGTCTGATGGTGGCCATAGTATTTTCTATAATCCAATATTCTTCTAGAAAAACATCTCCTTTCGGAGGACCAATGATTCATTGGATAATTTCACCCCTTCCTTATTGTTTCTCTTGAAATTAAATGGGGGTGGAAGGAGAAGATGACTATAATCCCTTTGGTCTTCAACTTGAGGAATGTTTTTATTCAAAAAGTGATGGTTTTCTATGTTTGGAAATTCAAATGAAGTCTCAATTATGATGGTTCATTTATGTAAGGTTCAGATAAAACGAAACCAATGTATGAAATCACAATCGTTTTTGACTCATTTATTTCATCACTTACCAGTGTAGAGTAATGAGTATCAGTGGAGTCATAAGACTAAATAAAATTTTCAATATCGTTTTTATCAATGTTTTTTCCAAAAAAAAATGGACAATTTCAACATTAGAAATGATCACATTATTAATCAGGGAACATTTATGGGAAAAATAACTACCATCGGGACAATATAAACACATTGGGTCAGGGTTCACCTCACATATAACAGAATTTTCAGAATCATGGATATGAAATGATGAATGTTGGATAATAAAATTTGAATCAAAAAATGAACATTTTTGTTCATTTTCCCCATTACTGTCTAAGTTGGAGTAGTGGATGTCAGAGGTGATATGTGATTCCAAAAAGTTTTCAACAACCATTAGATCAATGAACTTTTCATTTGTAATGTCAAAATCAAATTCTCCATTTATGACTTGGTTAATGAGGACACAATATTGACAAAATCCGCTAATAGTAGAACAAGAAGAACATAATGGATTGTGATTCAACACACCCTCATTGATACTTTCAGAACCATGGATAGAGAATATAGATTTTTTTCTAATGGGTGTCACCTAGATTAAAAAATATTGAACTTGACTAGTTGGTCACCAAATTCCATGGATGTGATGGAAGCATGGAAATAATTATTGGTTTTATATGTCATAAGGAAAAGTATTCCTAGAATCAGAGGAGATTGGAAATTATTTGTCTCACCTTCCGTGTAAAGGACATAGAAGTCATCTGGGAAGATAAGATCATTAACTTAGATGAGGATATCATCAATTATTACCTTAGGATTGGTTGTTCTTTGATTGGCTAACTAAATGACAACACCCATTGGATATAAGGGTCCTGGACCAAGTTCGGAGAAAATTGATTTGGGCATGACATTAATTGAAGATCCTAGGTCTATGAGTGCATCATCAAATTTGGATCTTCCAATATGGAAGGGAACTATAATCCTCTATGGATATCTGTACTTTATGGGAATAGACAGCTGGGTGGAAACATTTTCGAAGGTCCTAGGTTTCCTCTTATGGGTTCAAAATTCCTTAGATACTTAAAATACTTAGGAATTTGTTTGATGGCATCAAAGAGAAGAATGTTGACCTCAAAAATGTTTAAACATGTCAATCATTTCAATATCGGGTTCAAATGACTTCTTTGGCTTAGAGACATCGTGAGGAAAAGGAATTGGGTTCCTTATATTAATGAAACGAGGTGATGGAGTAACTTTAGGTTCCTTTTATAGTTCATTTTTCATTCATTTTCCCAACTCAACATGCAATGGTTCATTTGAGTATGTATCCTGAGGTATGGATGTTTTTTTCCTCATCTATGTGAAATCGTGATTACATTACCCTTAGGGTTGGGTAATAGTTGAGCTAGGAGTTGGGAAGAATTGGATGGTTCTTTCTGTCTTATGTGGGATGAAATTTGGCCAATTTTGGATTCAATGATATTGAGTTTGGAATGGGTGAATGAGATAATATCTTTCACTGCACATTCCCATGGTTTCGTGGAAGAAGAGGCTTCTCCCGGATTGGGATTGGCTCAATTTTGGTTATGGGGAAAATAATTGTATTGGTTTTGGAATTGGAAAGGCTTACTAGCATAGTGGAATCCAAGAGGAGAAAGAGGAGGACTGATCCTTTGAGGATGAAAAAAAGGGTAAGGTTGTTGGAAGTTACCAACACTTTGACCATATTGTAATTTTTTTGGGTTTTGAGGAGGGAATTAAGGGGGTGATAAATGGGATGATCATACCTCAATCCGTGGTTAAAGTTAGAATAGAAGGGCTTATAGTGGAGTTGGTAGAAGTTTCTAATGAACTAACCTGATTTTTGAGGGTTAGTATTCCTTTGATCGCATGCTGCATTGAGCTCCATTGGTCTGGATGAATCAGAGGGATCCTCATGAAGTTGTGGACATGTGTTAGTTGTATGAGATAGGGAGCTAAAGATTCTACAGTTCTTGATAGGTCTAGAGAACATATATTGTGGATAATACGAGGTTGGGCCTTTTGACTCCACAGCTAGTTGTTGCACAAGACCTATAAGTTCACTCATCCTCTCTGTCATCTTTTTTGGGTCTATCTATTGACTATCATGGTATTGTTTGACATGAGCATGTGCTCGAGTATTGAATTGTTGTGTGTTTTTAGCCATGTTTCTTATTAGATATCTTACAGCTGCAGGAGTTTTATCAACAAGAGCACCACCACATGCAACATCAATGAGTGTTCTCTCTATATCAAATAACTCCTCACAGAAGTATTGTATCAAGAGTTGTTTAGGGATTTGGTGGTGTGGATAGTTTTCCACAAGCTTTTTGAACCTCTCCCACTACTCAGGGAGTGATTCATCAGTGAATTTATGGATACCACTAATTTCCTTTCAGATGGAAGCAATATGAGAAAGGGAAATACATTATCTATGAAAAGTAGCTTCATGCAAATCCATGAGTTTATGGAACCAGGAGGGAGGTAGTAGATCCATGACATGGTGAAGTCATCTAAGGGATAATGGAATTCTCTTAGTTTGATTTGTTTTTCAGAAACCCCAATGAGGATTCATGGTAGAGCACACCACTCGAAACTCTTTAAGGTGGAGATGTGGATCCTCACCAGCTAGACCATGTAAATGAGGTAGAAGATGAATCAAAACCAATTTGAGTTTTAAGTCAACATCTATGTTTGGATATTTAATACCAAGAGATTGGTAATTCATATCAAGGGTAGCATGTTTTTTACGTATGTGTTCCCCATGTTTTTCTATATCTAATTCAACTGGTTAGACAAGGATTGGTTCTTGAATTATTTGATTATACCTAATGTTTCTCCTAAGTTGGTGAAGTGTTCAATCAATTTTAGGTTTAAACAAATCCAGGGGACTATTTTGGAGGCTACTGTGAATTTATAGATATTTTGGAAGAATGAGTAAGCTGGGTTTTTTTGTGTTTTTTCGTTTATGATTTTTATGAGAAGGTGGGTTTTTCTTTGTTTTGTTTAAAAAAATTAATATTTTTTTACAATAACAAGAAACTGATGACTACTTAATTTCCCCATCCCCAAAAAATATGCCATATTAAATAATGATTGATTGTCACTTATCGACCATTCAATGTTCCAGTGCTATACTAATGTGTATAGCAGCACTCTTGTCGAATCCTCGATGATGATCCTTTTTAATAGTCGAATGTTTTTTGTTTATTGAATTTTGATTGTGGGGTTTGTTTGTAGAGAATAAATGAAGTGATTAATGGTTGTTTTTTTGATTTAACAATTTGATAAATATTGGGGCGATTTCATCTTTAGGTAGTTAATCTTGTGATATCCTTGATTCTTGCTTCATATTGAATTAAATTAACACCCATGCCACATGTTGATGTTTATTAGAATTCCTACGGGTTAAGGCTGTAATCCAACCCTTAACATAAATGGGATTATAATATCAGTTAGTACATTATTGTGGAAGGGTACTTATGGTTCCAATAATACATGGAATCCATATGTTAATCAATATCTGTCATTAATCCATGACATGTCATATCCAACATACACAATGTTAAATTAAATAATACAAATCGAGAAAATAGTCCCAATCACTTAACATCCCTAAGTTTTGACTAACCCCAATGGTAGATTCACTCATCCATTAGGATGATTATAAATCTGGTTTATTATGTTTATGATTATTAGCTAATAAGAGAAGAAAAATAATGAGATAAGAAAAGAGTTGTGCCGAGAACACACACACACACAAACAGTGATGAGAATTAAAAATAGAATTTTGGTTAAATGAGGAAGAAAACAAAGGAAAGGGTTTTCAAATTGATTTAAAATATTTTAATAGAATTATATTTAATAATAGAGGGTGTATTATTAAAACATAATATGAAGAAGATAATTGCATTAAAATAGAATCACTACACAAACACTAATGAGATTACAAACAAAGAAGAATACAAAAGTAAATGAAATCAAAGAGAAGAGGAAGGGTCTATAAATTGATAACATGAGTTTTTAATATACTCTCAGGCCTTTGGATTAGCCTTGGTCGGGACAATTAATCCTCCACTATTCTTAATTTCCAACCTCTAGCATGGAGATGAGGGGGAAGTATTTATAGACCAAGGAAGTGGACTGTTTGCATTACAAAACTACCCCACCACTTTCATCGCCAATTTGATGTTTTAGACAACTGAAGACAGAGAAATATTATTCTTAAAAGTTTTATATATTAAGGTTTTAATTATACTCTCAAAATTTGGTGTAATTTTGATATATGGATCCAATGTTATGGTGGTTTTTATAAAAAATGTAATGTTGTCCATTTCTATCCATGCTTTTTCTATGGCTGAAATGTGAATGGATTTTTGAATAGGAATATTCCTTCAAATCTAAATGATTTTTTATTAAAAATGTTCTGGATATATATTCTCTTTCACACTTCAAATTATCAGATCAAATTGATTTCTATATCAACAGAATTGTCAATATTGGTTTGCTGATTTTAATTCCTGGCCCGAATGGTGGGATAGTTTTCAAAGATTCATTTGGGCCCCTTGTTTTTAGATTTAGGCCTTGCAATTTTTATACATGACACCTTTAATTTTTCCCTGATGGTTGGAGGAGAATTAATAAATTTGAACTTCTAGATTAATCCCAGTAATTAAATCTTCATGGATGGTCTAGTTTCTTCACATATTCTTTGGGTCTTATTTTGAGGACCATATGACCCTTCAAATGGAAGATTTATCCTAAGATCCATTCTAATGAAATGTTGTATATTGAATGTGGAATCCAATATCACCATAAACATAAAATTTATATAACTATGGTGATATTGAGTATTAAATCATTAAATAGACATGAATCTGTATGAATTCAAATAGTGCTAAAAAATTATATTTAATATTAAAAATGAATATTTCACACCAATTATACACTTTTCATTGAAAATAAGTAAAGAGAATAAATAACAAGTTCTGAATAAGTGAACACTATCAGTCACTTAAAAAATACATGGTTCAGTCTAGGTCCCATTTATACGCATTCTCATTACCATTACAAGGATTAGGGTCAGTTTCCTACTTTCCCAAGGGTCACTCCTAGTATCTCTTTATCAGGTTCACATATAGTAGAAATGATCACATTTTTTCTCTTCTATTTCTCACTACTCAAGAAGGTATACACACATTGTTATGGACATGTAGGTTCCTTAATTGTCACCAATTAATACATTCTTAGTTATACATATATTCTCTTTATAAGTCACATTGTCATATAATTGATTAATATCATGTTATCATAGATTTACTTGGAAGTCTCTTTTTAATACATTCATTATGCTCACTACCATGGAGAATATCACCTATTTCATAATGCTTAAATATCCTTCTCAAAGATAACCTCTTTAATGAATCTTAGCCAACATTCATGAAGAAACCTCCCATCACGATGATCAAACACATTCAAAAAGTAATCTTAGCCATCGTGAAGCACACTACCTTCGGTCAGCTTTTTACAGCCTTCGCTAACATCACCACTTTCTCGATGCACACAAATTATTCTCAGTGATTATAACCTTCTCATATTACATTCCATCAGAAATTTTTTCCAAAATACAACATTTGAGAACCACATTGATGAATTTGGATCCTTAGAATATTCATTAAGTCTCGTTCATTTTCTATAAGGGTAGAGGCCTATTTATATATGTGTCCTATGATTTAAGAAGCATCCACCCACATAAAAACCTTTTCATGAAGATCCTTTATCTCATTCATGATTCTCCCTATTTCAAAATGCTCCATGAAAATGTCCCACTCACAATGATTGTTGTAGTTCTATGGATTTTTGTCAAACCCCTACACAAGCATGATGCTTGTTCGCGATTATCTACACCTTCCCTGAAACACCCTTCGTGAACCCAGTCTTTGTGAAAGACAATAATTTTCATTATTTCTATATAGAATTCATGGAAATCCAACATTCATGATTCTGGATGCAACATCCTATTTTTTGACCCCAAAAAATGGGGAAATCTGGGAAATGTTCTAACCATGTATTCACAATTTTCTATACTACCACCAGGTCATCTATTCCTCTTTATTGGATAATTTTCAACAATATTAATAAACATTCTTTATAGAACACAATAACTGACCATAGAAATCTTCTTTGTCAACAAACACAATAAACCTAAAAACACAATAGTATTAACTTGAGGGTTTTTTTTTCTACATATTGTTTGAAGATTCAATTTCCCGAGTCATTTAGGACTTGGGACGATCTAGAAAAAATTCATTGAAAATAGTTTCCCTAGAAATAAATTGGCAACTACCCAATGAAATTCAAAATTTTAATATAGTATATGGAAAGTAATCCTAGGAGACCCAAGACCACTTTAATAAACTCTCTTAGAAATTCCCACATCATAGAATTTATGTGTAGCTCCAACTACAAAACTTCTAACACAGTCTCAAACCCACTTCCCGCACAATAATATATGATGGTTCCGATTTAAGCTTAATAATGAAAACACCTAAAGTATAATGAGAACATTTGGATGAGGAATCAAAAAATAATAGTATGTGGTAGAGAAATCATGGACCACCTCCGCATAAAATACACCACGTATAAGAAAACACCCATCTAGCTTCATAGGTAGAGGACATGACTAAGAATCTATAATCATTTTAAATACCTACTGCACTACCTCCCCCTATATCTCCTATAATGGATTTTAAAACCTATGAAATGTGTGGAAGCCCACACATATGTCAAAAAATATAAGGAATGAGTAGATGAAAAAAAATAAAAGATTGTAATTATATTAATTATAGTCAATAAAAACAACAATACCAGCAACCACAATAGTACTACTAATAGAGGCTGACTCAACTACCACCGTAAAACAATAAACGGTACTACCAGTAGAGAAGTGTTAAAGCACCACTTAAGAACCAAGGACCACCTATAAATCCACTTATGAACCCTATTCCTAGTTCACCTCAACAAGTACCACAATAACATTTTCCTCCAGGAGGCCAACAAAAATTTCAACCAACTAGGAAAAGACAACCACGATAAGTTACTTCCCGTAAATAAAATTTAAATAGTCTCTTCAAAAACTTTTTTCAAAACTCAAGTCAAGTGAGGAACACCCATGAAATAGAAATGAACAATCAGAGGCCCTCCCTCAGAAATATTGAACATCAAATGGTTAAAATCTCAATGACCTTGTCAAATATATTTTCATGTATGCTACATGGTAATACTAAGTTATACCCAAATGAAGAGTAAAAGGAATTGGTAATGAGGATTTTAAATGTAGTGTATTTACAACAACCATGTGGAGGATAAATGGAAAATCCTAAGGATCAAAATAAATCAGTAATATTCATTGAAGAAGATGAAAATGATAGAGAGAATATATATGATTAAGAGAAACCTCTAGAATTATCACCTTCTACAAAATCACTGACACTAGAGAAACCCATAGAGGATATATAAAATGCACCACCAACATAAAAACCAACTCCACTATTCTTGAAAATAATGATTCAAGGATTTCATAGAAATAGATGATATTTTTGGATATGTTCATGAAATTTCACATCAACATCCCATTTGATGAATCTATGTCCTAAATGTCAGCCCGTGTAAAATCACTCAAGGATCTTCTATCCAACCGATGGAATATAGTGGAATGTGGAGTCATCTACCAAAATTAAGAGTTACGTACTATTTTTCAATAGAAAATATCACCAATGATGAGTGATCTAGGGAGTTACTCAATTCCATGATCTATAAGAGAATGAAACATTGGAAAAGCCTTTTACAAGTTAGGATTCAACATTAACCTATTTCCAATGAGTGTATTTTTCAATCTAGGACTCAAGAAACTAAATCCCACTTGAGTGGAACTTCAATTAGCTAATCGCCTAGTTAAGTATCCTCAACGGATTCTCAAGAATGTTCTAGTCAAAATTAGTAAATTCATTTTCCTAGTAGACTTCCTCATTTTGGATATGGAAGAAAAAGTAGACACTTCTATTATCCTAGGATGACCATTTATAGCCAATGGAAAGACACTTATTGATTTGAATCAAGGGATACATATAATTAGAGTAGGTTACTAAAAAACTTTGTTTGACATAGTGAAAGTAGAAAAGTAAGCATATGATTATTTTGACTTCCAACCTATCTTTCTCACTAAAGAGAAGAAAGACTAAATGGCCATCAATGATGAGAGTTATGAAATTTCTCCCACTGAAAGGGATGATATGACCATGAAGAAAAAAAGTACAAAGAACCTTTTATATGTGACACTATCCCGACTTTCATACCTTTGGTCATTCATCCCCCAACGCTTGAGTTAAAGCCTCTCCCAAGGATAGTCATGTAATATTTTCAAGAAACTAAAGATTCACTACAAGTCATAATTAACTCAGAACTGACATAACCAAAAAAGAACTAGTTGATTGAAGTCCTACAATGACATGAGAGTTAAACTTCATGGTGGTGGATGATATAAAAGGGATCAACCC
Organism: Viscum album; assembly: GCA_963277665.1. Taxonomy (NCBI): domain Eukaryota; kingdom Viridiplantae; phylum Streptophyta; class Magnoliopsida; order Santalales; family Viscaceae; genus Viscum; species Viscum album. The sequence continues at coordinate 1,829,811,645 of OY728165.1, read as the reverse complement.
CACATTATGCACTGAAAATATTTTATTAGAATAATGCATCTAACCCAAATGTTATCCCCATAAGAGAATCACCCCATCAATGAAAGAGGTAGTTAAAAAATAATTAGTGAACCTTCTAGATAATGGAATTATTTTTTCAATATCTTATAGTGAGTGGATGACTCTACTACAAGTAGATCTAAAGGGTATCCTCAGAGTTGTAAAAAATGATAACGATGATTTCATCTCAACTCACACCATCACTGGATGGTGAGTATGTGTGGACTATGTAAACATTAATATAATGACGTAGAAAGATCATTTACCCTTTCCCATTTCAGATCAAATTATAGAGAGGCTCGAAGGACTTGAATTCATATTGTTCCTAGATAGATATTTAGGATAAAACCTGTTTAGAAATGACCTGGTTGATTACTCCAAAACAAAATTCACATGTCTATTCAGTACCTTCACCTACAGACACATGTCATTTGGTATGTGCAATGAACTGATCACCTTATAAATGTGTATGACACATATATTCCATGATATGTTGGAGGAATTCATGTAAATAATAATGGATGATTTTTTTTGTTTATGGAATATCCTTCGATGTATGGTTAAGAAATCTTAAACTAGACCTAAAACACTATGAAGAGAAATGTTTAATTTTAAACTGGGAAAAGATGCACTTTATGGTTTCATGAGGCATAGCCATCAGACAAAAAAACTCCAAGTATGTCAATGAAGTTAATCCTTCAAATATCAAGGTAATCAAGGAATTACCAGATCCCTCACATATTAAATGTATATGGAAATTTCTACGAAATTCATGATTCTTCCATCACTTTGTGAAATATTTTAATAAAGGTACCCTCTTTCTAAAACACATATCAATAAATGAAACTCCCTTTCAGTTCACTTAATAGTGTCTGCTTTCATTCAACATTATAAATAAAATCTTGTTGGCCACTCTTGTTTTCATCTCACCAGACTGGGACAAATACATAAAATTGATGTTCGATGTTAGTGACATTTCATTAAAAACTGTCTTAGGGTAGTTGTTCAACCACATTTTATTTACCATTAACTATTATAGTCACCCATTTATTGATTATCAGGTAAATTACACATCATTAGATATGTAACTTATAGTAGTTTTTTATGGTTTCTAAAATTTTTCCTCCATCTTAATGTTTTCAATGGTCATTGTCCACACAAATCATACTCCCCTGAAATATTTGTTTATAAAAAAGGAGTCCAAACCAAGACAGATACAGTAGATCCTGCTACTTCAAAAATTTCAAATCATCATCAAATACACCAAAGGGAAATAGAATGGGGTCATTGATCATTTATCTAGACTCCCAATACCCCACATTAAAGAATGTGATAATCAAGACGTCAAGGTCAACTCCCCTGATGCAACAGTTTTTAGCCTAAAAAAATGGAACACCAATATTTTTCCAACACTGAAATCTATCACTCCATGTAATTATTCCACCAATATATTTCTTTACAAGAAAGGAGTATATTTTTAGTTAAAAAAGAACACAACTATAGGGATGAGATGCTAATTTTTAAGCAATGTGCTGATGGATTAATGTGGCACTACACCACATAGGATTGTAACCAATGTGTCTTAGACATCTATCACTCATCACCAATAAGAGGGTATCATGGAAGAAAACATTTAAAATAAAAAACAATGAAAATTGGACTCTTTTCTCCCTCTATCAATCATGATGGAAGGAATTTTTTTCATAGTTATGGTTAGTGCTAATGAACTATCACCATTAGGAAAAGAAATGAAATTCCCCAAACCATAATCTTGGAGGAGGAAATATTAAATGTGAGGGGAATAGATTTTATGGGTCCATTACCTAATTCACATACCAGGTTTCATATCGTAGTTGGCATTGAGAATGACTTGGTATGGGTAGAAGGTGAATCTACCACTCCTGACATGACAATAGAGGCCTTGAATTTATTAAAGAGAAATGTGTTTTAATGATTCAAATTTTCCTAAATACTCATTAGTTACTAGGGAACACATTTTACCAATAATGATGTTAAAATACTACTCAAAAATTATGAAATAATGTATAATATAAGAGCTACCTATCATCTACAAACATGTGGGAAAGTTGAATTGTCAAATAGAGAAATCAAACAAATCCTATAGAATACCATGAGCACAAAAAAATTATTAGAGCCTCATGTTAGATGATACACTCTCAGCATACCTCACTGTTTCAAAAACACCCTTTGACACCAACCCCTTCCATTTAGTGTATGGAAAGGCTATCCGTTTTCTAGTAGAACTACAACATCACTCATTATGGACAATTAAGATTTTTAAATTAGATTCCCAAATAGATAGGGAAGTTAGGATAATAAAATTAGATGAATTAAAGAGATAATAAAGTATGAATATTATAATTCCCTGATATATAATGATAAAACCAATGAATGTCATGATCATCACATAGGACAATGAATCATCACAATAGGAAATAAGGTCTCAATATGCAACTCTCGATTAAAACTATTCCCTATGAAGCATAAATCTAGGTGGTTATGACCCTTCATGGTTTTAAAAGTAATCCCCTATGGGGCTCTCAAAATTCAGAAAGGAGGAGAAACTCCATTATAAGTTAATGTTAAAAGATTAAAGTTCTACCAGAAACCATTCTGCAAGGGGTGTGCCATCACCTTGAAATTCATCTAAGCACCACTAACTCAAGATTATGAAATTAAATGAAGTGTTGAGTAGAACGAAACCCAAGATAGGAAAACATAGGTTAGAGGTGGATAGAATAGGGTTTAGGATATATTAGGGAATTATAGTAGAAAAGAACATAATATTTGGGCCATAAGGGGTAAAAAATTCCAGAATACACATCTATACTCCAATACATGTTTTCTAATTTTATAAATTCTTAATGTCACGAATTAAAGGTTCACAAAGCATGGAACCCCCTATTTTTCTCCCTTCTTCTACCCCTTGCACCTAATCACCCCTGGACAATATCTCTCTCTCTCCTCACCCTCACCAATGGCTAAAACATCCCATATCTCAAACCCATCTCATATTCCTCCTCATCTTCTAATGTCTATTTCTCATATAATATATCACCTAAAGATAATGTACACCCCTCCTATATATTTTTCACCTAAACATAGGGATTCATCAAATATAAAATGGTGAAGGGCTTATGTGACATCATCACCCCCTTCATTGACTTCTTCAAACCTATATTCGGCCTCCACAACACCATTATCCACTATGGAATCCCACTCAATAGCCATAATATCACATGACACTGCTCACACACATCTACAACCATCCTGCACTTTTTGAACACCAAAAACCATGTCACACTGGCCTATTTGAAGGTAAATCCCATAGAGTCCAATATTGTAGTTAATTCGTCCATCCTCAAATTCCATCACATCAGTGAGAAGGTCCTCCACATCTTTTACTGCCTACACATCCCTACCATCATCAACATTCCAGAGGAGACCTTCTGGGAGTTGTTCTAGGATTTATTAGCCACATTAGAGATGGCTATCAATAAACACTTTTTTTATCTAGGCATAAGACAACATGATATATCATTCATAGTGTTTGGAATCAGGATCGATATTTATTCTACCGATTTCACCAATTCAAAGTTATTTTTGGCTATATAGATCGAGTCAAGAAATTTGAATGCATCCCGACCCTAGAGGGTGATTTATTAGGACCCTCATATTGTCTATGTTTTCTGAATTAGAAAATCATCCTAGATGATAGGTCCCATACTCTATATTCTTCATCAATAATTAAATCATGCATGGTTTTCCCATTTTGAGGCTCATAGAAGTGTTGCTAGTTAGATTCCATCATCATCCCTGATATGATGGGAGACCCTTCCATTATCTTGGAATGTCAGTTAGCATTCTAATTCAGGGTTCATGTGTTGTGAACACAAGGTACACCAATGGGTGGGTCCTTCATCACTCATTAAGACCGAAATATTATCATTTTCAATGATTCCATTCCTCTCACCTATCTCGTCCCAATTGAGTCGATTGACTTCCTTCTGTTTTACAAGATGAAACTAATGAAGAAGGGCAATGAAATCTATCTATGGGTGCAAGGTTTCATTAAGGGTGATGATGAGGCACCCAAAACCATACTTCTGACAAATCACCTACTCCTACCACCTCTGATCTAGCCTCAATTACTACTACCTCCATCTCATCCCATCCCCCAACTACAATAATTCTAGATCCCAGACCTACCCTACTCACACCCATTGCACATACCCATCATCTACTACCATACCCACCACATCATTCCCACCACCCATCCCTACTAACTTTTGGATTTATCACCAGTACATTATAGGGAATCTTCACCATATTTGTTGTCACCTAAGCATCCCATTAATAACCCTACCCTCATTTAATCTTCCTTCGTCCCTAGTTTCCCCTATGGCTACTCAGCCTCCACCTCTATTAGGACCTTAATACTATACCATTCCTACAATAGCCACCACACCTTCCATTCAACCATCTGAGTTGATAGACCCTTAAAACCAGTAAGAGTTTCTAGAATAGTAGTCCTAATTTGGAAAAGGAAGTATTTCTCAATTATCTTTGGTGGTGCGTTTCGTCGATCCTACTTCTAGATCCACAAACACACTCAGGATTGGTACCTCACCACTACCCACCATAGATATAGCTTCTAACACCATGACACCCTCAAGAGTAGTCAATTCCTTAGCCCCTTCATCCATTGATGACATTGATCAGTAAGTCCAGTTGTAGGCATGTTCTATTCAAGAGAGGGTTATAGATGAGAAACATGAGGAATTTGATTACTCTTAGTGTATCCAATTCCCACTGCAATTTTTTGTACTCAATATAGGTGATCCTATTGTGTACATCTACATTCCATCTCACTTATTTATCATTTAACTAATTATATACATACGATTCTTGTTTTTGATCACATTTTCTTGTACTGTGTTTCATTTTATTACTATATTAAATTTGCAAAGTCTAGATTTTCAACCTCTTATATGGTCATCAATGCACCTATTTTAACAACATATTCCCTTGTACTATGGATTAATCAACATCTATCTAATGTCACGTAACATATTGAGAATCCTTCAATGAATATCCATGAACAGTAGTGGTCACCACCATGATTAGCCTATATATTGTACCTACACCACCATATCCATGCTCAATATGCTACTGTGGTGGTTAATCTCACTAATCAATCATATCATCTTGATGACACAAAATCCACTTTCTATCAGAGGTAGTGAACTTCTGATCAGTTCAATGGAACATCGTAATTGTTTTTCCATATGTTTGGTTGATGACATCTTTATTAGAGATTTATGAGATAAAACTCATATTTCAATATTTTTTAGTCTTCTACTAATGTATTTTGATTTCATTTTTTATCATTTTTTATAATACTATTTATAAGAAATAATTCACCACCATATCTGTATATATCTAAGCTATTTTGTAATCTTATCCACAGTGTGCACCTTCTTATCACAATTATCTTATCATTGTTAAAACATTGGAACAAATGTTTTCTCTCGAGCATGATTTTTCTTTCTAACAGATTATGGAAGTAGCCCAGGTTGAAATAAATATTCTCTAGGATTCCCAATGGAAGGACCCACATACTTGGATATCTATGTTCCCTAAACACATTTTCAAGAAACATCCATTTCATTTTTTCTATGATATATTTTTCACATCTCTTCAATGATAGTTTTTAGGATAGTGTGCACACTATCTCATTTTATGTGTGGGGGATTTTTCCATAGATTTAATATCAATACACATAGATTAGTTATTACTTTCATTTATCTTGGAGACACTTTTCGTTGGAATCATTTGTTAAAGATGAAAACTCATTTTACCCATTTAAATAAAATACAAATCTATGTTGGTAATAGTCAAAATCTATGTTCTATGACTATTTAGATTATTATAATGATTACTAATCTTATAAATTTAATTAAAATTCAAAAAAATAATAAAATTTCTTTGATTGAATTAAAACATGTTTTTTATACATAGAGTGATTTCTAGTTACATTATTATACACCCATTCTTGATATGATTCTTAGCCTACGATTTCATTTTCTTTTATGATCATATTTATCGAGTGACACTTGGGACATGTAGAACTATCAAAACTTGCTTTGAGATATTATTGAGGATATGGATGAAATTAATAAAATTTTAATATGATTGAGGAAATATTTGTTGAGCCAATTTTCCCTGAGTCACTCCTTTCATTTTTCCTTCTATAGCCTATAGTTTCCATGAATGACCTATTTAGGATATGTTTATTTCAATCGGATTATCCCTTCATACCCTACTCTTGGTGTTATACATAATTATCTTTTCAGAAATTGTGGAGGAATATTAGCCTAAAGAAATAGGATGTATTGGTTGAGAGGAAGTATTTTGATACTATACGAGACGAATTTGTTCTGATCTATATTATTTGGAATTTTACCCTTACCCCATTCTTTTACAAAATAGAAAAATAAAAAATAAAAATATGTGTATTTTTTTTTTATGAAAATCACAATTTCAAAAACAATAAATCACCTAAAGGATCATATGGGGTCTTGGGATGGATGTGAGATCTGTCCTAATCCTGAATTTCAAAAGATAAATACAAACAAAATAAAAAGAAAGGAACATGGTATATTTTTGATACATACTTGATACCCTCATGGATCCATTTAGATCTTCTTGTAGCATGGAAACTATTATATCTTGGAGGAGCCACAACACTATACATTTCCCATTTATCATGCATTAAATATTAGTTCTTACCATCCTATTATCATAATTTTCTTTTTCTACCCACATTCCCTCATACTCAATGTAATTTTAACCTTTTTCTGAAAGCCCTCATGATTATTTTTTTATTTGTATTTACAAAGTGGTGATGATAGAACAAATACAGAAATTTTTTTAAGAACATATATTCAAGGTATGATTATAACAGAAGTGACATTTTACATCGAGTGATGAGGGAAAATTCATTGGGAAGTAATTTTAAAAAATATTACAGTATTTATAAAACAGTTATGAAATTGTAATTAAAAGATTAAGAATCTGAATAAACAATTGAACTGTGAGGCATGACTGATTTTCTCTATTGGATAGATTCTAGAAGACAACCATTTTTTATTTAAACTTAGTTTTATTTATTGGTTTTAATTCACGTATCTTGTTAAAAAAATGGTTTCTTCTAGAATCTATGTTGAGATACTTTTTTCTTGAGGAAATGAAATCGTTCTATTGTGGGTTAATTTGATAATATAAATTTGTATATAAATTTTTGGATTCATTTGATTAATTATTATGAATATTTTATTTGATAATTCATTGGGTATATGTTGAATTGTTCATAGAATATGTTTCCAACATTCTAATGGAAAAGCTATAAAAACTGGACAAAAGTGGACATTACACATCACAAATCACTTACCCAACATGTATGAATCATTAAAATCATGAATTATTTCATGAAGTAAGTTTTGAATATTTTACAAGTCATGAAAAGGTTATAGAATGCCAATATCAAATTCACATTTTATACATTTGAAGAAAACTTCTTTCCTAAAAGCTATAATCATGAGAAGAATCATGTTATGAGTTACCATTACACATTGTGAGATGAGTCAAATATGTGAATCTAGAATATTCAGGTTTAGATTCATTTCAAAACCAAAATATGCAGTGAAAACCAAATATTGAGATTACGAAACATGAGAATTTTATACGTTGTGTAATTTCCTAACTATTTATTTTCCAGAGCACGCACAACAGCACATGACATTTAGGAACATCATTTTATCTCAATTATTATATAATTTTTCTCTCTTATTTCCCTCCTTACTCAACTCTATTAAATTCATTTCACCATTTTTATAAAATAATGTTTTTTTGATTGATATTCATGCATTCTTTATTTCTTTCATCAATGTTTATCATTCTGACATCCAACATCTCTTTCCCTTTCTATTTAAAACTAGATTTGAATTACCTTCATTCTTTTTTATTGTTTCAAATAATTATTTGATTGGATTATTTTTTGTTCTGATTATGAACATCTCTATTCGTGAACCCTCGACTACAGACTTTTGTATTTAAACTATGTTATTAATTATCTAATCACATCTCCAATTGTTTCTTCATTATAGGTTATTATTTTCATGAGAGGCTAAACTGCTTAGGGTAAGGGTCAATATAAGGGGTGTTCTAAACTTAATGAATCTATAAATTATATCTTGTTAATACTAATTATATTAAATAGGTTACATAACAACTATTTATTTAATTATTTTAGTAAACCCTAACCATGCGAAGTTACAAAGGAATAAAATTGGACAAATTAGATTAGACAAGGCTATGACCATTAACCTGTAACAAATTTTACCATAGAATCTATGATTAATGTATATAGGTTTTTAGATATATCGTTACCAAGGAATAGATTCATCTTAGATGGATCAAGTTGATTTGACCATAATAAACTAGTGATCTATGCACTACTTCTCTACCTAATCCCTTGAAAAATTCCATCATGGACCGAGATTGTCCTTTTTCCCTAAACCCTAAAATTGTCCATGACCCCTATCTTCTTTTTCAACCCAAACCATAAATCAATAGTATAAGTTAAATCCCAAACTCAACCAAATTTGTGAACAATAATCAATAAAGGGCTCAAATTCATTGGTTCATTGTCATCCAATCTCTCTTAGTGGGTTATACCCCACACTAATTCTCTACTATATCATTTTAGGCTGTTTAGTTTTGGAAAAATATTAATTATATTATGGCCACATCCCAAGTTAATTAAGAAATGCGTGCGGGAGCATCAGTCAAGTATATACATACCATGAAAGATTCCCTGCAATATTAAGCTAGAAAGATAAGATAGAAAATAGTAATAGAAACTTAGTGGATAGTAAATAGGATGTATCTCAAACCAAATAAATATAAAGTAACCTTATCCAAACATAAGGTGATCAACATGGTGTGTAGATAGACTAAACATCTAGTCTTTTGCACCCATAGTGAGAGAGTAACCTCATCCAACCAAGATAAGAGAAACACAAAAACAAGGTGGACTACCTCGTGCATCATTGCAATCCATGAAGGAGAGTAACCAAATCCAAATATCTGGATAAAAATATATATCAGCTCATCAAAAAGATTCTCAAACGTGAAAGGGGATATCCATCATACAATCCATTCTAGAAAAAAGTGCCTCAAAATATTTCCACATTTCATTAATGATCCACAACATCTTAAGTGTCTTCCCAAAATTAACTCTATAGAGCCATGTGCCTCACAACTATTCCACATAGTTGTGGGGGCATAATCTCAATTATAGAACCGGCACCCCAGTGTGTTAGGGGGTTTCAATCCAAAAGTATCCATAGGGTACATGTTCCCTGATTCATTATGAGGCTGAAATATGGTCATGAAAGACCCTTTCCAAATCTTATATGGGGTTTAACTCGATAAGTATTAGTATATTTCACAAGATGATGGGAGTTCCACTAAATATTTTGAGGACCCATGCCTCTGTGTGATATGGCTGTTCCACTATGGTCATTAGGGACATTTACCCTATCCAATTGGTGGGTTCCACATGGTAAGTAGAGGACCCACACCCATGATGATGTAGGGTTCCACAATATAGGTCAAGTACCCTTTCCCTGGTGTGATTTTGGGGTTCGAATCTTGTCATCAAGGACCCATGACCTATCTGATAGGGGTTCCCAATCAATAATTCGATGACTCGTTCACTAATTCCATAGTGGGGTTACACTCTAGTGTGTATGGTGATCCTCTATCTGATCTCTGTTATTTTTGGGATCCACCTAAATGAGTGTCATCTCAGGAATGTCTCACATTGTATACAAAAATCCAGAACCAAGGAAACTATTGTGTTATATGTTTAAAATACACCTAGGATAAGATACTCATGGGACAAAACCTAATTTCAAATGAAAGAGATATGAGAGTTTTAGGTTTTCTAAAATAGAACCATTGGGTGCCTAATGTTTGATGGGAACCACATGATGTTTTTTCCAGTCCATTTACTTGTCAGGTCCCTATAGTTACACGACTCACCAACCCATGTATCACTGCTCATTGTGTGGGGAGGCTAGAAAGAATGTCCAAGACACTCTGAGACCCTCCCATGTACCTTGGACATGTTTTTTTACTCAAGCCATGTACATGTACATTGGTACACAACATGTCACATCCTATAGGGTGCATCCCGTGTCTCTACCCATGTTCATGTACTTAGGCACATGGAATGCGCCAAAATATGTGTTATACCACACATCATATCCACCCGAAGAAGAGGTATAAGACATGTTGGGAGTCTACATGAAATTCATTCTTTAAAAATTTCCAAACCCTAGATGATGCATCATAGGGGCTACACCCCATGTGCTCATCATGATACATGTCGAATAGTGGGTTTTTTAGAATATCAAATGAATTATATGTAAACCTAATCTGATCATTATTCCTTAAATTTGGATTTATTCACGACCTAAAATCAGAATATATATCCTCTTCTAGAGGATTTTGACCATCCAATGCCCAGAAAACCAAATCATGCAGCTTCGCATGCACCACATCGCACCACACATGCATTAGGTTCTTCTGTGAATGAATATTTATTTGTTTATCATCTAAAAAATCACTCAAAACTCATAATATATCATAAATCATCATTTTTTTTCAATATTTCCATTTCACATGGATTCTTCATGTTTCTAGGGTGTTTGATCGGGCTTGGTACTGCCTTACAATGACAAACGGGGACTGTGGGGTCCAACTGGTGAAGAACATGAAAAATTATGGGAGTAAAGCATAATAAAAAAGGTTTAACCATCGTCTCCAAGTGTTCATGTCCCTTTATCAAGAATAGATATTTCTGTGGTTAGAATTAAATTTAATAATCAATGGAATTGGTACATGTGGGTATGCCAAGGTTCAATAATTGGTGTAGATTATAAATGGAATGATTCTTCTAAATCAATTTAATAAATAAGCGTGAAATCCACAAATTGATGTGTCCCAATTGGATATTGGATCATTCATCATCAAATAACACACTCACATATTAATAGAAGAGTTCACTGTATTCGTTGTACTCTGATCAGGTCTGATAAAGAGATTCATTATCATCACATGCAATTCACAAACAGAAGGAGGGAAAAATATCTGGTGTACTCTCAGGGTTTATACGGATTACCCTGGTAAAATATACATAGTGTTAATTTTATAGAATTAATCCATTGCATTAAATTAATTAATTAATTAATTTATTAATTTACTTATTCCAATAAATGTACCACCAATGGTTGAATTATTTGAACACCCCACATCAACCTATTTTAGGTTACACATACCGTAAATATATCATTCCAGACTCAACTATGGGACATAATTTTGGATCTAAAACATCATTTATGTGTTAAAAAAATTTATATAAGAAATTATTTTATCAATATAAAATATATCTAATATTTTTTAAAAAATAATTCTTGGAACATTTAGCATTGCAATCGCATATCATCTTAGTTCCTCGCTTCAAAAATATGTATCTAAATATTTCAACATATTACAAAGAAAAAACAAGGTCACTATAATTAAATTGAACAGTTTTATATAATTAATATTATATAATATTTAAAAATATAAAATAAAATGTTATAAATCATTTAATTTGTTATTAAATTACATAATATTAGGTACACTTAATGGTTAAACATGTTTTCTACAAAAAACATGTTTTTATATATTATAAGTTTTAATTTAAAAATTAATTTTCACCTAGTTAAAAATATATTAATATTAAATGGATTTATAATTTATGTTAATAATATAGAAATATTTTAATAGTGGCTTTCTTATATTTTTATTAAAACAAAAATTACTTAATTAATTAACTAGTTACCAAGGTAAAAACCAAAATTTTCAAGTTTAAAATAATAATTATAATGAATGAAAATAACTTTAAAACTTGTGTGTAAATTAATAGTAGAGTCCTGATTGACCTGAAAACCTCTCCACTGAATTATGGTCCACTATTGGATAAAATGACCATTTAATAGTGTCATGATATTGTTGAAAAATGATGGGTATTCATGAAAGTTACATTTTCACCACTTATAAAGGGGATCACTTACACCCTTTCAATACTAAAATTACCCTTCAAAATTTTCTTGAGAATATTCCCAATATTTAAATCTGAGAAGTTCAATGATCATATTTATTGCTTTGGTATCTACATGTTATCCTAATACAATCAATTTTAATATTTTCATGGTGTTCAACATGAAGAAGTTCAATGTCTTGATGTATGTATTACTCAATCCTCACAATTTTCTTCTTAATATTCATATTCAATACCTAATAGAACTATGGAAAGATAATTAATTTAGTATAATTAGTACAATTATGTGTTATTATATTAATTTATGTATTTATTCATTTTTATCAGTTAATAAAAACAAAAGAACATTGAGCCAGTTTATGTGCGGACTAGCGCATCCATAAAGCGACATCTTTCATTTTTCATCATAGACTCTCAAGGATGGTTTAAATGATGAAAAAATAAAAAAATATTATACATATAATGAAATTATTATTCTTAAAAATAATTTAATATCAACTTTTTCGCCCTCGTATTCGTTTAGAAGTGATAACGTTGACTATAAAAACATATGGATTACCGCCTCCACAATGTAACAATTTTAATTTATTTTATTTAGTATTTTTTATCAAAATATCATAATATATTATTCCCCAATATCAATAGAATATAAATACTATCTTTATAATTCTATAATAATCATATTATAACCAAATTTCCCCAAAATCATGCTTTTCTTTTAATTATAGCATTCTGATATTTTGGTAGATTTAACCTACGATATTAATGATCCTATAAATTTCATACATGAATGGTTATGTTAAAAATATTTATGGTAATTTGTATAATAATAATAAAATAAGTATTTTTTAGGTTCTTGAATGATTATATTCCACTTTCTATAATTGATATTAATAAAAAATCGTAACTAAATATCTAACTGCCTAAAAGGGACATATCAATTTATCTTTTATAATTTGAGTCCACTTTAGAATCTGATAACACTACATATATTTTTTCATAATGTAACAAAAAAACTACATATATATAAAAAATTCATGATATTATGAATCCTATTTTATAACCACATGGACAATTCCCAACATACCTAGAGGGTAGTGGAGAAATTTACTAGGAAACCTCAAGTAATCAACATGAATGAAAACTATATATTAAATTAATAAAATATAGTAATATATAAAAAATATAATATGAAATATAGATGAATATGTATATTAATAATGTTTTTAACAAACATAATTTTATTATTCATTATGTTAGACATGAACGCAAACTGATTCTATGCTTGAGATAAGTGTTTTTGCTTCTAAATTTTTATTCATTGAGATAAGATTTATATTCACCACTTCTTCCCATTTTTTGATATTAATATTTGGGTTGTATGTTTTTCTATAATAGTATTCACTGAATCTAATGAATTGAAAAAAACAATACACTTTCTTTATACAAGGTTATATGATTAAATTGATTTTAAGGTTGTAAGGTTTTTAGTTAACTCAAACATTGTTTCTTTGAGTATTAATTTTCCATGTTTCAATTACTATTTTTGTACTTCGTTCCTTGCACCCTATGATTTTATTTCATCATAATTTCACTTAATCTTTAATGGAAAATTAATTTTAAATTCCAAACATTTATCTTGATAACTATCCTCAGAAAAAAGTACATCATTTTTTTAGAATAATTTCAATCCCCTCTAATGATGGTTTTCCTTCCACACCCATATTTTTCCTTCATTACAATGTTCTCCTATATAATTAGAATTTTAATTATTTTTTATCTTATGTGACCTTAATATTTCCCTTCTCATATTTTCAATAATATGTTTTATTCATTATTTTATGATGTGGGATTTCAGAAAATTTATTTCTAAAAATTAAAATGGTTTCCCTTCCATGATCATTTGTTTGGTCAGCTGAACCACATTCCTAAAATTTCAGTTACACATTCTCTTTATTATTCATCCTTTTCTTAATCATTTTTCCATTTAGTTAATAAATTTTATATATAAATTTTATAAATGTATACTAACATTACTATTATATTTATTTATTAGAGAAATTATTAACCAAACCATATATTCCTTATTCTCTATGGTGTTAATTTACGGAATGTATACATAGTGAAATATTCTATTTATTGGTTAGGATATATTAGAAATCCATATACTTGTTATTAAATTATGAATTTTCATTTCTTCCAAAAGAACATTGGTTATCTAATGTATAACTATTTCATTCCTTGATATTATGAATCAATCATTCTTTATTTGTGTCAGACGGGGCTTGTAATGGCCAGTTGATGCTTCAATAGGTCACATGAAACAAACTAGATTTTTTATTTTAGTGTATGTCTTCCTAAAAAAATATTTCGTGGACACAAGGATTAGATTGTAATATTATGATTTCTTGGTTTAGGGAATTAAATTAGTTATCCAATATTATATATATCAATATTAATGAAAAATTTATTTCTATCCACATTATTTATTTATTTCCATTATTATGAAATGATTTATTAATCTTTCAGATTCATTTTATTTTTTATTTATTTTTAATATCTATTACATCCATATTATTTATGATCATATTATGCTCACTTAGGATCTTTTATCATCATAGTTTATGTTTACTCATACTTAGTGTTTGAGATGACCCCTTATTTTTTTTATATTTACCTAGGTTATGATGAAATATATTATACATAATATTTAATGAATAATAGATTGTGTGGAGATTTTTTTGGATATATTGGAGACTTATTAGAGAATGAATATCTATTTTATAAGAAATTACTAGGATTTATTAGTTTATGATTTATTCTAATTATCTAAATCTCTAATCCTAAATGTTCTTGGCAATGAATGCAATGAAATATTTTATTTTATATCAAGTAATTAAGGGATTGTTATATCTATAATATTAGAGTTTTTATCATAGTAGGGTTTAGATAAATCTATAGGTTATGATGTTATTTGTTAAGGGTAATTTAATTGTTATCAAGGGTTTACATGTTACAGTTGATCATAATTTCAAAGGAATAAATAACCCAATTTTTGAGGTAATATTTTTTATTTTATGTTTCTTAGGAATTAGTATGAGATATATTTAATGAAAACCCTAGGGAAAAGTCAGATCAATATTTCTGTATATATGATGTCATCATAAAGTTTTTCTAATGTAAATATTGTATGGTTATCCTAAAAATTAAATCCCTTTCATGATACTAGAATGTGGATGCAGTTATGGACCAAATGAACCTAAGGGTAATAACCCTAAAAATGGGTGGTTTTGTATCAACATAGTTTTTATTATATTGGAAAATGAGTGTGCCTAAGATGTTGCAACTAGATAGACACACCTAGGGGATATGAATTGGTTAATCACATTCTCTTTATAATCCATTTTGAAAAATTTTGGTTAAGGAATATGAGATAACCAACCCTAAAGAAACCTATATTGAAGCAAGAGTGATTTAGGTTGAACTGTATTATCATGTAAAACTTTTATTGTGTGAAATAGTTTGAGATTGAATTTTTCATGTGCTTGTATTATTATAATTTCTTTATGGTGTAATGTTTTCATCGCTCATGATTAACTCATTTTAGTTTATGTAATTGATGAATCTCAAAGGAACCATGTTAATAATGGCTTCTAAGAAAAATATATGCATTTTACAAATGAGGAATCTAATGGGAGAATAGTTGGATTGGGGATTATTTTTATTATGCCAAACCAACTATCAAAATTATGATTAACAATGTAAAATTACTTGATTTTAAAAATACACCAATTAAGATAATAATTTAATCCAATGGGATATCATGTGATTAATATGATGATAGAAATAATATTAAATTTACATGATTTAAAAAATATGGGAAGAAAAAAAATCTCAAAGTATTTGGAAAATGTTCTATCTATAGAAAAGGTTGGAATATAGAATATAATTTATGAGGAATAATAAAGAGCTCTGTTGACATGGTAAAAGGAAATAGATTTCATCCGGAGGCACCACTAACATTTCAAGGTCTTAAATCGGGAAATTTTTTCATTTCTGAAATCAATGACCCAATCCAAGGGATAAAAAATATGATAGGAATACTAAATTTCCATAAAAACGAACAAGATAAACAACATGGAACAAAAAAAATTTGTGAGTTCCAAAAAATGTTGTAGAGTGAGAAATATTGATCATCTAATCAATAATTACATGTGTTGTATTTCAACCTTATTATGCATACACCATTATACCTAGAATACATCCTAAAAACATCAAATCATGACGCTAATGAATATATGATGAATTATTAATAAAATATTATTATTGTACAATAATTTTATACTATGTATAATTTTATTAAAAAATTCCATTTCTGCTTTATTTACTTTAGTTGAAATTTTGGAGATGGATTGGTTCTCTATAGTCGGAGGAAATATCATTTGGACTAATATGATTGAATTTCATATTATCCAATGATATAATTTTAATAAATTAATGATTATGAACACCCTTTAGAATGAAATTATATATTGTGGTTCTTGATACTGAATAACGATACAATATTACCTCAAATAATTGGAGAAAAAATCAATATTAATGTCATGCCTATTATGAGGTAGAATATATATTTATAAGATTTTGAGTCTCATAAATCTATTAAAATCACATCCTAATGGAAATATATATTTTATATATACAAATATATTTTAATTGGTATGTAATAACTAAAATTGTGAAGAAAGAATTTATTTATGGCTGAGTGATGTAATTCCCTATGATTTTACTATATATGTTTTCCCTAAATAAACACTACGTTGATAAGTTGTTTGACATGTTACATTGAACTGAAATTTTCATATAAATTTTAGATAAATATTATTTAGATTTTTTAGGAATAATATATCCTATATTAAATAAACAAATATAAAAATTTTAAAATACATAAAAAATTGGATTACAAACACTTAAAGTTTTCAAATGTAATGTTTCAATAAAAGTAGTTTTCTTTACATATTTTATTTTCTTCTAAAAAATAAATTTATAAATTTGAAAATATTAATTATTAAAAATAAATTTGATTTTATATTAAACATTTCAAAATTTGAAAAGGAAGAAATTTTAATATTTTTCATAAATAATTAATTTTATGTGAATAGTGAAAATGTCGATTTTTTTCAAACCGTCACTTCTAATATATTGTCATAATACAATAATGAATTAATTATTTTCAAAACCATTTTTTAAATAATATATTTTTTATAGTAATATAAATCATTTAAAATAATTTTCAGTATTTCTATAACCCGTGTTTATAATTTCAGAAACATATGTTATATTTTAATCATAAAATAATTTTATTAGATTATGTTAAAATTATTTGTAATTTTTTATAGAAATTAAATCTAAAAAATGAATTTAGTATTTTAGATAAACATTTCTATATTTTTTAACAAGGTAAAATTCATTTTAATTTATAAAAGTATGATTACTGAGATTAAATTTTCTGACCCTGATAATATTGAAAGGGTTTATTACATAGAATTGTTTTATTAATGTTTGGAAATTATTATATAATAAAACAAATTAAAATATTTCATATAAGGAACATAATATCATGTTTAATAATAAAAACAAATATATTGTCAATCATTTATTTAGTAAGTAATATTACATACTATTATGAACACTTAATCATTATAACATCATTAAAAAATGTTTTTCTATATATTATATGTTTTATTTTAAAAATATATTTTCACATATTTATAAATATATTTACTTTAAATTGAGTATAAATTTATGTTCTTATGAAAAAAATAGACTAATATTATTTATCTTATATTTTTATTAAATCAGAAATTAATTTTTCAAAAACAGGTTACCATAGTAAAAATGAAAATGGTAAAGTGTAGAAAAAAATAAGGGTAAAAGACACAAAACATGTTCAGAAAATATTTGTTAATGAACTGTAGAGGATATATCATTCCAAACCCTTATAAAATTAGTTATAGACCAACTTTGGAACAATTTACCCCTGAATTATGTCATGATATAATTGAACAATTATGGGTATTCAAAAAAGTTCATTTTTCAACACTTGTAAAAGGGGATCACTTCCACCAGATAGATTCTAAATTTACCCGTCAAAATATTTATTAAAATATACCCAATTTTAATCTCTTATAATTCCCATTCACTTCATAAATCCCATAGTCACTAAAATTTATGCTAAGTCCATCAATTCGAATATATTTATCCAGAGGAAGTTCAAAGTCTCAATGTATATATTACTTATTCCTCACATTTTCTCCATGACATTTCCCTTACTAACCTACCAAAAAAACTGTAATAAAAACACCCCAAAATCATCGTTATAAAGAATTTTTATTATATTAATAGAATAAATAATATTTAATCATTTCCAATCTTTAAGAAAGTGAAAACAATGTCCATCGTGTGTTCATGGTGACTACCACCTCCAAAAGCAATGTCTTTTTTCATCACCACTCCTCGTGGATGGTATTAATGATAAAAATGATGAAAAAATGTTTTCTATATAATTCAATTATTATTCTGAAAATATAATTTATTTTATTCCTTTATCCCCACTCATTGGATGAGAAATGATAACATTAATCTTGCATAGCGGCAGACCACTACTTCCACAAAGTAATGGTTTTCATTTTATTCAAATATTATTTTTAATCTACCAAAATCTATTGAAATATGATTCAATAAATTATTAAAATATAAATAATATCACTATAATTATGATATAATATTATTATTACCAAATTACCTATAATCATTTTTATCCATTAATCATAGCATTTTGTTGTTTTGGTTAGTTTAACCACCTACATGAATGATGCAATAAACTTATTGATTGGATGACAAAAAGAACATATTTAATTTTTATATATGATAATAATTATTAAATAACAATTTTTTTATATATTGGAAATATTTTAATGGACGTTATACATTTGATATTACCAATACACAGTCATATTAACTTTACCAGCCTAAAAGAAACATATCAAATTACCCTTACTAATTTTAGTACATTATGGAAATTTATGAAATGGTGTATAATTTATTATAATGGAATAGTAAACTACAAAATCTATAATTTTATATTTTATGAAGTTATTTTACATAACCTTTGACAATGGTCAATATATAAAGAGTGCTATGGAAAAATTTACCAAACAACCTCAAGTAATTGACATGAAACAAAAATATATAAAATTAATAGTATATGGTAATATATATACCTTATAATATGAAATATATATGAAAATAATTATAATAAAGTTTATAATTAATCAAATTTGATTATTCATGATTTTAGTCACAAACAGAGAATGAATCAAGACATAATGTAAGTGGTTTGGCATCTCAATTTTGATTTATTGGGATATGTTTTTTATTAAGTAGTTATTCATATTTGTTTATATATATATATTTTATATATTTATTAATATCATAATTTTCATTAAATATATTTTTTTTAAAATCCATTCCATGTTTTCTATCTACGGGTTCTTAATTCCTGTGATTTAATGTAATAAGACATTTTCTTAACTCAATCCCACTTTCTTTGTGTTATATTATATCATGTTGAACCTATTAGTTATATAATTGGTTTTAACCAACCTAATATTCTGTTTCAAGTTAGTTTATCTTCCTCTATGAATTAATTTTTTTTTTAAATTATAAGATTTTATCTTGACTAATTTCTCCCATAACCATTATATTATAGTTATGAATAATTCCCACCATCTCTAATGATGGTTTCTCTTGCATGTCAATATTTTTTCTTTCCCACCAATGTTATCCTTTATAATAGAAAATTAAAATATGAGTTTTCTTATGTGTCATTTATATTTACCTTCCCCTCATTTTAAAAGGGTGTTTTATTAAACCTTTTTATGAAGTTATATTTCGACAAAAAATTTTAAATATTCAAATAGTTTTCCTTATATGATTATTTATTTGATCTTCCGAACTACTGTTGTTATTATTTTTCTATATTTTCCTCAATATTATTTTAGTCTATTTCATATATATTTTTTATATGTTCTCCTTATATATATATAGTAAATTTACTATTGATTTATTTTTTGGGGAAATTATTAATTTAATTGTATACCCATTATTCTCTATGGTGATAGTTCAATAATTTCTTAGGTAGAATGATATTCCATTTATTGATTTTGGAAATATTGAAAATTCATTTACTTGATTTTTCAATATTTTTTAATTGATTATTATAGAATATTTGTTATGAATTTTATATCATATAGGTTTTTCCATTATAAATAATCATTAGAGTTAATAAATGACATGTGTGGCCCAAAATACCCACTTGATGCCTCGATTAGTATCATGAGACTAACTAGATGTGTTATTTTGTGTATTAATTCCCACAATAAAATATTTTGTAGACACATGGCTTGGAAAATAAGATCATTCTATTTAAGATCATGATGTATTTGTTTTGGCCTATGAATTAATGGTCTAAAATTATGCATCACATCGCCAAGGAAACAATTGATGTTATCAAAGAGACCTATTTATTTCCATTATTAGAAATAGACATATTATTCTTTAATTTTCATACTATTGTGGAAATAGATTTATTATAGATGTCTTTCATATTATTTGTGATCATCTTGAGTTCACTTATGATCATTGATTGTCACCATCTATGTTTTCCCTTACTAGGAATTTAGGTTCACCTCTTCTCATGTTCCAATTTCCCCATGTTATGAAAGAGATGTATTACAATTGGTATGTATAGATGAGTAAATTGTGTGGAAAAATTATTAGAGATGTCTAATAATTGTTATATATTAAGAAGTTTGTTAAATAGTGGAAAACAGATCCACTGGTTGAGAAATAATCAAACATTAATTGTTTATGACATGTCTTAATTTTCTAAATATCTATATATAAAATCTCCGAGGAATGATTTTAATGTTATATTTTCTTTATTTAATTTAAATTCTGGGTGATTAGGTCTGGGGGTCTATAATTTCAACCATCACAACTCCTTCCCAATCATATTTCCATGCCAACCATCCTTTCCCACCATCAAACACTTCCATCATGAAATATCATATGAAAAATTGCTATAGATATCCACAAAAACTATGGATGTTTTATTTAAAAACATCTCATATGGTAAATCATAAACCATAATATTTATACTTATATACATAAGAAATATATTATTAATTGGGAATTCAAATATTCAACCAATTCAAGGATCAATTACATAATGAATATTATTAACCATCATTACGAGCTGTATTTCATGGATGGTGCACTTGGAATATTCATATAAAAGGATTTCACAATTATGACTTTATAATTATACTCACAACATAATACTATCTCCATATTAATTAACATATTAATATTTTATCCGGATTTTAATTCATTACATAATTACTACATTATTTTATTTTGATCTTCAAACTTAATCAAAACATAAAATAATAAATTATCAATCTAATTTAAATCAAGTTGTAATAACAAGATGTCATCATTATCAACATGGAATAAAAAATAATTAACTATTTAGTTATATTAGAATGATTGAATAAAAATTCACTCAAAGTATTTAACAATCATTGACATATATTTTTCACCAATTTGTTCATTTGTATCACATTATATTTCCATTTAAATTATACATCATTAATTCCTTCCATGTTTAATAAGAAATAGGAATTCATCAAAACATTTCATGAATTCATACACGTTATGTAACAACAATTCATAACTCTAGCATGATTTTTAATTAAATTAACTCATACATAAAAAATATATTCAATCGTAACTAACTTTTAAAATAATTATTCTATATTAATAGATTATTTAAAATTATATATTAACAAATGTTAAATTATAAATCACGCTACTAAAAAATCACTTTCATCTTTTGAACTTAATCATTAAATTAATCATCAATAAAATGATTAATCATTGATGATTCAAGAAAAATTTATTAGGGGAAATAATGATCCTTTTGAACTGATTCATCCTAAATGAAACATATCATCTTACCATTTATATTAATTTAAAATGAAACATTAAATTAATAACATACATTTATAGGTTTTTTAATTAACGTGAACTAATGTTCAAATTAAAATACTGAAAAATGAATTTTGTATAATGTAGATCAAGAAACGTATTATCACATGAATTTATATGAAATTTTGTTTAAACTATAATTAATAATTTTTAAAAAATTAATTTCAACATAAAAAACACAATAAACATAATTAAAAATCAAAATTTTAATATAAACACAACCTATTATTAAGATTCATGCACCCTTCTTAAATCATCTACTATACAATAAATTAATTTTAACCAAAACATGAATATTTGGTTGTCATGTTCCTTATTTCAAATCATAGAAGGAAAAAATTCCCAGGTTCTAGCAGGTATATCATGACATTATGTGTTCTGGAATCATCAATAATAGGCCCTAAATATCTATGCTCTCTCAAATATCATACCTTCATCATAGTATAAGTTATATGAGTGTATTTTTTATTGAACCCATATAAGACTCACCTATTTTTAACTATTAACTCCATCATATAAAACATCCAAAATATATGATACAACTTTTCATGGACCTTCCCTTACAAAAACCCCTCTTAGGTATACAGGGGAAACAAGTGTGACCCACTGACTACCACCTCCAATAATCCATGTGATAGTGACTAGAACCCATAGTATCTACCACACATATCAGAGGAAGTAACCTCATAATTATTCATAATATAATAATAACCACTAATAATATATATATATATATATACAAAAAGTAAAACAATTCAGAATTGAAGATCATCCCCACATGTCAATGAATATAAGGAAAACCAAGACAATGTAATGATGGCATCCTAGAATATACTCCAACAACCCAAAACAATAGTACCCCAAATCTCCATTAAACTATACTAGGAAACATATCACTAAATATATAAAGGGGAGAGGAATTGGGAGTTCATAATAAGATCGTATTTCTAAATATTATATCATCCATATGAAGAAAATTGGTTGGCAAAGACATGTGTGAGATCAAATAATCAGAAGTATGAGAAAATCAAATATATGAACTATTCTAATAAGTAAATAAATAAGTAAATGTAATTTCAATTAGTAAAAATTCCATAACATTTTCATGAATAATATACATTCATCATATTTGATTAATAATCCACTAATTAAAATAAATAATGGTGAAATATCATTTTTAGAATAATATATTAATAAGAGAAAGTGTTCAGAACCAAACATCCACACATTTATCAATTATAATTAAACCATGATATCAAAAATAAAATGACAATATTTAAATATTGGTGAACCCATTTTTCTAAATTTACATGAATCAAAAGAGAAATACTAGTTTCATGTCACTATCATAATAGATTAACCACATCACTATCATAATCACATCACCACCATGACCTTATAACACCACATCACCACAAGAACCCCACCAATATATCTACAACCACATAACAACCACCACTACATCATAACATAATCATATCATCAACTCATTCTATAATTGAGACCATATCAACGGCAATATATGACTTAACATTAATCCACCACAACCTAGGGATATGAGTACATGTCATATCCTCAAGACATTAAATTCCTCAAATATGTGTACATGTAATATGATTTAGTCATTACAGACCACACACACACATATAGACACATACACTATACCTTAAGACATAATTTAAATATATATAATGGATTATGACCTTAACTATTGTGAAATTCATTACATAATTGAATTTTTGATTTTAGAGAAAGGGTCGTTTTGAGAATTGGGATTCATATCCGAAATATTTAAATTAGAGTATCATAAGGAGATGTTTTTGGACATGGATCGAGGATTTGGAGGTTTCATAGATGTTTGGTTGAATCTGGAGAGATATTGGTGGAATTTGAAATTTTGGAAAGAGGTGTACCTTATCACATGATCATTATACAATTAGGGGAATATGTGTAATGAATCTATTATAGGTGTGTTTTCATAATGTATGTTTGAACATTTGGATAATAGATATTGAGAAAACATGAAAATCGTTAAATTTAAATTGTAGAATGGGTTTCATAGATGTAATATGGTTTCATAATCTATGTGACCAAATCATGTGGGTTGTTCAACCATGGAAAATGAGAGCTACACTATTGGATCATGGTTTAGAAAAACCATGTTTCCAATAAATGCAGCTATAAAAATGTTATTATAAGGGGAGAAATTAAAATTTCCCTTATTTAATTTTAATCCCTCACCTTCTGACTTCTCCTACCTCATGTTCATGGACTATGGTGTCGATGTACCCCTAGATTCTCAATAGAATCCCCTTTAATATGGGTGGTTTTGTGAATATTCTTTCACTGATTCAGTTGATTTCCTTATCCTTTTCCCAGTTGTTCTTCTACTCTATCTTTATCAAAATAGTTTGGTTCTCAAGATTATATTTTTTTTATAATTCCACCATATAATTAATGAATTTTTATTATATGATAGGGATTTATCTCGATATTTCTAGAAGATGTTCCATATCAATGAACACATGATGGTGAATATATTTTCAATGAAGGCACATCACTCGATTAATTTTTACATCATTTTTACATAGATTAAATTAAATTATAAATTAAATTAATGAAGCATGTTTGATAATTTTTAGGGCTTAGGTTAAGGTTAACGTAAGGTGTAGACCAAACTTCATTGTTTAATGTTTTGGTGTGACATGATGAAATGATGAGTTTTTAGGTATTTATTCCTAATTGAAAGAATTTTGAAAATTATTTTTGTGTTGTATAATTAATTATTTCTTATGTTTTGACATGATGTTAGAACTCATGTTTTGATGCGAGATTAGAAAAGACTTTGAAGAGATTTGACATGAGTAGTTGAGCATTATTTTTATGAATGTGATATGTTGGGTCACCACTTAATAATTATAAAATTTTATTTATAATGAAATCAATAGTTTTATTAATTGTACACTGTGAAAATTGAATGGTTACATGTGAAACATTGGACCCTGGAGAATTGTAGATTCCTTGGCCAATGATGGACAAGGGATTTTATATGGATGTTTGTAATGGGACATAGACTCTCGAGATCTATAAATCAAAGGAATTGGATAATATTAGTAAACATGGAGTGTTTTTCTAACTATAGAAGTAAGTATGTAACACCCCAGGTAAATAAAGAATATGGCATTTCATATTTATCCATATTTGTGAATAAAATATTGAAATGACTTTAAAGGGGACGTTATGCTTAATGGCGTACCCAACACGCAACAATGAGTTTCTTGGGAATCTTTCATTGCACTCTAATAATAAAATAATATTATTTCAAATGATAGTTAACATGTAGCCATTTTATTGGCGGGAATGGATAGAAATAACTAAAATATTATTATATATGTTTTTTTAAATGTTTTTACATTTATACAATAAAAGATAAAGGCTTAAAATACGGAAAGAATTCAATTTTAGGCGTATATGCCCTAGTTTTCACTAAAGGTTCACTTATCACCTTTTGATGGAGAACCGTCATTAAATATAGTTTTGTTCACTCTTAAACATTCTTTTGGACCAAAAAAACTCTTATTAAGAATCGGGACATCAAAATTTACTTTGTGTAAATTTTTGGTATCTTTCCGATAAAGTTCATTTTTTTAATGAATAGTGTAAAATGTTGTATTTTAATTCAAAACCACTTTTTAATCTAATTTATTTATATGATTAGATTATATTTTGAATTGGTTTTAAAGTGAAATTAGAAAATATTTTTACCATTAAATCCAATAGTGGTCGTTGGAATTAATTTCACTTTGAAATCAGACTTAAACTAGTGTCAATCTTTTGATACTTATTGTTTTATAAAAACATGCTATTTGCTCTAACAGCGGGAATTAATTATTAAATTAATTAATGTGACTAATATGTTTTGAATTTTGTAAAACGGACTTCATTTTTGAATTCGGAATATCAAATATAGCTTACGGTGAATTTTTGGGATTTTTCTGAAAAACTTCAATTTTGATGAATAGTGAAACCACTAAGTGGTACTTATAAAAGCTGATTTTTCGTTTAAATGAAATTTTACCACTTATGTGTTTTGAATTTCAAAAATCCGACATACATGGTTGTCATTAAGAAGTAAAATGTGGTTCAATGGGATAAAAATAATTTTTTGCTGAATAGTAACTTATTAAATTTTTAATCGCGATTAGTGGTAATTAGTGTAGTTTAAGGTATAAATAATTCTTTAATAATATGAAATGACCTAGACACATGTCCCAAACTTATTGGTTGTGTCATGGCCGACCAAGACAAGCCATGGGTCAACTTGGGGACCCCATGGATCCACTTGTTTGGGAAATGACATAAATAACATTTTATTTAATGTAAAAGTAAAATTGACACAAACATGATATTTTTTACTAAAACAATTTTTATGTGGGTTTATACAAGTCATCATTTTGATTATAAATATTCATTGGAAATATAAAACGATTTCCTACATCATAGTATTTTTTTTATAATTTTTAGACATTAAATAAATTAAATTATTTATGACATAATAATGATGCAGCGATGACATCATTATTTGAAGATTTAAATAAAATGGGAAGATAATGTAAAATCTGTGAACTACACATGTCCAAAACATATTGTATGAGTGGATTTAGAAGCCTTATCACCTTATCCACGAATTATATCAATGTGGGACCTTTTAAAACCGAAACACATTTTCAAATAAAGTAATATTTCTTACTTTCCAAAAGTGCCCCTCCTCTCCTCTTATAAAAGGCCCCCACCTCTACCTCATTTCACACACTCCTCAAGCCTTTGGCTCGGCCAACCCCTGCCCATTTACTCTCTCCACATCTCTCTACTCATCCTAGAGGATTCCCTTTGGGAATAATCCTTTCAATGGAAGCCTTTAGGCTCAAATCAAAAAGAGTTACACTTTTAAAGGTAATTCATTCTCTAATGTTCATTTGTTTTATTTTGCTTCTCCAACCCCCTAAACTCTTTTTATTTATTTCTTTTGTAACAACAACAGTATCTTCAATATACTAGGATGTTGTTATAATATTTATTCGAGCTACACTCTCACAAAACTACATCAAATGGTTAAAGAACATACGGTTTCCGTGGATGGCGAAATTCTGCCTCCCGAAACGATGATTGTTCAATATTCATCTAACGCCTTCAAAGGTGGCCATTATGATGTAACTGTTTTTATATATGATATATAATATGTTTATGTTTTCCTTAAGCTTCTGTTTTTTTCATTTTGGGCATACCTTTATGGTTTCCGTTATGGTTAAACGCGATATCTTCATTTAAGGAAGTGCGGACTACCGCCCCCTCAAAGTGATTTGATTCGTTAAATACCATATGTGGGATGTATAAAGGATGGAACTATGATATTATATATTATATTATACTGTAATTATAATATAACTTTATATCATTATTATTCCATTCTATAAAATACGAAATAGAAATGAAAGTAGCGTTCATGCGTACGTACGGCTTACCGTCTCCATGAACGGTGCATTTCATTTCTTACCTCTAAATGATTATGTAATGTTATAAATGAATGCATGTACTGGATATATATGACATATATTATATCTAAATCATGAATACAATACTGTATATAATAAACATTTGGCCACACGAACAACATGTAATTGTATGAAGTCCACTTTCGACTTAAGAACCAAATATCGGCAAAACAAATATTATTAACTTAAATGATTACATAATGTTTATGACATGGTAATAAGTGATATAAAAGGAATAATGAACTTGAAAAAGGTTCTTAAGGAAGTATAAATTAACTCAAGTTTATTATTCAAGAGATTAAAGAACGATCGAGTCAAGTCGGACCCGAGGTAAGGGATCCTACAACTCTCTTTCTTTTTTTAAGTACACTCTTTTATGTCATTCCTTTTAAAGCTCATATTTCTTGTTATTGGGATGATATTTTATACTAATCCTACTGTAATTTTTATGTTCATGTGATGAGAGACCGTATTCTCTCTCATCAATCCATATTCGGAAGTTTTATGTGGCGCCGTTAGGCTGCCGAGTTTTCGTAAGAGATTTTTCATCTCACTTTTATTCCCGTGAGATTTATGCTACATTTGCCACAAATTCCATTGAGTGGTGTATGTACTGACCATTATTATACTCTTTGTGTAATATACTTTCGTTTATGAGTATTTACATCAATGACCTATTGTCCTTCTTTCATGGGGTGTATGTTTTGAAAGATACCCAAGTCGGTAAGGGGACCTTTCACCCTCCTTTTTTTTAAAAGTCTTCTTTTGTTGGGTATTTTAATTTACATATTGTTATGTTGGGATATGTTCTCATATATACTTATTGATGTAAATTTTATGTCCAAGTGATGAGATACACTTTTTATCTCTCATCAACTCATTTTGATGTGATGTCGTTAGGCTGTCAAGGGAACTTTTTATCCCAATTTCGATTTCTTTGGGTTCAACTTGTAGTCATTGAATATGTCATCCATTGAATATGTGTGAATGACCTTTTATTGTTTTACACTTAATATCCACTTATATTGGGTGTAAATATATATTTTTCACACATATTTTTGAGATTTATTTGTCCTTAATTTAATGATACCTTCTTTATAAGGGATTTCATCACATTTGGCATTTCTATTGAGGGTTCATTGTTGTTATGCACCAATTCACTCTTATATGGTGTATATACTGTCCTTTGGAGTATTATATCATGAATCCTTTTATTCTCATGATATTATAAAGTTCTAACTAAATGTTATTCCTCGATTATTATATTCATGTGTCTCTAATTTTGGTAAAACCCCTTTAACCAAAATATCGTTTTAAATGTTTTAATTATTTGTTCTTATTAATATCCATGTTTTAAAAATGGTTTTAAGGATTTATTTATATGGATATTAATGGTTTGAAATGTTAAAAGCTTCAAGGTGGTATGGGACACTTTGATTAAAAAATCTCTTTATTAAGTGTTTTAAATGGTTTTGGAAATGGTTTCTTTTTGAATGGATTCATTATTTCAATATCCTAAAATGTTATATTGTGATTGAAATGTGGAAATGTTATGTTTCCTTTATTCATGTTTATGTGATACGATTATGTTATGGTTCTTGGGAATTGTTATGAAGAACGGGTGGTTCCGTGATAAACTAAGGGCGGGTGAGCCTGATATAGCTCTCCAATGCATTGGGTAACGCGAAGGAGTGAAACGTTAAGGTTTCTCCGAAGCGATTTAGGGAATATACCGTGATGGGTATTCCAAACGTAACCAAGAGGGTTACTCCCTACGTAAGAATGTTATGAATGCCTCAAGTTACCTTTATGTCTTATGTTTTCTATGATTTATTCATGGTTTGATGAGGTATGTTAAAGTGCCAATGTTTTATGGGTAAAGTATGATTTCATTCTCATGTATATATGAACTCATGTTTCCTTTCCATATTTTTTTTAACCCTTACTGATCTTTTTATGCTCATCCCAAGTTTTTGAAATGTTTTTCATAGGTCAAGGGAAAGGTACATGATGTGATGATAGTGTCAAGGATGTATCAAGAAAGAATCCGTGTTATATTTTAAATATGTTTCCGTTGATGGGAAGAATGAATACTGTCTTTTATGTAACCACTTTGTTTAAATGAGGAATGTAATGCAAGTTTCATGATCTAATTCTCTAAAACTCTAAACCTGAAAAGATCCTCAATTTTTAATCTTGTAATAACTCAAGATTAAGTAAGGTTTAAGGCTGGGGCCTTATAGTTGGTATCAAAGGCCGGTTTAGATAAATTTAGAGGTTAGGGTATTATTTAAGCATAAGTGACATTACCATAATGGTAAGGATTTCAGAAAGAGTCCTAGTTTTAGATAAAGTGAATGAGTAAGTATATCTTAGTGTTTATCTTACTCATTAGTACATGATGGTTTTTTTGATATACTCACACTGACCTTTTTGGTTTTAGTAAATGGATGGATCTAGAAGGCACCAAAGTGACAATGGGTTTGAAGGAAACTGTGGTGGTTCTCTGATTAAGATACTGGATAAGTTGGGGGATTCAATGAGGAATCTCATGGTTTTTCTAAACCAACTATCAAGGAGTCATGATCAACCACTTGAACCTTGGTGAGTTCTCTAATGCATCATGTACGAGATGGACAACTCGATGTGGAAATTCAGGTAATAATTATTAAGGTAACCATTAGGGTTTATATAATCCTTACTTTTGAGGTAATTATGGGTTATTATATGATATGATGGAAAATGAAGGGCATGAGATAAACTTGAGGTTAAAATATGATATAATTATTCTTGAGGATTTTATCTCATTTTGGGGAATGTTTTCAGAATTATATAGTTTTGGAAAAAGGACAACACGTAGACCGTGTGACATCCCGTCGCGTCGGACAAAGCTGCGGGAATCGAACCCACAACCAAAGTGCGACTGGTATTTATCGCCTACCACTGGACTACGTGAAGTCCCTGGTTAGTTTGACTGATTCATTCTAGTTATATGATTTTATGAATTAAGAGTAAGTTGATTTTGGGTTATTTATGAGAATGATTAACCTATCATGGAGGATATGTGATTAGGTTAATTACTTTTCAAAACGAGACTTTAGGAGCAACTGATATTGTTTGGAGATAAATGTTATGATTTAACTTGGAAGACTATGTGACTAAATCCTTAAAATATTTGGGTTTCAATCCTAATTTGGTTTACTTTGAAGAATTTTATGGACAAATTGATTATAGAATGGTCCTCGTTGAACTTTGGGTTTTGTTGGACAAATTTTGGAGGTTAAGAATAGATTTTCTTTTTATAAAGGGTTATCCTTTTCTGGATTATCTGACCTTGTACTAACCTTTTTGGCTTTGGTTTTGGTTAAATCCTAAAGATTTGGGATGTATATAGTTCTATTTTGTGGATTAGGTGATTCTCTAGAAGTTGATTATAGTACTCTTAATGTGAACAAGTTTTCCTAAATACTCGCATTTTGGAGAAAATATGAGTTTTTGTAAAGAATCTAATAAAAGTTGAGAGTCAACCTGATAAGTGATTATGTTTCCTTATGAAAAAATTCCTTAATAAAAAGAAACTTAAAACAAAAATGTTGTATATTAACTTTTCCTACTGGGGAATCGAATATCGTTTAACCCATCACAAGTTTGTGATTTTCTCATGGTTAACTTTCTCCTAAACATGTTTTCTATCACTCTCCATCAGAACATGACCCTATGTTTTCTCCTCCATGTCCATGTTTTCATACTTGGAATCCTAGTATGGTTAACTCAGGTGACCTTTGTACTTGTCTTTCTTTATTTTAAAGTGTTTGTTTTACCGACTTTTGCTCCGATGTGGGACTTTCAAGGATGTCTCCAAGCACAATTTTAAAATTGCGAGGACACAATTCCCAAAAGGGGGGAAGGATGTAACACCCCAGGTAAATAAAGAATATTGCATTTCATATTTATCCATATTTGTGAATAAAATATTGAAATGACTTTAAAAGGGACTCTATGCTTTATGGCGTACCCAACACGCAACAATGAGTTTCTTGGGAATCTTACGTTGCACTCTAATAATAAAATAATATTATTTCAAATGATAGTTAACATGTAGCCGTTGTATTGGCGGGAATGGATATAAATAACTAAAATTTGATTATATATGTTTTTTTAAATGTTTCTACATTTATACAATAAAAGATAAAGGCTTAAAATACGGATAGAATTAAATTTTAGGCGTATATGCCCTAGTTTTCACTAAAGGTTCACTTATCACCTTTTGATGGAGAACCGTCATTAAATATAGTTTTGTTCACTCTTAAA
This sequence comes from Viscum album, assembly GCA_963277665.1. NCBI lineage: Eukaryota > Viridiplantae > Streptophyta > Magnoliopsida > Santalales > Viscaceae > Viscum > Viscum album. The sequence goes on along the minus strand of OY728165.1, from coordinate 1,829,779,437 downwards.
CATTCTTTTGGACCAAAAAAACTCTTATTAAGAATCGGGACATCAAAATTTACTTTGTGTAAATTTTTGGTATCTTTCCGATAAAGTTCATTTTTTTAATGAATAGTGTAAAATGTTGTATTTTAATTCAAACCCACTTTTTAATATAATTTATTTATATGATTAGATTATATTTTTAATTGGTTTTAAAGTGAAATTAGAAAATATTTTTACCATTAAATCCAATAGTGGTCGTTGGAATTAATTTCACTTTGATATCAGACTTAAACTAGTGTCAATCTTTTGATACTTATTGTTTTATAAAAACACACTATTTGCTCTGACAACGGGAATTAATTATTAAATTAATTAATGTGACTAATATGTTTTGAATTTTTTAAAACGGACTTCATTTTTGAATTCGGAATATCAAATATAGCTTACAATGAATTTTTGGGATTTTTCTGAAAAACTTCAATTTTTGATGAATAGTGAAACCACTAAGTGGTACTTATAAAAGCTGATTTTTCGTTTAAATGAAATTTTACCACTTATGTGTTTTGAATTTCAAAAATCCGACATAAATGGTTGTCATTAAGAAGTAAAATGTGGTTCAATAGGATAAAAATAATTTTTTGGTGAATAGTAACTTATTAAGTTTTTAATCGCGATTAGTGGTAATTAGTGTAGTTTAAGGTATAAATAATGATTTAATAATATGAAATGACCTAGACACATGTCCCAAACTTATTGGTTGTGTCATGGCCGACCAAGACAAGCCATGGGTCAACTTGGGGACCCCATGGATCCACTTTGGTTGGGAAATGACATAAATAACATTTTATTTAATGTAAAAGTAAAATTGACACAAACATGATATGTTTTACTAAAACAATTTTTAAGTGGGGTTATACAAGTCATCATTTTGATTATAAATATTCATTGGAAATCTAAAACGATTTCCCACATCATAGTATTTTTTTTATAATTTTTAGACATTAAATAAATTAAATTATTTATGACATAATAATGATGCAGCGATGACATCATTATTTGAAGATTTAAATAAAATGGGAAGATAATGTAAAATCTATGAACTACCCATGTCCAAAACTTATTGGATGAGTGGATTTAGAAGCCTTATCACCTTATCCACGAATTATATCAATGTGGGACCTTTTAAAACCGAAACACATTTCCAAATAAAGTAATATTTCTTACTGTCCAAAAGTGCCCCTCCTCTCCTCTTATAAAAGGCCCCCACCTCTACCTCATTTCACACACTCCTCAAGCCTTTGGCTCGGCCAACCCCTGCCCATTTACTCTCTCCACATCTCTCTACTCATCCTAGAGGATTCCCTTTGGGCAGAATCCTTTCAATGGAATCCTTTAGGCTCAAATCAAATGGAGTTACACTTTTAAAGGTAATTCATTCTCTCATGTTCATTTGTTTTATTTTGCTTCTCCAACCCCCTAAACTCTTTTTATTTATTTCTTTTGTAACAAAACCAGTATCTTCAATATACTAGTATTTTGTTATAATATTTATTCGAGCAACACTCTCACACAACTACATCAAATGGTTAAAGAACATACGGTTTCCGTGGATGGCGAAATTCTGCCTCCCGAAACGATGATTGTTCAATACTAATCTAACACCTTCAAAGGTGGCCATTATGATGTAACTGTTTTTATATATGATATATAATATGTTTATGTTTTCCTTAAGCTTCTGTTTTTTTCATTTTGGGCATACCTTTATGGTTTCCATTATAGGTAAACGCGATATCTTCATTTAAGGAAGTGCGGACTACCGCCCCCTCAAAGTGATTTGATTCGTTAAATACCATATGTGGGACGTATAAAGGATGGAACTATGTTATTATATATGATATTATACTGGAATTATAATATAACTTTATATCATTATTATTCCATTCTATAAAATACGAAATAGAAATGAAAGTAGCGTTCATGCGTACGTACGGCTTACCGTCTCCATGAACGGTTCATTTCATTTCTTACCTCTAAATGATTATGTAATGTTATAAATGCATGCATGTACTGGATATATATGAAATATATTATATCTAAATCATGAATACAATACTGGATATAATAAACATTTGGCCACACGAACAACATGTAATTGTAAGAAGTCCACTTTCGACTTAAGAACCAAATATCAGCAAAACAAATATTATTATCTTAAATGATTACATAATGTTTATGACATGGAATAAGTGATATAAAAGGAATAATTAACTTGAAAAAGGTTCTTAAGGAAGTAGAAATTAACTCAAGTTTATTATTCAGGAGATTAAAGAACGATCGAGTCAAGTCGGACCCGAGGTAAGGGATCCTACAACTCTCTTTCTTTTTAAGTACACTCTTTTATGTCATTCCTTTTAAAGCTCATATTTCTTGTTATTGGGATAATATTTTATATTACTCCTACTTTAATTTTTATGTTCATGTGATGAGAGACCCTATTCTCTCTCATCAATCCATATTCGGATGTTTTATGTGGCGCCGTTAGGCTGCCGAGTTTTCATAAGGGATTTTTCATCTCACTTTTATTCCCGTGAGATTTATGCTACATTTGCCACAAATTCCATTGAGTGGTGTATGTACTGACCATTATTCTACTATTTATGTAATATACTTTCGTTTATGAGTATTTACATCAATGACCTATTGTCCTTCTTTCATGGGGTGTATGTTTTGAAAGATACCCAAATCGGTAAGGGGACCTTTCACCCTCCTTTTTTTAAAAGACTTCTTTTGTTGGGTCTTTTAATTTACATATTGTTATGTTGGGATATGTTCTCATATATCCTTATTGATGTAAATTTTATGGCCATGTGATGAGATACACTTTTTATCTCTCATCAACTCATTTTGATGTGATGCCACTAGGCTGTCAAGGGAACTTTTTAACCCAATTTTGATTTCTTTGGGTTCAACTTGTAGTCATTGAATATGTCATCCATTGAATATGTGTGAATGACCTTTTATTGTTTTACACATAATATCCACTTATATTGGCTGTAAATATATATTTGTCACACATATTTTTGAGATTTATTTGTCCTTAATTTAAGGATACCTTCTTTATAAGGGATTTCATCACATTTGGCATTTCTATTGAGGGTTCATTGTTGTTATGCACCAATTCACTCTTATATGGTGTATATACTGTCCTTTGGAGTATTATATCATGAATCCTTTTATTCTCATGATATTATAAAGTTCTAAATAAATGTTATTCCTCGATTATTCTATTCAAGTGTCTCTAATTTTGGTAAAACCCCTTTAACCAAAATATCGTTTTAAATGTTTTAATTATTTGTTCTTATTAATATCCATGTTTTAAAAATGGTTTTAAGGATTTATTTATATGGATATTAATGGTTTGAAATATTAAAAGCTTCAATGTGGTATGGGACACTTTGATTCAAAAATATATTTATTAAATGTTTTAAATGGTTTTGGAAATGGTTTCTTTTTGAATGGATTCATTATTTCAATATCCTAAAATGTTATATTGTGATTGAAATGTGGAAATGTTATGTTTCCTTTAATCATGTTTATGTGATACGATTATGTTATGGTTCTTGGGAATTGTTATGAAGAACGGGTGGTTCCATGATAAACTAAGGGCGGGTGAGCCCGATATAGCTCTCCAATGCATTGGGTAACGCGAAGGAGTGAAACGTTAAGGTTTCTCCGAAGAGATTTAGGGAATATACTGTGATGGGTATTCCAAACGTAACCAAGAGGGTTACTCCCTACGTAAGAATGTTATGAATGCCTCAAGTTACCTTTATGTCTTATGTTTTCTATGATTTATTCATGGTTTGATGAGGTATGTTAAAGTGCCTATGTTTTATGGGTAAAGTATGATTTCATTCTCATGTATATATGAACTCATGTTTCCTTTCCATTTTTTTAACCCTTACTGAGCTTTTTATGCTCATCCCAAGTTTTTGAAATGTTTTTCACAGGTCAAGGGAAAGGTACATGATGTGATGATAGTGTCAAGGATGTGTCAGGAAAGAATCCGTGTTATATTTTAAATATGTTTCCGTTGATGGGAAGAATGAATACTGTCTTTTATGTAACCACTTTGTTTAAATGTGGAATGTAATGCAAGTTTCATGATATAATTCTCTAAAACTCTAATCCTGAAAATATCCTCAATGTGTAATCTTGTAATAACTCAAGATTAAGTAAGGTTTAAGGCTTGGGCCTTATAAAGTATGATAGGTGAATTTTGATGATTGGACTATGGGTAGGTCATAAAGGGATTGAGATTCCCTGGAGCATCATTCTAGATGATTAAATAGTTGGGTGAGTGTTCCTCTCCCACTATCATGTGATTACTAGGGTGGGTATACCTTGGGATGTTTTAGGATAATTGAGAGACTAAGCTATCCAAGGGTGTCCTTGGAAGGTGAATTGGAAATGATCAAATTTTTATTGATTAATGTTGTGTGGAGTTCCTTATGTGGAATATGTGGTCAGGATACACTTATGTTGGTGATTAGGGATGTTATTCCCTCTAATTGATGGGTATTGAGCCAAAAGATTATGTTGATATTGAGGAACCCAGGCGGGGTTTCCATATTATGATATGATATAGGGGACCCTAGTTTTTTCCTCTATATGATGTTGAACCTAGGGAGGTGTAGTTTAGAGGATCATATAATATTTATTTTGGGTGTCACCATGAAATTAGGTATTAATAAGGATGGAATAGATTATATTATTTGGATTCCTAACTATGAGATAAATGACATATGAACTAATCTTATTTAACGATATCAATACATGATTTAGAGTTTAAAAGATACTCTATGTGACACTTGAGCTTCAGACCCTTGAGTTTTAGACTTTTCATGATGAAATATCCAATGTCGTGACCCATGTTCCCATGATCAGTTTTCCATAATTAATTAATATTCTCTTGTATGACTATGAACAATAGTTTCTACCAACAATCCCTCTTTGAAGAAGATCACCATCAATAATTCCCGAAATAGATACCCAAGATATGTGGGAATATAGTGGGGAAAAACTAACTCAAATTTCTCTAAAAAGGCCACATTCAAACTTCTTCACTATGAATAATCCAAAATTAATGCTATCAAGGGTATACATTATGTGATCATTGAATCTTTAGACATACTCAATGACATATATATTACCCCACTAAAATGTGAAGGAATCCTATATATGCACAAACATCAACATTTTTGGGTAGTACTTATCTTTTAAAAAGTTCTCAAATAATTTCAAAGGAAGTATTAACTCATTGTGGTTCTGGAATATCATTATCCACCAATGACTTACTGCTCCGTGAATTGGAATGACTATAAAAACTTGAATATGATTAGTAGTCAACCATAAAGGTGGAAAACCTAGGACAATACATCGTGCTAGTCCTTAAACTCTTTAGGATTAAAATGTATCCAGAATCCAAGTAGTATTTGTCCTTAAAAATCATGTAATTCAGTCAACCTATGTGTATACTCATCTTGTCCCACAAGAATAATCAGCTGCTCCATAGGGGGGTGAACATCATTCTATACTGGGGAGGTGGTTCTGATTTCAGAAAAATGGGTGGAGGTACATGTCTATATATTTCTTCTGGAATAAATTCATGATATGATCACTAGAAGGACGCTTCTATGCTCATCTGGTCAGTGATAGGAGGCTTAATGGCTGGAATGGGGATGTCACAACCATACCATAATGTATTGGTTATCTCTCTATGTAGTGACATCCTAAAATTTAACAATATTTCCCATAGTCAGTAATGAATATCTAATAAGATGACTCAATAAGGGAATGGAAATCAATGGTCCATTCCAATATGACCCATGCACTATTATTTTTCACATGAAATGGTGCCTTAGTGTATTGAGTTGAAAAGAATGTTATTGGAGTCCTTATGAATGGATACGTCTATAAGAACCCTTCCCTTTATTTCACACTTACACATGATATATTTCATAAACATGTTCTTAAGAAAACTATGAGGATCGATATTTCTAGAGTCATTGGAAATTAGGAATATTACATAACAACTTATCACATAAAACACAACATCTTTATTGAAAACATCCTTTACATAACCACAACATTCCCTTGTATTTAGCATTGCATGTGATAACCTGGGGACATACATTTGAAAAGGGTGATCTATAAAGCCTAGTAAGGGAGTAAACATGGAATAAAATAAATAATACATGACATGTTAATAAATAGGCATAACAATAGAGCACAAGAGAAATGTGAACATAAAGACCTGATATAGCATGATTATCATAACATGGAAATGTGGCAATAAAATTTAAAATGGTATTAGAATAAGCCAAGGATCATTGCACATGGAGTATTATTAAACCATTATTTCAATTTGATTAACATTATTAAACCCTCATTTCACTTGATGTATCATGATACTAACCTTTATTCAATGAATTGGATTTTTGTTAGGGCACACCATTCCCAATCATTTCATTTTGAGCATAAGTATGCCACGTGTATCATAAAACATGGAATCATTCAACACCATCATTTATTCCATGATAATGGAATGTGGAATACATACATGAAAATATATAATAAATAAGTAAATGTTAATGAAGATGAATACCCTCGATACAAAAATGGGTATGGTATTCACTACATAATGACTTTGGCTTGGAAAATCACGGTGCAATTTCAGTAGCATAACGGCGTGACATAGAAATTCATAAAAATGGTTCATGGGTGATAAATTAGTGTCTCATAATATGTAAATTAATTGGATAGTAAAGAGGTAATATAGATATATGTCCCAACATAATTAATGGAATTTAGATTCATAATACAAAATATTTTCTTGAATTAATGAGAAGAGAGTGAAATTACTTATGGAATATCGGCATGGTAACGAGTGTACATGGGAGGAATTAATGAGAGATAAATGAGTATCTCATCATTAAAACATAAATAGGTCAGTATGGGGGAGTGTTTAAATCATACCCCATCATTTTTAATTGAAATTAATGGTGTATAACAAAATAATGAAATATGGACAAAAATGAGAAGGAAATAAATCTCTTAATTGGAAATGTGATTCCAAAGGCTTGAGAGAGGCTCTAGAGAGGCTTCTTGGGAGCATGGTCCAACTTGGGAGGATTCTAGATAGAGATGGGTAGTGTTCAGATGATCTCATAAGGCTATGAGTGAAGAGGAAGTTTGAGCTTGGGTGCGTTTATATAGGAAAAAGGAGGGAATTCTTTATTAATTTGGTTGTGGACATCACACATTAATCTAATCAAAAAACAATCCAAACCATGATTTTTTCCCATGGTTTTTGATAAATGGGAGAACAAAACATTATTTTATAATTCCAATGGTATATATTCTTAAAATATTAGGCTTTCTTATGTGGAGGTCAGTCACACTCTCAAGGAAATCAATTTAAAAAGTAAAAATAATTTATACCCCTTGGAGGGTCCACTAAATATTTGTAAAATAAATAAAACAAACCTAAAATCACATTATTTTAATTTTAAAACATATATTTGATGAAAACCCCATTTATCTTTATTTATTACATCACTATTAGATCATTATGATGTCATAAATCATATTATATAACTAAGGGGTATTTAATTTTTACCCAAAAATTCGACTCTCTCAGAAAATTATGAAAAAGTCACTGTTGGGTAATATAGACTTCCTGATTCCAAAAATAATATTCATTTTATCTGAATAGTTATCTATATATGTTAATTTTTACATTTAAAATGAAAACCAACATTAATAAAAAATTCATGGGTTTTGAAAAAAACATCTTTCAAACCTTAATAAAAGTTACAATTCTATTAATAAAATTTACACGATCATTTATATTTAATAAAAAAATTAGTAAAACAATTTCATTAAAATGTGATTTAATTCAAAAATCCATTAATTAAACAAAACCAATTTATTAATTGAATATTAACTAAAAATTGTAATTTTTTAATTAAAAACTCTTTAAAAAGTAACAATAATAAAATGAATGTATATTCTCAATATGAAAACATTGTACATAACCCTAGTGATAGGGTATTGTTATATAAACCCTTATAAAACCCGCATAAGACCGAAGGGTAAGGTGTGTGATGGTGACAAACTCTTGCGGAGGCTCAGATTTCTTCCCTCGGGTGGTAATCACTATCAACTTCCACTTCTCCTATAGGCAATTCCATTCAAGAATAAAGTATTGAAGATTGACTTGGGCTTGGTCAAGAGCAATTCCAAATGATGCTACATCATTTTTGAACTCTAACAAATGGGATTCATTTGAGGCAATTCTACTAGATGATGTCATCACTTCCTTTTTCTGAGAAAACGGGATTTGTTATGGCCATATATTTATACTAATCATTTTATCACTATTCAGCAACAATATTAGTAACAATTACAATTCATAAAATTATTTTAAAATCCAAAAATATAAAATTGAATAAGTTCATATGTTTTATATATCAATAATAATAAATTTAATTATACCAAGAGGAACATTTATTAATGAATTTTTGTGTCGTTACACTCTTACCTGCTTAAGAAATTTCTCCCTTGAAATTTAATTTTCCCAAACTAAAATAGATATGGGTAACTCTGATTCATCAATACCTTTGATTCACACATTTCTTCTTCAAACTTTTGGTTTCACCACAACACCTTGACGAGGGGAATAGTCTTATTTCACACAACTTTTTCACTATGATCTATGATTTTTACTCACTTCTCTTCAAAAGAGTGGTCATTATATAATGGTACAACTTCTGGATTGAGTAAATGTGATGGATCGAGTATGCAATTCCACAAGAGTTATATATGGAATACATCATGTAATTGAGATTGGTTCAGTGAGAGTACTATTCGGTAGGCCACTGATCCAATTCATTCAGGGATCTCAAAAGGAAAATGTACCTTAGAGTAAGTTTCCCCTTATTCCAAAATCTCATAACTCTCTTCCATAGTCCCCCTTATTCCCAAATCTCATAACTCTCTTCCATGGTGAAATAAAAAGGAATACCATGTATCCGACATCAATATCTAGGTCTCATCGATGATTATCAGCATAGATATTTTGTCGACTCTGAGCAGTTTTAATGTTCTGCTGGATGGTATTAACCTTCTCCACCATTTCATTGACCATTTCTGGACCTAAGAGTTTTCTCTCCCCAATTTTATCCCAACATTTCGGTGTTCAACACCTCTTTACATACATGTCTTCATGGAGAGCCATTTGGATGATTGATTTGAAACTTTTTTTGTAAGAGAACTCAACCATTGAAATATGTTGATCACATCCTCCTTTGAAGTCCATTGAGAATGATCTCAACATGTACTGTAGTGTCTGGATAGTCCGTTCATATTGTCCATCAGTATGAGGACGATAAGTTGTACTGAAGTTCATCTCAGTTTCCTAAGCATGTTGAATAATCTTCCAAATCATAGAGGTGAATCTTGGATCTCAATCAGATACAATATATTTTGGTACTCCATGCAACCTTAACACATCTCTGATGTATATTTTTTTCAGTTTATCCAATGATAAATCATCTCGAATTGCAATAAAGTGTGCAGTCTTTGTATGATGATCCACAAAAACCCAGATATAATTGTTTCCTTTGTATGTCTTTAGATTTCTAGTGGAAACGTCAATGGTGATGTTCTCCCATTTCCATGTTGGTATGGGTAATGGTTGCATCATCCCTTTTGACTTCCGCATCTCAGCCTTCACATGCTAACATATCAGGCACTTTGATATATATTTACTGATCTATTTATTCATGTTATCCCACCAATAATTCTCTCATAGATCCCGATACATCTTTGTGTTTCCTAGGTGGATGGAGAAATTCTAACTGTGTGCATCATCCAAAAGTTATTTCATCAGCTCTAGACTTGATGGAACAAATAGTCCTTTCGCAAATCTCACAATTCCATATTAATTGACATTGAACTCCAGGGATTTACCTTTCCTCATAGTTTCCCCTTTCTTCTAAATTCCCACATCAACCTTTTGGTCATCCTGTAAAATTTCTAAAAGATACAGTAGGGAATTAGTTAGTGAAAGTATTTATTATGTTCCCTTCTTTATGATTCTCATTCCATATTCATCAAATATAAGAAGATTGGATCCTTTCAATTATCATCAATGATAGAATTGTTGCGTCATTTCTACTTAGAGCATCTCCCACCTTGTTTTCTTTCCCAGGTTGGTAATGGATTGGAATTAAAAGTCATTGATCAGATTTATCCATCTTCGTTGGGGCATGATCAACTCTTTCTATGTGAATATATAATTGAGTCCTTTTTTGTCCGTATATATTTGACACTTCGCCCAAAAGTGGTAATGCCACCAAATTTTCAAAGTGAGGATCAATTTATCCATCTCCATATCATTTGTTGGATAGTTTTTCTCACGAACTTTCAATATACATGAAGCATAGTCAAGGAATTTTTTATTTTTCATTAACAAACAACCTAGGCCCTTCTTTGAAGCATCACTAAATACCAAAAAACGTTTTCCACTTGTGGGTAGTGTGATCATTGGCATAGTGATAAAACACTTTTTCAACTCCTTAAAGCTATCTTAGAATTCATCACTCCATGAAAAATTGACTCCCTTCTGAGTTATCTTGGTAAGAGGGTTCAAAAATCATGAGAAATTTCACACAAATTGGAGATAATATCCAAATATCCTGAGGAAGCATCAATTATTTGTTACCAATGTTGGCCTCGGCCATCCCTCAATTGAAGCTGTCATGGAGGGATCCGTAGATATACCACAGCTTGTGATGATATGACCAAACAATGAGACCTACTTCATCCAAAATGCGCACTTGTTTATCTTTGTGTAGATCTTATTCTTTCTCAAGGTCTCTAGTACAGTTCTTAGATACTCCTCATGTTTCTCCTTGGTTTTGGATTATATTATAATATATTCTATAAATACTACCAAAAAATTTTCTAGGTAATCCCTAAAGACTCTATTCATCATTACCATGATGATTTTTGGAGCATTAGTGAGTCTGAAAGGTATTACAATGAATTCATTGTGCTTTTACTTTGTATGAAAAGCAGTGTTGGGGATATCCTCCTTCATCACCAATACATCATAATATCCAGACCAAAAATCCACCGTTGAGAAGTATTTTTCTCCACATATCTGATAAAACAAGTCGTAAATTCATGGTAGAGGATACATTCCCTTTATATTTACTTTTTTGAGCTCACGATAATCAATGCAATGGCACATTGACCCATCCTTTTTCTTGACGAAGAGGACTAGTTCACCCCATGGTGAAGCACTTGGGAAAATAATTCCCCTTTATCTAGATTCTCTTGTAGTTGTTTCATCATCTCCTCAAACTCCACAACATCCTTTTTATATGGAGTATTGGTTATTGGAAATGACCTAAGTATAAGAACAATTGAGAATTCAACATATCTTCTTGGAGGAAGACCAGGAAATTCCTCGGGAAACACATTAGTAAATTCCATCACTATAGGCATGTATTCAAGGTTGGTTTCTTCATTGGACTCAATAGTCTAATAAAGATACATGTTCTCAATGGAAAGTAATATCCACACTTGAGATGTTTGAGCTAATGAAGATTCATCCTCCTCTTTTCACTTTAAGAGAATCATGGGTCAATTTTCCATATGGAGAGTGAATTCCCTCTCACCGAAATTTATGTTGGCTCTATATAGGAAAAGGAAATCGATGCTAAGAATGGAATAAAATTTTAGAAGAGGGTGTATGATGAGGTTCTCCAAAATGTTAAATCCACAGATTATGACTAGGGAAGAGTTATATTCATGGGATGCAATGATTTCCCCATTTTCCATCTCACTAAAATCTTTTCTTCCATGATTTGTGGTGGTGTTGGGATTTTTCTAATCGACATTCAGGATATAAAAGAATGTTTAGATTTAGAATCAATATGTTCTCCCACTATTATTGAATGAATCACTAGCGTACCTATCACCAAATTGTTTTCGGGGATCACATCGATGTTAGTGGTGGAAAAATATCTCCCTTGATGCCTTGGAGTTTATTGGATGACTCTGAAAACCCTTATCTTAGGGAACTTTTTTTCAAAGTTCCCAAGTTCATTGTAGTTGATGCAATGAACAATGCGTAGAGGGTCTAATGGAGTGTTTATCTCCTCTGTCACATCCACATATCTTTTTCCGGTGGTTAATAGACATGTGCCCTTCTATTCCACACCTAAAGCATTTACTCATCCCAAACATAAAATTTCTAGGCTGCTTCTGTCTGCACCTTTGGCAAGTTTGGTGCTAGATTTTCTTAGCACCGTTGAATTTATCTGTCGGACCGTCGGAATAAATGTCCACCTTACACTTCTTATCCCAATGATAACCATGAGATTCACCGATATCTATTTGGACTATGAGGGCACATTGGACAATTTCTTCATAGCTATTGAAGTCATCGATCACTAGGGCATTCTGTAATCTCGGTATTATCCCACCAAAGAAGTAGTTAACCATGAATTTAGCGGTAACGACAAAGCCAGAGCTGTGTTGTGCAAGCCTTGTGAATTTTTCCTCATACGCTCCGCTAGATTCATCAACATTTTTCTTGAGGGGAAGGAAGTCCCTTTCCATCTTATGTCCATGGGTGTGAGGAAAATATTTATCGAAAAACATTTTCTGTAAATCCTTCTATTACAAATCCTCGATCTCCTCCTCATGCTTTATTTTTTTTATCAATGTCCACTATTGATCAGATTCTCGCACCATATGATAATCTTCTAGAAGTACCTTCTCTTGTTCGGATCATTGAATGAATGAGAAGATCTTTTTGATGGATTTGATCCTTTTTCGGCAATTAAGAGATCATATGATCCATTAAATGTAGGAGGCCTTTCTGTCATGAAGCTATCGATTGTGACTTGTTCTTTCGTATGGTGGGGGTTGAACTTTCCTCTTGAAGAATGTTTCTATTCAGTACTTGAGTTAACTGAGAGAGTATCATGACAAAGTTCATGATTCCTGCTCCCATAGGATTGGGAATCTCATTTGATCAGTAATCACATTTATCTTTGCATCAGTTTTCAGCTTGATTGATCCTATTACATGCCATTCGCAAGAATAAAAGAAATGTTATGGGTAAAACATAAAGGTTAATCCAATGAACAAAACATATGACTTATAGATTACTTTTCTTTACTTGACATAATAATTGTTCACAATAATCCCAAGAATATACCAATGCAATTCCCTCTAGAGTGTCGTAACTAAGACTGCATCATGTCCCGTTGTCGTGCACTAGTTCCCCTTCAAGTCTAGATCAAACTAGTGTTTTCGTGTTTACCCCTAGATACATATGTGTCAGATCCTCCTCTACCTACTCATATCCATAAAGGTATGTATTTTCCTGATAACCCACTTACTCAATACTCACCAAAATTTATAGATGTTATTATTACTCCTAGTTTTATCCCTAAGGCTTTTATAAGGGTTTTATAATCCTAATCCCAAAAATAACTAAACCTATCCTCTGATACCAAATATAACAACCCTTCTCTTTATTTAACACATAAACATGATTTAGTACATAAAAATGGACTTCAGAAAACTCTAAGGATCAATAGGTCTAGTGCCTTGGGAAATTATGAACATTACATAACAACATAGAATATAAAACGCAACCTCTTTATCGAAAACGTACAATACTTGGCGAGAACATTCCTTTGTACTTAGTATTGTATGGGATAACTAGAGGAAATACATGTGAAAAGGGTGAGATATAAATCCCAGTAAGAGATTAAACAATGAATAACATAAATAATATAGGATGTGTTAGTTAATAGTCATAAAAATTTAGAGAAAACGAAACATGAACATAAAGGCATGATATACCATGATTATCATAACATGGAAATGTGACAACAACATTTAACATGGTATTAGCATGATCCAAGGATCATTTCACATGGATCCTGAGTAACACCTCATTTCACATGAATTATAATTAGTAAACCATCATTTCACTTGACGTATAATGGTATTATCCTTTACCCAATTCATTAGAGTGCTATCAGCGCACACCCTTCATAATCATTTCATTTCAGGCATAAGTGTGCCACATGGATCATACAACCTGGAATCATTCAACACCATTATTTATTCCATTATAAAGGAATGTGGGATACATAAATGAATATATATAATCAATTTGTAAATTTGAATAATGTTCAATACCCTTGACAGAGAAATGGGCATGGTATTCACTACACAATGACTTTGTCTTGGAAAATCGTGGTGTAATTTCAGCAGCATAACGGCATGACATAAGAATTTATAATAATGGTTGATGAGGAAAAAATGGGTGTCTCATCATATTTAAACTAAATGGACAGTACGGGGGTCATATAAATTCATTTCCCACCTTATGTAATGGAATTTAGATTCATAGTACATAATAATTGCATGAATGTAAATGAGAAGTGAGATATTCCTTTCAGAATTTCAGCAAAGTAATGGGTATAAATGGGAGTATTAATGAGAGATAAAGGGGTCTCTAATCATTAAAACATAAAGAGAGAAGTATGGGGTAGGTGAGAAATTATACCCCAACATTTTTAATTCATATTAAAATGGCATAACAATATAATGAAATTTGGACAAAAATGATAAAAGAAGAAATCTCTTACATGGAAGTGTGATCCGAAAGGCATAAGAGAGGCTTGATAGAGGTTTCATGGGAGCTTGGGGCGCCTTTGGAGGATTCTAGAGAGAGTATGGAAGAGTTTTTATGATCTCCAAATGATTTTAGTGAATAGGATGTGTGATCTTGGTTGGGATTATATAGGAAAATAGTGGAAATTATTTATTATTTAGGTTTTGGACACCACACATTAAACTAATCAAAACCAAAAACCAACCCTTTTTCCCACAGTATCATAAAAAGGGGAGTGGAAAACACTGTTATTTATTTATAATGGCCTAAATTCATAAAATATTAGGCTTGATTATGTGGAGGTGAGTCACACTCTCAAGTAAATCAATTTAAGAAGTTAAAATGTTTTATAACCCTTATAAGGTCCACTAAAGATTTGTAAAATAAAAAAAAAAACCTAAAATCAAATTATTTTAATGTTCAAACATATATTGGACGAAAAATTTATTTATATTATTTTATTACATCACTATTGGGTAATTATGATGTCATAAAACACATTATATAATTAAGCGGTATTTAATTTTTACCCAAAAAATTCGACTATCTTAGAAAAATATGAAAACATCACTATTGGGAAATTTTTTCATCATGATTCAAAAAATAATATTCATTTTATATAAATAATTTTCTAAATATGTGAATTTTTACTTTTAAAACCAAAATAGACATTTATCGAAAATTTATGGTTTTTGATAAAAATATCTTTCAAACCTTAATAAAAATTACAATTGTATTAGTAAAAATTATAAGATTGTTTATATTTAATAAAAATTAATTTAGTTATACTATTTCATTAAAATATTATTTAATTAAAAAATCCATTAATTAATCAAAATATTTTTTTTAATTGAATATTAACTAAAAATAAAATTTTTTCTTTAAAAATTATTTACAATGTAACAATAATAAAATAAATCTATATTATCTGTAAAAATTTAATGTACAAAATCTTACTGCTATGTTCTTCTTACATACCCCCTTTTAAATCCCACATACGACTGAAGGGTATCGTGTTAAATGGTGAAAAACTCTTTGGGAGGCTTCGATAACATCACTCGGGTGGTAATATTTATCAAATTCCACTTCTCCAATAGGCGGTTCTATTCTAGCTTAACGTGTAAAAGATAGAATTGGGCTTGGTCAAGAGAAAATTCGAATGATGCTACCTACTTTCCAAACTCTGAGAAATATGCTTGTGTGGAGAAATTATACTGCAGGAGTCCATCACTTACTTTATCTGAGTAAATTGGATTTGTTAAAGCCCAATATTTTCACTAATCATGTGATCACTATTCAACGACTATACTAGCAACAATCACAATTCATAATGGTATTTTAAAATCCAATAACATAAAACCAAGGAATTTCATATGTTTTATATATCCATAATAATACATTTAATTAGATTAAGAGTGATTTTCATTAATTAATGTTTGGGTCGTTACAACGTCAATTTATGTACCAAATATAGGATCCCTAGCCAACAATCCATGATGAAGACACTTAAACACCATTTCAATAAATTCTTAAACCAATACCCATAAGATACCAAACTGTAAAGTCCATCCTGAGGAAACAACCTTCAATAATAACACTATGACAAAACCCAACCCATCATTACCTCTCATGGGTGCCAGTTATTTAAGTGTACAGCCTGACTCCCACCTCTAATAGGCCATGAGCTTGTGAATTTCACTAAGAAATCCTATTACACATGATGGGAGGACATATGCTAATAAACTTTTACAAAATACACACCACCACAATGTAAATATAAATTAAAATAGAAAAAATAAACAAACTACACTACATAATCAATGTAACAACTTATAAGAACTATAAAGTAATAAGTAGAACATAAAAAATAATTTATAATGGAAAATATACATTGAAAACAACTCAACCTAAAACCAATCATGATTAATGAGGTAAATAGGTCCCCATAATGAACAAGATTTAGAAATAAACTTCATCCACTATTATCATTTCCTGAAACTACTCATCTCTACCAACACCATGTCCACCCAAGTCACTATTGATCTATCCATCATTTTCATAAGAGAAAATATATGTATTAAAAGACACCAATGTGGGGGTGATTATATATATACCTATAAGAAACAATGAATTATATAAATAAATAAATAGAAAGACCAGTTATCCAAAAAAATTAATTTATGAAATAAGATCCTACCCATATTTCCATAAAGAGAGTCAACTAGAGACATATATGAGAGTAACAATCTTTCATGTTTTTCTATAGGGAATTAGTAGGTAGCCAAAATAATCAAATCTATGTGACTAGAAACCCACATTGAGACCCATGCCTCATTGTAGGAGAAGAATAAAATAAGGGTAACTAACCCTAATATTGGAACTACACCCTGCCTGAGACCTTGGATATGGGGGTATATACTCTATAGATAGTGCAGCCCTTAACTGAGTATGTGGTGGGGTACCAATATGATTTGGGGTACCCATTCCCTGATAAAAACACTTTTCTTGAGGGTTTCGAACCCTGATAACTCTATAAGAACCATGCCCAATAATTTTCAATTGAATCTACGAATACAAATCCTAAATATATTGATCTCTATTAAAGATTATCATTACATATAAAAAATACCATTCCATCATGATCTACTTGAAAAAATCATCAATATAGGCTATTAATTTTCTTGAAACTAACATATGGTGATAAATTCACAAAAAAAATCCAATTTTGGTGAAAGTCCAAATAATGTGACAACCTTCAAGCATTTCATGTATTGAATTGTAAGTGGGGGTGTGCCCTTGGTGTGGACATGTAACCCACACACATTGGATCATCATATAACGTAGTTCTGTGGAAGTGTGTGGGCCCATGTTAGTGAATGGGATTATTATGACATGTGATCATGCGGAACCAATGTTCGCCACAGTGTGCTACCTCAGTTAGGTCTAGAAAACCTTACCTAGCATGGATGCTCATCTCATTGGTTGGGATAGATTCAAACCATGGGACAATATTCATAGGTTCATGGTCCCTTATAAAGATGGGTTGATCTGTGTTGTCATGCTTATACACTTCCCTACCTAATGGAAGGGTCAAATTATTTCATGGACAATGGATAGAGCCCATTAATAGACCCTAGTCATGGCTATAACAGGCCAAGACCCACGCTTCTAGATTGACGACTAGTAACCTAATCTTTACATTTCAAGATTTGATACTCATAAACATTATCCATTTTTAGCCATATAAAATATAAAACACCAATAATAAAATATTGTATCACATACATACCCCAGAACCTTTTTGGTTTATTATTTTAAAGAATTAAGAAAAAATCATACATAACAATACCCATTTCTTTATAAGATTATTTTCTCTTTATACCCATATTTTTATATTCCAAATTATGTCTTCAATATCTCTCATAAATTTATTCATACATGAAACCTTTATATAAACACATAATTTAACATCATTATTCATAACATGGGGAAAATGAAACTTCAAAATTGTGAGCTCAAACATTCAGTAAGAGTAAATATAAGCATTATCATTTGAATATAATCAATGAGCATAAGAAAAAACATGGGGTGTGATGAAATAATCAAATTTCAAGATCATATCATATTAGAAATGATAGTAGACAAAATGTTGATCATTAAACATGTGAATAATGATAAAGCATAAACATAAGACAAGATCATATAAGTTAAAAATCGTGTTGCATGTGAAAATAATCCGTGATAAATGGATTCTATAGAAACTCATCAAAATCATAGAGAAAATGTTTTCATATCTTGGAGAACTCTAGAATGCATGTTAAACTCATTTATTCAATAACTACAGCCTAGTTAAATCAATAGGGGAGAACACCCTAATTATCTCAATCCTTCTAAAAAATAATTACATGGAAAATTTCCAAATTAGTTTAGAAAAATATCAAGCTCAGTAGTCATATAAGTTGTATTGGGCTCACCCATCATATAAGATATATCGAGCTCCTCGATCATCATAAGAAATTTCAGGCCCACTTGTCATCATCAATAATTTCCATGTACCATTCATGAGTAAAATATTTATAATATTTCCCTTCTCATTATAACACCCTTAGAAACGAACATAATTTCTATAAAGTTCAGTTAACATTATCATGACAATATCATTATAATAATCATCATAATCCTTCCATAGAAAGAATATGGATGGTATCATAAGATCATATTCCTAGTGAACTAGTGAAATCATCATAGGAAATTAGCATATATGCCGATACCTTTAAAACAAATTGTTTTTTCATATCTGGATTTACCAATGTAAATGGAATGGGTTTGATGAAAATAGTATTGAAAATATCATAATTGATCCAATGAAAGAATTTGGATAGATTCATTACAACATATACAATGTGGATCAAAAATATAATAAAGGGTTGTTTTCATTGATGAATAATAATAGCATTAAAATATGATGAAAAAAATTATTATTGAAATTAACATTTACAATTAGAGAATAAATTTTGAAACCTAAAAATTAAGAAAAATATTTTATAAAATAATTAATTTTAAGGAAATATTGAAAACATATTATGGAACCTAGAAATAAAATATCTATTAAGAAGGTGAAAAAATCCATCCATATCATAAATTTTATAAAACATTATTTTAAGACATTTTTAAATAGTGTAAAAAGTGAATCCAGGAGAAAATTCTATGAAAATTTCTCGTAAAACATTTAAAATAAGGTCAATGATCTTGTAAACTAATCTGAGGAAATTATTTATGTTACAAAAGAACGTTACTGATTTTTTATAAAATATCGATATGGAAGAGAATGATTCCGAATAAAAAATGTAAAACATTGGTATCACTTATAGAAATAATTCTTGAAGATTATGTGATAAATATGGAAGAAAATGTAAATTCAACATGAATACCATTTTCATATCCAGAGGAGAAAAAAATAGACTTGTTTCATGAAAATAAGACCATATGATTTCCCCTATGGAAGGATATTGTAACATATATCCCTTATCACTTTGGTAACATTAAAATCAATATTAACTGAAATAAAACGTATGTCATATCTCATGAAATAAGATGAATTAATATGTCAAAATTCATTCATGAGATAGTAAGTAACCCATTCAATGAAACCATCATGTACAACATTAATCATGTCACAGGAAAATGAGATTTAGTTAGAGAAAACCCTTGAAAATATCTTGAGTTTTGATGTGACAATAAATCCATGAATTTATTTTATTCATATATGTAAATCCACAAGAATTAGTAAAAATATAGAATAAATTAATTTAAATATAAATTTATACATAATAGGGGAATTACAATTTCAATGGATATGATTCATAACCTAATGAATAGATATTGTGAAAAGAAACCCTTTACCACTTGGTAACCATCTAATCAAAACCCCTTAGATGAAATAATTTGTATTGAAACATAAAATAACATGAAATATGAAGGATTAACGTTACAACATGTAAAGGTTGTAGTACATACACCATATAATTTAAATTTTGTGCATAACATTAAAATATGCCTCAATGAAGGGAAATTGAGATGAAATCCCTTACCTCGAGTCTAGAATTCCAATGTGTGTCCTCTTACTCTTATATAAGAAATTAATATCGATTATTTTATTTCCCAAGATCCTTTTCAAGTTTTAATGCCTGATCCTAATTTTTTCATTTCATTTTATTTAATGGAATATTAAATTACATAATTAGTTAATTCCATGACTGGTGTTGTGAGTACATTTGATTAATAATCCCAAAACATCTTCGGTAGGATGAACATGGTAAAAGAAGTAATTAATAAATCATATCTAGAACAATAATCATAAAATAATAATAATTTTTATACATTAATTATAGTTTTAAATCCATCTACTAAACATGTTTATGAAAAATGAAGTATGCTACATTCATAGAGATAGTAAGTCGTACATACACCTGAAAAACGTTTCATTTTTTCAACGATCATGATTGAAAGATTATATTTAATTTTTTATCTATATAAAATTATCATTATAACATAGATACCTATTATTTCATTAAATATATGTATATATACTATCCATGTGATACATTGATACAAATGAATCACATTACTTCAAGGTGGTGTTAATCATCATGTACGCACAAATGATGTTATCATTTTTCAATAAATTGAAATGTAATACAATATATGATATATTATACATATATAATTTAATTAATTCATAATAATATATTAAAATTAAATTAATTATTATAATCATCTATGATGGGTGGTGATGGAAAATAAAAAACATCGCTTTGTCGAGGTGGTAGACCACATATACAAAAAATGATGTTTTTGTTACCCATTGAATGGAATAGGATATTCAAATACATTTTGTAATTAAAATATTATAATATTATAATATTAAAGATACTTATATTATTGTTTCATCCTTTTTGAAGAATATTTCAATGATTTAGAACTAGAAATGAAACTAAAACATTTTTTTAAAAGTTATACCTCTTCATCAAACAACCTCCATTTCATTACAAATTAAGACCCTATAGGTTATAATTATTCTAAAAATAAGTCTTATAAAAAGTGGGGATGGATTTTAGGAATTTATTTTGGTAGGGAGTTTTCAATATAAATAGATTTCTATGTGTGAAGAAAATATGAGAGTAGGTTTCTTTTTATGAACTAATTTTAATGGAAATGTATCTCAAAATTGATATAATTAGAATATAGAATATGGTAGATTCCAAATTACATCATAAAATAACATTTATAAAATTTTAGGTTATTTTTTCACCCTTATATCTTTGTTTTAACCCGCATTTATCCTTCTGAAAATTACCATGATATTAATTTTTTTCTCCCTATGGGTTTAAAGGGATACTATAAAAGGCAAAGTGACCAACAAATGAAATATATTTGTTATTTTTATCCATATATAATTAAATTTTCTAAATGTAGGATATTTATGAAGCTTAAAATATATTTTTTATAAAATATCAATAATGTCATTTTTTGAAATAAAGGAAATATAACAAAATAATATGTTTCTATCCAATGTAAAAAGGACCCAAAATGATATGGATTCAATGATAATGAATATATGACCACAATATAATCATCCACTAAATTTTTTAAAGGTTTTTATATCATTTTAAACCTACCCCTTCTATTTGACAACTTGGTAAGAAAATTTTAACTTTAACTAGGGTAATGAATTTTCAATATTAATGGCTTATAATTTTACTTATATGGTGAAAATTTGATCATAATTTTTCTATTTATTATATTTTCAACAATTTTTCTTAATAATGGTATTATTTAAATAATTTTATTATTTAAAATTATTTAATAAAATAAATTTAACAAAAAATAACATTAATATTATTTTAAGAACTATTAAAAATTATGACTTTTAAAACATCATGAATGAAATGGAATTTGAATATATTTCATTAAAAACATGTATTAAGTTACTTTTATTAATAAAATTCATTAAAAACACTAATATACGTTAAATTAATAGTTTTGGTCTTTTTAAAATGATTTAACTCATTTTCTTTTTCTTGCACAAACACTGAGCCAAAATTATGTAAGAATTTAAGGTAATTATTTAATCAATAAAAATTAAAACAAAACATAAATAATAAATAATAATTAATTATGTTCAAGATATATTTTTATAATAACTTAATATATATATATATACTCACATCTATGTCATAGAAATTAAATTAATATGTCATTAACATTTTTCACCCTTGCGTAAGAATTTCACAAGAATTTTAATAATTTAATTGTTATATTACTCTAAAATACATATTTAACTTTTAACAATAATGAATAATAATTAAATTTTTTTAAATAAAGATGAATAATGACTTATTATTTTTCAAATATTATTCTCAAGACAACATGTTTGTGCTTTCTAGTGTTGTCCAAGCACTACACTGACAATGAAAATGATATTTATTTTTGTCATGAAATAAAAATGTGTATGTTATGAATTATTTTTGAATGATATCTATATTATATTATCAAAAATTATTTTCATATAAGTTTAATAATTATATATATAATTTTTATGTCTTGGTGATTCTATACATGATACCATATTTCATAAATAATGAATTTTTTTACGATTCTACAAAAATATGTTTTCTTCATAAAAAGTTTATAAATTGATTTTAGGAACATTTTTAATTAGTAAATCCAAAATTTAAAACAATTTCACCCAATTAAATTTCTATAAGTTACATAAATTAAATTTAATATAAATTTTAAAAACACAATGAAAAACATTTTAAAAAACAATGCATTTTAGTCCAAAATATGAACTTATACCAATATCAAGTGTAATGAATGTTCATATGAAATTAATTTGATTGTTTACAAAAAAGTACACCTATTCTAATCTATGATAAAAGAAAAATAATTATGGGACATTTAAATGAAAAATAATCAGCAGTTTTACAGAAAACGATGAAAAAATGGTATTTTCAATATCTACTGAAAAATCAATATTTTCTGAAAGATCAAAAAAAATTCACTAATATAATTTTTATATTATAATTTCAAAAATTATATAATTTATATCAAATAAAATTATAAAATTTCATGAAATTAAATATTTAATTTTCTCATAAAATGATGTAAAAATTATTTTTGAATAAAATGTATTTTGGAGGGATAAAATGAATTTAGTAAAAATTTTGTGATTATTTAATAAGAAGTAATCAAAAAAATTATTTATCTATAATGCTATGTATATTTCATAATTTGGTTAATCAAATTCATACGCACAAATTTAATATCTAGTTTATAACCTCCATATTTAAATACTCTTATATTTTTTGTTTTTTTATGATCAATGTTATGTGTTGTATATACTATCAAAAAATTGTTTTCTTTTAAAATATCTAGATATTACACCCCCCCCCATTTAATAATTTTTCTCCTCCAAATTTGAAGTAGATATCTAAATTCAAGGGTTTTTTCATTTGAAAATACCATTATTGAAATCCAATATAATAAAAAGTGTTAACAAAAATTCCTTTTGAAACAGGAAGTGGTATATATAAATGTCTCATCGAATAAAACATATTAGTTTTCAAAACAGGATAAAATTTGTGGGAAGTGAAAGTATATAAATGGAGGAAAAATATTATGTCTTAATAATGATAGATAATGATATATATAATTGATCTCAAGAAGGAAAATGATCATTAGCATGTCCAGAACCATAAAATAATAAAACAGAGTTGTGAAAAAGACTATTGATTCATCATAATTAAAGGTAATAGGATAAAATTTTTATTTAATGATCAGTTTATGATATAGTTATATAATTTCATTACAATCCAGACCAATAAAAAAGGAAATATACTTACTTGAAAAGTATAATTTTAACATTTAATCAATTTTCATCATAATATAATCTTTTTTCTCAATAGTTTAGTATTCAAGATCAATTTTCCATGCATAAAGATCTATGATAAAATTATAATTGATCACATAATCCTAAAAACAAAAAGAATATAATCCCAAAATATTTAGATATTAACTAAAACTAAAATGGTTAGCCCAAGTTAAATTAATATCCAAAATTTATAACCCTCTATATAATGAAATAATAAATTTGACTCCAAAACTGAATAATTATTCCAAATTTTAACATAGATAATTCCAAAATAAATAACCCAATTTTCCTATTAACCTTAATATACTCAAAATTAAATAATGAATTATCATCAAAGGTTTTATCATAACTTTAACGCCCCCAAATTATAAAGTACAAATTTTTAGTTGATAGTGTATGTAAAACACAAGACCAAAAATGTGGGGGAATATAATATATGGACTATTAATAATATATTCAAAATTTTAAAAATATCCAATATATTTTATATTTTTTGATGCATGTGACATTTAGTTAGCGTGCGATATAAATAATAATGATTTTCTACAATGTCTCAAGTTACATATAAGACCGAGTTTAAACAGAACAAAAATATATTATTATATATTATTATTTAATATAATTAAATATAAAATGTAACTTCCAAGTTATTGATTCCACTCAGGGTTCCCTGTACTCGGTTAGCCTCATGTCTCCAAGCACATATCCCCAAACACCGGAGGATATCGACTAGCAGTGAGGGCCTAGGGGTGATCGTGGGGATACTATTCCCTCATTGGTATAGTATAACACAACAGAATACCATAATAAACAAAATAAGAAGAGATAATACCATTCATAATAAATAAACAGTGGAAGTCTAAAAAGATAATAACCAAGCATCATTCCAATCAGAAGATTATGTAGTATGTTATATTTTCTAATAAATTATCCAAAAGAGGTAAACTGCATTAATAAACAATATATGTCTCGACAACACAAAGGAAAAAAAATACTATAAAGTGTCACAATCCTTGATTCGACCTCATGCTCTCCTAATCCTAAGTAGTAAATTAAGTACCAGTATAAGGGTAGCTTGCCCGATTAACACCTACAACCATATAATCTATTTGGTCCAAAAAACATGTCCCAAATAGGGTGGGAGATTAAATCCTAGTATCCAACTACCCAAATATATGTTCCAATATGTCATTGAATATAATAAAAGAGTAATATAAAATCATGAAAGCTGTAAATACTTGGTACATAGAAGTAAGAAGAATCGGTATCTCAAAAGACAATGTAACAAGCATGTAAAAACTTTCCCTTGAGAATCACCAAAACCTACCCCAAAGGCATAGAAAAACCTCACCCATAAGAATAGAAAAACCTCACCCACATTCCTAGAAAAACATTCCCTCAAGAATAGGAAATTATCATGCTCAGGAATAGGGAATCTTTCCCGTAGGCATAACAATGCCAAACCAATGTCTTTGAAATAAAACTAACAACTTCAAACCTCATAAGTCTTGGCCCCTCAATTACTCACATGGGCACAATTAACATAATAACAAACACATGTAAATCTAACAATGATATGGATAAACCATGATACCTCACATGGGAAATCAGTATAACAATCATATTCTACAATTTAGACTATTTCAAGGCTTCACATAAACAAGTATCTCACGTGGGAAATTCATATCATAATCCATACATTTTCAACATCTGATGATTGGGAAAACAAGTCATGCCTCGTATACAATCCCGACCAAAAATTCATCGTAGGAAAATGAACCCACAGGGTGTCCCTTTTTTCATGTTATACAACCCTAAACACAATTCAGAGTCTATAATCAATTACCTAATCAATAATTGGTTTTATCAAGGTTTGTTATTCATTCAAAGAACACCCTAAAAATGGGAGGGTGTCACTCTGGAATATATAGTCAGCTTGATAATAAACAAAAGGCACAAGACCACCTACCTTGTACTCGTACAACTCTCTTAATCCATCATCAACATTTGATTCAACCTAGAATGCAGTAGATCTATAAAATGAGAAAAAACACTCAACCTTTGATAACCTTTTCAAGAACATAAATCATGGAGAATATATCAAGAGTAATCGAGAGATTACCGATTGAGTTCAAATGCCTCCTATGGAAATGGAATCGTTGTTTGGATGAAAACATGGAAATAAAATCTTTGTATGATGTTCCTGTTTGTGTATCTAGGTGAGTGTTGGATTTTCTGGAAGAAACAATGACGCTACAATCTGATTTAAAAAAATAAAATTACATGTAATGTACTAGTAATTACATACCGTGTCTATACATTCCGTATAGGTCCTTGTTAGGTCATCACATTGAATGTATTTTGATTACATGGTGTTTAACTTATATTACACTTCATGTTATCCAATGTACACAGTGTGTACCCATTTTATCAACTTTTTTTAAGTAAAACAAGGAAAAGAAGAATCCTTACCTTAAAAGAAGAACTAGATTCTTATAAACATCCCTAGTAAAAGCAATTCTTCCCTGAATTCTCTTTCTAAGGGTGCTGAAGAAGTTTCAGAGAATAACTCACGCCACTATGATCGTACGTTTTCCTCCCTCTCCCAAGTCTCGCCCTACACTCATTCGTGCTGCTATAGCACCCATACTAAAAGAACAAACCTTCCATGGATAAAGATTGTGATACAATCTACAATATGAATAGGATGCTCCTCAACTCATATTCCTCATTCTGAAAAGTGTGAGACTAGTTTGAAAAGTAACATATCTATTGAGAAACATGGAAAACATCATGCATAGCTCGGTACCTTGGAAGTAACTGCAAATGGTATCAAGTCATTAAGACCCTCTATAGAATATCATATGTTTTGACGTATCTTGGTAAAACTTTAACTTGTCTCCTGATCCTATTTTGTCCCATCCTAGGTTCAACACGTAGGAACACTCGATCCTTGCCCTCAAACTCCAATGGTCATTTTTGGTAATTGACATAATATTTTTGTTGAGATTATATAGTTTCTATCTACTTCTGAATCTATTTAACATGATCGGTGATCTCTTGGAAAAGACAAGGTCTCAACATAGCTGTCTCTCTTGCCTCCAGCCAGCACAGGGGTGATCAGCATGGCCTACTATACAAAGCTTCTTGTGGTGCCATTATAATAGTATCATGAAAGCTATTATAGTAGAAAAAATCAGGAAAGGGTCTGTGTGTCTCCCAAGAACCCTTGAAATACACGAAGCATTCTCGAAGCATGTCCTCCAGCACCTGAATCGTGTGATCTAACTAGCCATCTATTTGAGTATGGTATGTTTTTCCTAGAAGCACCTTCATACCCAAATCCCTCTATAGCCCTTTCTAGAAACGAGAAGTAAAACATGAATCTCTATCTAATGTGATAGAATATGGAACCCCGTACAATCGTATAATCTGTCAAATGTACAACCTCCCAATCTCATCTATACTAAGGATGT
This sequence comes from Viscum album, assembly GCA_963277665.1. Taxonomy (NCBI): domain Eukaryota; kingdom Viridiplantae; phylum Streptophyta; class Magnoliopsida; order Santalales; family Viscaceae; genus Viscum; species Viscum album. The sequence continues at coordinate 1,829,751,779 of OY728165.1, read as the reverse complement.
AAGTCCTGATACATCATTGATACACTAGTATTCACTGCCCAAACTAAAGCATGAAAATCATGCACCATCTCCTCACGCAAGTCTTCTAAAACCAACATGCAACTGTATAACTGTAGGAATTCATTATTCCATATGGTCCCAAAAATAGTATGGTCCACAACTAAACAATTATCCCATAGAACCAAGCCTTCAGAATTTGATAGATGTCTCATCTTCACTTTGTCCAGTAGGGTAGAGGTAACCGCAATGGATGAAAGAAATGCCTTTCCTTTCTTGTCATGAAACTCAAAATGCATCTCAGAGAACATAGATATAAGATTCTATTTGCTACTAGCATGCATCATGCCATGTATCTTAGTCCATATGCTCAGTGCCTCAGGCACTGCATTTTCATTACCAGGCGTATAGGTAAGCTAAAAGTTAAAATACTAAAGGTCTTACACCCACCTTCACTGCCACAAATTCAGATCACATTGCATAAATATGTAACTGAGGATTTTGTGGTTTGTGACACCACAAAATGCTCTCCCAATAAGAAATGTCACCAATAGTGCAAGGAATGAAAAACAGCATCTAACATGAGATTTTGCGTCGCGTAATTACTCTTATGTAGCATCATGTGCAGAGACCCATATACAATTACTCATTCCCTGTAAATAATCAATTCTTCCATCCTAATACCTGATGTGTCTCAATAAACAGTGTATCTCCCACACATCTCTGAAAAAAAAAGTATTGGTGCTGAAGTAAAACTCCCTTTCAGCTCCAAAGTGGTTGTCTCGTAGGAACCTGACCGGACATTCTTCATTCCCTTCTTCATCAAGACCTCCCTTGGAGATGCTAAGCATGAGAAGTCCTGCATGAAATTTATATTGTAAACATATTTCCCTATAAAACATAGTACCTCAAATACGTTCTTGGGATGCTCCTCGGTAACTACTACTCTCAACTTATCTCGGTCCACTAATAGTCCTCCCTCTGAGGTGATGTGACCTAGAAAGTGAATCTGATCCATCCAAAAGTGGCATCTTGTGATCTGATCATATAAATGATCCCCTCTATGTGTACTCAAAATCATCTCATGATATGAAGCATGGTTGTGTCGGTTGTGATAATACACAATGATATAATCCATGAAAACCACAACAAAGGAATCAAGATAGGGATGAAACACATTTTTCACCAGTTCCATGAAGACCACTGGAGCCTTTGGGAGACCGAATGTCATAACCTCATACTCTTATAGACCATATGTACTTCGAAAAGCTATGTGGGGTATGTCTGATGATCTAAAATACACCTGAGGATAATCAGAACATAGATCAATATTTGAGAAAACCATAGCTACTCAAAGCTTATGTAAGAGATCATCTATCCTCAGGATAGGATATTAGTTCTTAATAGTCAATTGGTTTATTTTCCAATAATCCACCCAAAGCCTAAGGGTACCATTCACCTTATTCGCATAATGGACCAACGATCCCCACTAAGAAGTACTGTGTCAGATAAAACACTTTTACTCCATGTACTATAGTTGTCACTTGGGCTACCATAACTCCTTTATAGCTATCCTATAATGATGAATGGATACTTGTGCTTCTCCTGGATCTAGCTTAGTAGAGATCTATATGTATCTCACTCGAGGTAAAAATTAAAACGTGTCTATAAAGATGTTCCTAAAATGATCAACCACTAGAGGGAAGTCCATTGGTTGTGTTCCTCGGTCATCCAAAAATAAACTAGCAACCTGGGATGTCATCCTTCACAACCCATGATTCTCAGGTCCATATCGGCTTTCCTAGACATCCCATTCTCCCATGTGTAGAAATTATCCACCCAATGGTGACATGAAACTCACCCTATGGTGATAGAAATAAATAAAATGCTAAAAGGATACCAAACAGTCTATTCTGAGGATGACATCAAATCATGTCATCTCTAAGACATATATATCCCATTTTAAGTGACTCCCACAAATCTCAAGGGGGAACTCCTTGACCTATCTCACACCGTCCGTTATGATCCCTAATGGATAATCTAGCTTTATAATAGTATCAAAAGTAAACACATAGAGCCCAAGGATCTCCACAATGGACAGAGATATGAAACTATTTGAATCCCTGGTATCAAAAATTGTAGAATCTAAAAAGTACGAGACTAAAATAGTACCTATAATAGTATAAGGTCTTGGATCCTACTTTTTCTAGGTCTGTTCCACTAATAAAATATGATCTCTACCGCGTCTCTGTGACACTTTCTGGATACCTTGAGTAGATCCACTCTGTTGTCTCTAAAAACATGGATTTTGGCTACCAGGGAAACTATAATTACCTTGGACTAATCAGCCAAACTTATTCCATTTCCATGACTAGTGAGAAGCTATTAGACCTTCTCTTGAACATGTAGTTGGTGAAGACCCTCTCTAACTAGATACTATAGGAAACTCCATATAGAAATGTTAAACATGACCAATCATGCCACAACATCAGCACTCTACTAGATCCATTAGATATTGATGTATTGTATTCCCAACCCTAGAAGTTCCAACAACTAGATTCACTACAAGTATGTTCTATATGACGCTTCATGCTCCCTACTGAAATAGTGCTAGATCTCGGTGCTGAACCGCCCTAGATCTCACCTCCAGATTCACCCTGATTTCACTCACCATTTAGTGCATGCTTCACTATTGAAGATACATTATTTAGATGGAAGATATTCAAATGTGATCAGATGTCATACCTATTACCACCCTCAAATATCCATGAATTTGACAGATCGTTTCCCATCAGAATAGGTGTGAAGCACTAGAGTTTAGTAAAATGGGATGAGTAATCTATAACGGATAGAACTCCCTTCTCCAGAAGTATAAACTCATATGATTTTTTCCCTCAGCATCTCTGGATAGAAGTAATCATAGAATAATGTCTGAAACACTTACCAATCCATATATTGATGACTTTATATCAGAGTGATCATATCCCACCATATATTGGTGGAATCACATAGTATATAAGTCGAGATCTTTACCCTCCACTAAGGAGACATTTCCATATGTTCAAAGATCAACAACATGGCCTCTATCCATGACTCTGTAGCATGTGGTCCCCCATCCCCTGAAAACGTGGGTGGGCGCTACTTCTGGAAAACTCTAGTTAGCTCATCCCTGGAAGTGGCAGGATGAAGTACTCCCTAGAAATTGTTCATAAATCATTTAAAGCTGTTGAAGAACTATGCCTTAGTAACTATTTCCTAAATATCCACTAGTTCCTCAGTTATCATAACTTGGGGATCCAAAATTAGCTCATGGCCTACCACTTTCGGATTATGATAATAACCACCCTAGTGGCACATTACTGGAGGTCACCAAATTGGTTTATCTTTGTAGAGTCAATCACACACACCTTAGTTCAAGTTCATTTATCAAGTCATGTAGTTCAATAGAGTAAGAAGTAAATAGGAGAAGAATACCCTCAAGTGTTAAAAAAATTGACTTCACATTGTGTAGATCCCATAAACGGTGTGTCCCCTTAAAATCTCACACAAGAATTCCCTCTTTCCTTCTTTGACATGTAAACAACCCAGGTACACAGAATGTACAAAGGGTACACAGTGTGTTACCCACACAGTTTACCTACACATGTTCCTCCTCTAGAATAGCCATATAGTTGTCTAGACAGTGAGTTTCTATACGGTGTGCTACCTACATGTGGTCTGGCCATGTACTCTACATGACCATGTACCCCTACATGGGTAGAAATGCCTGGGTACATGGCTACACATCCACGTACCAGTACACGACGTTTACGTCAGAGTACATGGTGTGTACTCAAGAAAATTTTTCCATCCTGAATAGAACAACACGTGGCGTGTGTTCATAGAACCACAATCCGTGTTGTATGGGTTTCTAGAAAGTAAGCCTTAGAAACTTCTCTAGAACCCATGTTTTTTCAATGTAAAGAATCGGTGTGGAAAATTCTCATCAATGGGGGCCCATACTATCCATGAATCAATGTTTTCAATCCACATATAGAACATAACAACATAATTTATATCATGTGGCGAAAACATGGTCCACAAAATTCTAATACAAGACTTCCCATACACCTCAGGGACCGATGTTTGGCATCCATTCAATTCAACCATAACATGTATGAATACACCTATCACAATGGAAAGAATATATATCACGGTACCTATCACAATAGCAAGGATATCTAGCATGGCATCTATCACAACAACTTTTAATGAGTAATTCTCTCTAAATGGAATGGAAAGAATGCATGAAATGTAATTTTTAATAAGGGCATATATGATGAAGGAGATGGAATACCATCATCTCGTCGGGTTGAAACTTAATATAGTCACAAGCACAAAAAAATTTCTTCACCCTATAGTGAAATTGTATCAGTTTTAATAGCTCAAAATCCAAAAGCATAATTCAATTCTTGGTAATTTGGCTTTTCCCTATAAACAGGGTAGTTTCTCTAAGGAACAACTTAACACCAAATTCCAATGCATTTGTAACTTTTTTATCGTCACCAAAAAAATAAATCAAACAAGAAAAGAAATGATCTAATACCACTTTGTAATGTCCTGAATCCATAGGCCACTCATGGTGCTCCATACTTGGTTGGCCACATGGTCTCAAGTCAAAATCCACGAATGCCAGAGGTTGCCGACAAGAATTGAGGGCCTAAATGTTATCATCAAGAGACTATTACCTCATGGGTAGAGTATAATACAATAGAATAAAATAAAAAACAACAGTGGAAGTGATAATACCATTCAACATAAATAAATACCGGAAGTATGATAGGATAATAACCAAGCATCATTTCCAAAAAAAGAAGATGTAACATGTTATAAGTACTAAGAAAATAGCCAAAATAGGTACATTGAAGTAATAAACAATATATTCTTCAACAGAAAAAAAGAAGAAAACGAATCTATGAAGCATTGAAAGCCTCGGATCATTCCCATTCTCTCCTACTCCTAAATAGAAAATAACGTACTAGTATAAGGGCGTATTACCTGATCAAAACATGAAACCATATAATAACTTTGGGCCCAAACACATGTCCCAAATGTTCTGGGAGACTAAATCCTATTAGGAAACCACCAAATGATCTATATAAATATGTCAGTGAATATAATAAACATGTAGTGTACAATAGTGAATGAAGTAAACAATAGGTATAGAAGTAAGCACAATAGGTGTCTCAGATGACAATGTAACAATCATGTAAAACCTCACCATCAAGAATCATCAAAACCCCATCCACATGAATATGATAACAACACCCCCAGGTATTGAAAAACATTGACTTCATGCATAGAAAAACATGCCATCAGTCATAGAAAATCCTCACCCTCAGGCGTAGAAAATCTCGCGCACAGTCATAGTAAATCCATACCAAAATATTTACAATAAAACTAATAAGGAAATACACATAAGGCTTGGACATTCAATTACACTCATGTAGAAAATTCACATAATACCTGACACTTGTAAATTTTTCTATTTCATGGTTAAACCAACATAACTCATGTGGGAAATCTCTAGGAAAAGACTATTATGAAATTTAGACTATTTCAAGGCTTAACATAAAAAAGTATATAATGTGGTCAATTCATAACATAAGAAATAAATTTTCAAAAACCCAAGAATGGGAAAACAAGTCATGCCTCATAGGAAATCCCGGCCAGATAGCCATCCAAGGGAAAAACCCCCACAAGGAGGCCCTTTAATCGAGGTATAAAACCGTAATCATGAATAAAAACCTAAAATCAATTACGTAATCAACAATAGGTATTATCAAGGTTCATTATTCATTCAATAGACACCATAAAAAGGGTGTGTTGTACTATGATATATATAATCATCATGGAAAACAATGAAAGGCACACGACCACCTACCTCATACTCGTATGACACTCATTGTCTATAATATGCCTTTGATTCTACCGAAAATGGTGTAGATGTACAAAATGAGTTAAAAGGCTCAACATTCAATAACTTTTTTGAGAGAATAAATCATAAACAATGGCTCAAGGGGAATAAATATCCTAATGTTTGGGTTCAAAAGCCTATGACGGTGATCAAATCAGAGTTCGGACGAAGAATCATGAAGAAAATCTATGTCTGTTGCTCCCGTTAGCATATTTGGTTGAGGGATTTGTTTTTTGGAAAAATACGATACAACTGTCCAATTTAGAGAAAAAGAGAAAAGTACCCGCGGTGGTTTACTAATTACACGTTGTGTCCATACATTCTGTATAGGTCATTTCCAGGTCATCACATGTCATGAAATTTCGTTACATGGAAATATAACCCATGTTACATAGCATGTAATCCAAAGTTCACTGTGTGTAGTTGTATTCTCCACTTTTCTTAAGTACAAGTTGAAGAAGAATGATTTTTACCTTAAAAGAAGAACCAGGTTCTTACATAAACTGGACATTAAATTTTTATTTATGAATAGTAATAACTAACTTATGAATACTATGGTTTAAAAAAATATATAATTTATTCATTTGTTACAAATTAATCAGAAATGAATCTAATTACCAATTGAATACAAAGGGAATATTTTTATAAAAACTATTTTTATAAATACTTTTTATCGTAAAATTTTAAATAAATTATAACTATTGAGTGATGTTAATGAAATATATATATATATTATTCAATTAAATATTTTTGACACTTTACTTATATATTTTATATGGGAATTAGAAAATAAAAACCCAACTATAACATATAAAATGAATCATTTTTATAACGGAGGTTTTTCCACCTTTTAATGGAGAACCAATTTTAAATATGAATTTTGAAACTTTAATTGATTTAATTTGTAAAAATAATATTTATTTTTCTAATTAAAACATAAAAATTAAGTCAGGGTGATTAATTTTTTTAGTAACATATAATTTTTTAATGAATTGTTAAAAATCCTGAATTCTAGTTCAAAACTTCTTTTTCGAATAATTTTTCTATAATGTTAAATTATAATTATAATTTGTTTTAAATAATAGTTTGATAATTTTTTTATGAATTAATAAAATTTATTCCAATGTAATCAATTTAAGTTTGAAATTGATTATAAAAACATAGCAATCATTAGGGTGTTTTTACTTTAAAACTCTTCATTTTTGTCCAACATGCAAGATTAAATTTAAAATGATTTATTCCACTTATATGATTGGAATTTTAGAAATTGGATTCCATAATTTTAATCACCATAATTTCTAATTTATAATTAGTTGAACATGGTTTTCTATCAAAAGGTTTAGTGAACGTTTTTAAAATTAATTACAATTATTAAAGAAATGTTATGCTTAATAAAAGACGAAACCGTTAACATAAGAGCATAAATGACTGCGAAACATGTCCAAGATCCATTAGATGGAAAAATTTTGACCATATACTATCTTTTTTTCATTTGTATATTATGGGAGCCATGTCCAATGTCAAAACGTGTATGGAATTCCTTTTTCAAAATATTACATGAGTGTCACTCCTTCTCCACTATAAAAGGACCTCCCATCCTCCCACTTCCTCACACAATCAAGACACTTTAAATCAGCCATGATATCTCTAAATATATCCTAAATATCCCTACCATAATCCTTTAAGACTTCCCTTATGAATAAATTATTCCATAGAAGCCTTTTGGTACAAACCAATAGTAGTTCCCTCATTGAGAGGTAACAAACCTTCTCAAGATCATTAGTTTTATTTCCATTATATAACCCCTAAAATATTATTACAATATTATTTTATAACAAAAATAGTATACTCCATATAATATGATGTTTTTATACTAATTTTTAGACATGTAATTACACACACATCAATATAATGGATAATGAACATGTTGTTTCTGAACATGGTGGACTACTGCCTCACGAAATGACAATTAATTATTTTTCCATTACCGCCTCTAATTGTGAAATTTATGATGGAAACTCTATTTATATATAATTTATATGTTATTTATAATGTAATTATGTTTCTGTAGTTTTTATTTTTAACATACCTTTATGCTTTAGATCTTGTTTAAATACCATAATTTGGTTTGAGGAAGTGTGGACTACCAACCCCTCAAAGTGAGGTGACTCGTTCACACTATACATTGAATGTATAAAAGATATTTTAAATAAGAATATGTAAAATATATAACATATATATGATACTATAATTATAAGATACATATTTATCATTTAATTTTCATTATTTTAAATATAATAACGAAATGAAAGTAGCAGTCATGCGTATATACAGCTAACCGTCTCCATGAACGGTACACTTCATTTATTATTTCCATATATAATGGAAACTTATAAGTACATATTTAATGAATATATAAGAGAATAATTTCATGTTTTAAATTCTATATATGATTAAATCATGATCTAATAAATTGTATCAACATGTAGCATGTCAATACATACTTGAGAAAACTACGAAATTTACACCCGAACTAGTTAAAATAATGAATGAGTTTTAACAAAAGGGTAAACAAATATTGTAAGAAGTTAATATAATATATTATAATCATTATTATGATTACAGTATAAGTTAGTAACATATTTTAAACAACAATATAGTATAGAAAATACCACACTCAAAAATGAAGGTTAAGGTAAGGGATTTCTTCTCAATTTACATCCAATTGAGACTTATTTTTTTATTCACCAATTCAGTTTTATTTGCAGTATATAATACCATTTAACATGTTATATCATGAATATACCTATTCTCATGATATTATAAGTTTCATTTAATTCACTAGGAATTATGATTTAAATGTTTCAATGTGTTTTTAGACACATTGTAATGTTTAAATATTATTTTTCCTCAAAAATTATTTAATGTCAACCACCCTTATTGTTACTTTTCCTCCACTGAGGTACTATTGATAAATCCATATTCACTATTAAATATAGATATTTGATAAGGGAATTTTTTTATTCAATATATGAGGAATGTCTTCGACAGGTTTGACACTGGTGGGGCCTGGTTATATTATTTCCCATCGGTGAATCGATAATCCCATAAGACGTATCGTTTGGCCAAATCAGAGGGGTTTTTACCCATTATTAAGCCTTCAGGTGAATGGTCTTGAATGTTTAGGTAACATTGACCTTGGAAACATGGAATCCAATAATTATTCCTTTACCTCATTTAGTTTTAATTATTATTCATCCATGATATTCTGTGTCGACATATCTATGGATAGATTTCATTTTTAGTTCATTGGTTAAATAACATGTGTTTCGGTTTCTTACCTTTCCATAATGATTTTTCATAATATTTTTATTTTAATGGAATGTTTTATCTGTTATCCACCATTCCATATCAATTAATTCATATTTATTCATTATTTCTTATACTTTACCTAAACTTACTGATTATTTTATCTCACTATTATTATGTTTCTTTCCCAAGGTTATGAAGAAGAAAATGTTGAATAAGGGTTCATGGATGAAGTTTATTTCAGTTTATTATGTAGCATGTTTTATTTTGGTTTCCAAATTTATTATGCATATCATGTATGTAATCGGTTATTTAAAAACTACTAAAATTATCGGTCCATCAATATTTTATTCCTTGTAATCATGATAATGTATTAAAAAAATGCATCAGCACAAATTTTATTGGGAAAAGGTGTCATAGTTGGTATCAAAAGAAGATCAGTAGTAACTTTGGAAACAAGATTTAGTAAACATAGATTAGGGATCACAACCATAAGTTATAAATTAAGGATTTGTATACAATTACATCTTCAAATTTAGGTAATGTAAAGATTGTGTGGGTATCCCTAGCAATACATCATTGTCTGGATACTAAAACTGTATGTGGTTATGTAATATATGTACCTAGGAGTAATCACTCTAACAACGTGTTACAAGCATAACTTAGGGTATCATGGTACATGTATATGGGGCTTACTACACACATAGTTTGAAACTATTGTGAGATACTCTTAGGATAATTCACATTTTTTCTATATACCATTATTATGAAATTAAATATTAGCTATGTTTGTGAATTTATGTTATGTGTTATGTTATAACTAGAATTATTCAATGTTCATAGTTATATGAGATAATATAGTATATTTACTTTTTTAAAAATCGAACTTGGAAGGAAAAAGTGTATCAATACTCTTTTATAATAGATATATTTCCCATCTAAGGAAGTCGATGAAACGGGTATTGACACAGAACATGTTTTGGATATATTAGGGAAGCATAATCAGGTCATGAAAAAAACCATTCCTGAATGGAGAAACCTATTCCACAGAGAGAATCACCTCTGCATGATCAAATTATGTGATAGAAACCCCCATTGTTTAGTGCGACTACTAATTAAACTATAAATGAGTAATGTATTAAATCTTTGTAGGAGATATTTACATCCATGTGATGTAGTGAAATGGAAAATGTTATAGTTTCGGACAATTATCTCCATGGTGATACTGATATGTGGTTGTCTTTGATCTTTATTTCAATAGAGGAAGAATAAATTAAACTCATGGAATGGATAAATTTTAAGGAAAAATTATTTGATAAATAATTCTATCATGATTAAAAAATTGAGATAAAGAGAAATTTCCTTAGATTAAAAAAAACAAGAAGAAGGGAGTGCTACAGATTATGAATCTACATTTAAAAGGTTAGCTAGGTATTCTAGAGTTTATATACACAAAAAAGAGTGTAATATTGACCACTTCTTTGATGTTATTAATTAAAATATTCGAAGGGCACTGGTTTTTCAGAATTTTTAATCATATAAAGAAATAGTTTTATGTGCCATCAAGATGGAGAGGGAATTCCAAAGATCCTATTTATTCAAGGGAAACAAAGACATGAAGAGGTTATCAAATCACTACAAAAATGGAATAATTCAAAGAAGAAGATAGGAATGAAATATTTTCCAACATGTGACAACATTGGAATTAATCACCCTGGTAAATTCTTGAAAGGAATGAGACTTTGTAGTGTGGAGAAAAGGTTCATCAGGTAAAATAATTAAAATTAAAGAAGTAAAAACTATAATTCAATGTTAAGAGTGAAAGTATATGGGGAAATATGCAAACAGATTCCCCAAGAATCAAGGGAATATACCTCCGATTAAAGTATGGTGTCATGGTCAAGCATATAATATTATCAAAACTTATACGGAATGATTAATATACTTCTGTATTTGGATCTATGAGATATGTTTTAATAGTATTTTTTATGATTTTCTCTTCATTTGATTTATGAAATATATAATGAATATACTGAAGTAATTTTTCAGTAAGGGATTGAGATAATATGTTGAATGGTACCAAAAAAAGTGATTCAATCTAAAGTTAAACTTTTCAGAAAACACATGATTGAGGGAACAAAAACATGGAATATGTTCCTACAGTTATTATAATTATGATGAAATTATTGATTTGCAAAATCACAGACTACCTTAGAACAGATTAATGACTTTTCAACAAGTGGTCTGTGACATCATTTATGGGGTTTAAAATACTTTTGGATTTAAGGAAAATATAAAAAATCATGTGTCTTACCTAATGAAAAAAAGGAAGAATTCATGATTAAAATAAGGTTTTATGGGGATTCAATATATTTCAATATTTCAAGGGAATACATGATGAATTTATTCACTTGTTTGAAATGTGAAAATTTATAGCTACTTCATTTTTATTAATGGATAATGATAAGTTAATTTCATAAATTTAGTGACCTCCCTTACAAAGGGTTATATCATATTTCTTTGTAAAAGATAACCATTAATAAAATGGTTTCAGTTAAACATTGGATGAGATTTTAGAGGTTAATTTATTACATAACCATATGATTTATCATTTGATAAGAGATGAAATATAAATAGAACAAGAATTATTCAAAGAAAAATATTATTTTTACAGAAATATATTTTTAATTATATTATTAGAGAGTGAATTAATTCCCCAACTCTAGGAAATGGGCTTTGTAACAAAAATGTTTTCCTAATTCCTTAATTTTTTTGAACAAATTATCTTCTAGATCATCAACGAATTATGAATTTGAGTCCCTCAAATTTCCATTGATCATTCACATCTTTGTGATCAATGACCTCAATAAATCCCTATAAATATTTATTCTTTTTCTTCTAATTACATATTACTACTTGCCACTAATTTTCTTCTACGTAGTGACCTTGTTTCATTTTAGTCCATGTGAACTTTGTTATTCCATTTTTTATTTTTTTAATGAATGAATTCTCAACGCTAATCATGATTTGGGGTTTAAACATAGGAAATATCAAACATTATATTGAATTTCAATTGTATGGAAAAAATTTAATTAAGGAGGTGATAATATAACACCCGTATATTCTAATGTAAAACTTTTTAGTCAATAGCATGTATGAAAGACAACGCCAAGTGCCCAAGGGAATATAATATCCAGAGTGTTTATAATATATTTTATATTTTCAAAATATTAAATATATTTTATATTTTTTAATTAATGAAACAATGAGTTACCATGTGATATGCTCAACAACAAGTTTCTTCGATGGCTTGGGTTACACGCACAATCAAGTTTTAACTGAACCAAGATATATTATTAAATATTATTATTTAACATAACAAGATATAAACAAGCCGTTAAATTGGTATCTATGAGAATTAATAACTAACTTATGAAAATTATTGTTAAAAAAATATAAAATGGATTCATTGGTTACAAATTTATTAGAAATTAATATAAGAATGAACTGAATACAAATGGAATATTTTTATAGAAAATTATTTTTATGAAGATATTTTATCCAAATAAATTAAATTAATTACAATTATTGAGTGATTTTAATGAAATATATATAAATATCATATTTAATAAAATATTTTTACACTGATATAATATATTTTAGATAGGCCAATGGTAAGAAAAAACCCACTATTTCTTATAAAATACATTATTTTTTATAAAGGTAGTTCTGCAGCCTTTTAATGAAGAAATTTTTTTTAATATGATTTATAAAACATTATTATATTTAATATGTAATAATAATCTTTATTTTTTAAATTGAAACACAAAAATTGGGTTAGGGATAATTTTTCATACTTTCTAGAAACATGTCATTTTTTAATGAATAGTAAAAAATACTGAATTTTTTTTCAAAACTGATGTTTCATCAAATTTATTTATAAGGATAAATTTTAAATTTATTTTATTTTAATGTTTAATTATATAAAAATTTTAACAATTAATTATATTTATTTCAATGGATCCATTTTAACTTTGAAATTGATCATAAAAATATAGAAAGCAGTCAAGCGTTTTTTCTTTAAAACCTCGTATTGTCATCCCGCATGAGGGACTGAATTTAAATTAATTTATTCAACTTATAATATTGAAATTTATAAAAATTAATTCCATATTTGGAAATATAATAATTTAAAATTTTTAATTAGATCAACATATTTTTTGACCAAATGGAATTTTGAATATAATTAAAATTAATTACAATTATTAAGACAAAATGAAGCTTTATAAACGATTAAACCGTTAACTAAAGGGCCCAAATGACCCAAAACCATAACCAAGATCCATTATATAGACATATTTAGGCACTAAATTCCATTTTATTTAATTTGTTCCATTATTGGAGCCACTTTCAGTAAGAGAATGTTTAATGGAATTCCGTTGTCAAAATTTTACAATAGTGCCCCTCCTCCCCCAATATAAAAGGACCTCCTCTCCTACCACTTCCTCAAACATATCAAAATAATTTTTCATGAAAAATATCTTCCCACGTAGCTCCTAATAATACCACCCCTTTTCCAAAAATGATCCCCTTTTTTAGTAATCATTCCAAGGAAGTATTTTGGTAAAAACCAAAAGTAGTTACCCGATTAAGAGGTAACAAACGTCTTCAAGCCCTTTAGTTTCATTTCCATTATCCAACACCTAAAATATTCTTAATATATTATTTTTTTACAATAATAATATCCTAAATATACTAGGATGTTTTAAAACTAAGGGTTTTACCTGCACATATATACACTTCCATCTAATTGGTAACAAACATACTGATTCAGTGTATGATGAACTACTACCTCACGAAATGATAATTATCCATTTTCCTTTACCACCTCTCATAGTGACCATTATGATAAAATATATATTTATATATGATATATATGATATTTATATTTTACATATTCTTATTTATGTTTTATTTATATCATACCTTTATTCTTTCCATCATGTATAAATACGATAATTTCATTTGATGATGTGTGGACTACCGCCCCCTCAAAGCGAAGTGACTCGTTCACGCTATACATTGAATGTATAAGGATGAATTTTAAAAACCTATTTAACATATATAACATATATATGATACTGTAATTATAATATATATATTTATCATTTAATTTACATTATTTTTAATACAATAATGAAATGAATGTAGTGTTCATGTGTATGTACAACCTACCATCTCTATGAACCGTGCACTTCATTACATATCTCCAGATATTATGGACAATTTTAAATTGATATTTTCTAAATATATAAGATAATTAAGTCATGTTTTACTTTATATATATGATGAATTATTAATATATGAAATATTAACAACAAGTAGTAAGTCAAAACATACCTGGGAAAAAATTTCAATCAACACTTGAACTAGTTAAAATAATGATATACTGTTAACAAAATGGTAACAAAATATTGTGATAAGATAATAAAAGATATTATAAACAAGAGTATGGTTTTGTTATTTTTTTTAAAATATTTTAAACCACTATATAGGAGGGTAAGTACTGCACAACAAAATGATGTTAAGGTAAGCGATTTCATCTCAATTTACTTTTATCGGGTTTTATTTTTGTTATGAAACAATTCACTTTTATTTGGTGTATATAGTACCATTTGACATGTTATGTCATGAATTTAATTATTCTCATTAAATTATAAATTTAATTTAATTCACTGTGAATTATGATTTAAATGTTTTAATTTAGCATGGGACACATTGGAATGTTTAAATATTGCTTTTCCTGAAGAATTTTTTAATGTTAACAACCTTTGTTGTTACGTATCCCCCTCTGAGGTACTATTTATAAATATATATTATTTATTATATATGTAAATTTTATAAGGTAAATTATTTATTTATTATTTTATGAATGTTTTGGACTAGTATGACATGGGTGGGGCTTGGTTATAGATAGCCACTTGATGCATCAGTAGTCTCATGAGATGAATCATTTGGCCAAATCAGATGGGTTTTTACCCTATATGTTGCAAAATGTATGGCCAATAGTCTTGATGGTAGAGGTACCATGTACCTAGGAAACATTTCATCAAATAATTAATAATTTCCCAAATTTAGATTTAGTTATTATTCATGCATGATATTTTTCATCAGTATATCTATGGATACATTTTATTTTCACTTCATTGATTAAATGGAATGTGTTTCAGTTTCTTTTCTTGCCATATTGATTTATTCTTATCTTTTAATTTGAATGGAATGTGTTATCAGTTAGTTTCCTTTCCATGTTAATTTATTCCTATTGATTCATTATTTATTATACGTTACTTACCCTTACCGAGATTTGGAGTTGACCATTACTATGTTTCCTTCCCGAGGTTATGAAGATAAATATTTGAATAAAAATTCATGGGTGCAGTTTATTTGAATTTATTATTTAGTATGTTATATTTTATTATTCTTTTTTATTATGGGTATTTTGTATGTAATATTCCTTTCCAAGACTACTAAATGGAATGGTCCTTTGAGATTTTATTCCTTATAATCATGAAAATGTAACAAAATAATGCCCCAGCAATAGGCTTCTAGGGTCGGGGCATTACAGTAACATTCATATTACGTCCAAAAAATCATAATATAATTATTTAAAAATAATAATTCATGTTAAACCAAATGATACAACTAAGGATAACTTGTACCTTAGCCAATAATGTTTCTATAAAATATCATTAATCACCACAAAATTCCATCATTTGAAACCTCAAAATGAGTTTGTATGCCTTTAAAATTATGATCAACCATAGTATTATAAACCCATGATGGTTTTCTTATGTTATCCTGACATGAAAGAATACAAGTATCTAAATTTACCTTAAAATTTTATCTCATACCAAATATATTGTCCTTAGACCTACAATCTCAAATCTGATGCTAAAAATATAATATTTACATTTTTGAATTTGACATCAACAAATAAAACTAAATTTTATCCAACTAAAACAAAAAAATTAATTTTTAAAATAATGGATCACATACATACCCAGGAACCTTTTTTGTTTATATTTTTAGACAATAATGATAAACCTTTACATAAAAATACCAATTTATTTAAATGATTACTTTTTCTAATATACCAATCTTGTACTATTCCACATTATGTCTTCATAATCTCCCATAAAGTCAATAACACATGAAACCCTTATAGAAACAAATTTTTTAACATCATTAATCATATCCTAAGAGAAAGGAAACATAATAAAGGTGAGTTAAAACACAGATTTATGGTAAATAAAAGCATTGATATTTGAATTTCATCAATGAGCATAAGATGAGAATAGAGTGTTTGAAGATATAATCTGAGGTTATGAGAAAAACATAAGATAACCCATACCCCATAAAATATGGATTATTAAGAATGTGACATGGAATAAATCATTAATATTGTCCAATATATACATATATATTTCAACAATCATGATCCATGTGAAAAAAATCGTCCAGAAAATATATATTATAAACTCATATAAAGCATAGATCAAATGTGTGGGTATACAACACTATTATCTTAAAAAACTATAAGAAACTCATGTTAGAAATTACTAGAGGTTATTTAAAACGATACAAGAAACCACCCTGGATAACTCCCTCCTTAAATTCTTTGAAGACAAGAAACATTACCCATTGCATTGGAGAGCTATATCGGGTTCCCCAATTTTATAGGTTATATCAGAGTCAACCATCATGTATCATGTATCAGGCTCACCCTTTATCATGACATATATTAATATTACCAAAAATAATAAATAATTTACAAGTACTAATCACAAATTAAACATTTATAAACATGACTTTCTCAACATAAAACCCATCAAACAACCATCATTCATTTATATCTTGGTTAACCAATTAAAAATAAATGGGTTTATTAAAAAAATTAGAAAAATAATTATGATCCATCAAGGGAAATAATATGGATAGAACAATAAGATCATATTCTTAGTGAGTCATTCTAAGAATAAAAGGATGTTAACATAGATGAAATTATATTAAAAAAATTCTCATCCATAGAATGATTTACCCAAAGAAAAAATATGTTGTCTGATAATTTAATTGAAAAAATCATAATCCATATAGATAAAGAATAAGGATTGTATCATAAAACATATCTTCAGTGGACCATTATTAAAAAAATTATAGTCTTTGATGAATTAAAATACCATAAAAATTTCAATAAAAATATTCAAAAAAAATTTACACTTTCCATTTAGAAAATCAGTATTAAATAAATAAAAAATTCCAAAAAAAATTAAAATGCATTTCATTAAAAATAATATTGAAAATTAATAATTTCATAACAAAAAAATAACAATAATTATTATGGTAAGATACATCCATGATGTAAATGTTATAAATAATCAGTCATTTAAAACATTTGTAAAAATAGTGAAAAGTCACTCATGTGGAAAATATAAATAAATATTCATTTGAAACCATTTAAAACAAGGTAAATAATCTTTTAAAATAACTATATAAAATAACTTATTTTTATAAAATAACATTTTTTATTTCCTCTTAGAAAAATTGAATATGGAAGAGAAGGATTTCTCATTTAAAAGAAGATAAAAGATTATTGTCACATTGAAACTACATTCATGAAGATTTTTTAATCAACAAAAGAGGAAATGGAAATTACACATGTAAATCACATTCATAAATAGAGGAGAATAATATATATGTGGCTCAAAAAACTTAGATCATATTATTTTCCCTAAAGGAACCTTAAAAATAAATAATCTAAAAAAAGAGATTGTAAAATAAATCCTTAACTACTTTCGAAACATTTCAATAAAAAGTAACTGAAATAAAATGTATGATATGAATTTAAAAAAATCTTCTAAATTTCATGAATTAATATCTCCAAATAAATTATTGAGGTAGTATGAACACCACACACATAAATCAAGTATCACAATATGAATCATGTCTTAGGAAAATGAGATTGAGACAAAGAATAACCTAATAAGATCATAAATTTTGAAGTGATAATAAATCCATGAAGTGATTATTTTCATAGATTTAAATCATTATAAATCAATTTTCATTGTATAATAAAAAAATTTAAATATCAATTCATAGATAATGATGGAATTATAAAGTCAATTAAGAAGATTTATAACCCAATTAAAGAAAATTGAGTTATGAAACCATTTACCACTTGGTATAATTCGAGTTACCTCCCCTTGGATGAAATAATTTGGATGGAAAAAAATAATATAAATTAGTAAGTTTTCATGGTATAGAATATAAAATTGGCAGAATATACTCCATATAAAATTAATTAGGTTCATAACATTAAAATATGTATTAAGGAATGGAAATTAAGATGAAATCCCTTATGTTAAGTGTAGAATTGTGATGTATGTACGTTAACTTCATTATAATAAAATGATATGAATTATATTATTTTCAATAAAAGTTTATATTTATAATCCCTTATCCAAAAAAAATTACTTCATTTATTTTAATAACACATTTAATTACTTAATCGATTAAGTCCACGTCAGGTGTTTTAGGGATTTTAGTTCATTACCCCAATACAGCTTCGGTGGGATGGACATCGAAAAAGTGGTAATTTTCCCATTATATATAGAATATTAATAATTAAATAATTATCATTTATATACATGTATAATAATATTAAAACCAATAATTAGTGAGGTTTATCAAAAAAATAACTTATAATCAAAGACATGGTAGGCCCTGCAAATGCGTGAGTAATGATTCAATTTATCAATGATCATGATGGAAAAAGGTAAGTATTATTTTATATTTATATAATTATAAATATGTAATAAATTAAATAATATTTCATTAAGAACATTTATATACCATCCATGTGATGTAGTGATAAAAAACTAATCGCCGCTCTTCATGGAGGTGGCAATCCACAAGTATAAAGAAACAATTTTATCATTTCTCGATAAATGGAACATTATGAAAATAGTTGATTTATTATCATTAAAATAAGATAATTATTTCATGAATATCATACATATATATATAATAAATCATTATAACAATATTTGATAGATGGTTATAGAAAAAGAAACATATCACTTCGTGAAGGTGGTAGCCCACACACATGCATGAACAATTTTTCATTCTCCATTTTATAGAAGAAGAGATGGATATAGGTTGATTACTTAAGATAATAACATATTAGTATTTAAAATATAATATTTTTATTATTTAATGATGGTTAACAAGATTTGAAGGAGTTGTAAGAATAAATAAAACAAAAACATTCAGTTAAAAGTTGTACCTCTTCTTTGAAAACCCCCTTTTTCATTACCCCTCAAACATTCTATGGATGTAATTATGCCAAAAATGCGAACAATAATATGTGGGTATAGATTTAGTAAGAAATTTTATTTGGAATTGGCCAAACCAAACGACTTTATATTTGTGAATAAAAGATGAGATAAGTTTTCCTTTTATAAGTAAAGGTGGGATACATTATGATGTACTTAAAGTATTAAATTAATATAAATTTATATTAGAGGATAAATGTGTCAAAAATAATATAATTTTATTATATTATTATTATGGGACTAAAAATCCCATAAAATAAAATTTAAACTACTTTACATGATTTTTTCACCCTCATCTCCTTGCTTTAAACTCATGTAAGCCCTTTTGGAAATTACCATGATATTATATTTTTCACATTATGGGTGAATAAAGATACTATAAAATAAAAATTATCCCAAAAATGGATCAATAATTATAATTTAAATAATATTTCATTCGAAAAATCCTTTTATTTCATTTTCAAAAAGCCGGTTTACGGGAAGCGGGAAACCTTAAATAATATTTCATTGAATCAGAAAAATATAGGATTTTTAATAATCTAATATAGTTAAATGGGATATTGTTTATTACAAAATAACATTACTGTTATTTTTGAAATACATTATATATTACTATTCAATATGTGTCTAACTAATGTAAAATGGTAAAAAATACATGGATTAAAATATAAATAATTTATGGTCTCAATATTATCATTTAGCAAAATTTCAATAATTATTAATGTCATTTTAAACTTTTTATTTGGTTTTTACCCCTCGGTTAGTTTTTTCTCTTTAACTAGTGTAATAGCTTTTCCAATATTAATGTATTAAAATTTTACTAATAAGGTGAAATGGGACCATAAATGGTAAATAGATTAAATTTAAGATCATTTATAGTCCTAATAATTCACTATAAATATTTTTCTTATTTTTAAATAATTGAGTAAAATATATTTAACATAAAATGCTATTAATATCATTTTAACAACTATTCACATAATTTGTCTTTGAAAACAACATGAAAAAAAGAAATTTTTATATAATATATTAAAACAATTCTATTATATAGTTTTTACCTACAATATTCTTGGTAAAATATAAATTACACAAAAAATATTACATTTAGAGTTTTTTAAACCATTTGCCTAATTTTTCTACTGCTTGCTTAAGCACTAAGTTGGTGTTCTATAAGCATTTAAGGTAATTATTTCCTAAATAAGAATTAAATTTAAATTGAAATAATTAAAATAAATTCATTAATTTCTATAAAAACCTCTGATATTTTTTGAATATGTATATGTACTAACATCTATGTCGTGGAATTTTATTTAATATGTTATTTTTACTTTTCCAGTCATGTGTATGTATTGCACAAGAATTTGGTTAATTAACTTGTTATATAACTCTAAAATTTGTATCTATACATAAATATAATCATTAATAATTCATATTTGTTAACAATATCCATATAGTACGTATTATTTCTCTAATATTATCTTTATGACAACAAATTTGTCTTTTCCCATGATGTGAAATCACTATGTGAGCACTAAAAATGATTTTCATATTTATTATAATATATAATATAAATTATATCTTTTGAATTATTTTATTATTATATTTATAGTAAAGTATCATACATTATTCCATCGATTATTTTAATAATTTGTTGTTTCGTTTTTATGTCTTTGTGGTATCATAATAGACACTCTATTTCAATTAAACTGTATTTTTTACTATTCCCTAGAAATTTAACTTATTTATAAAACTATCGAAAATTAATATTAGGATCAATTTAAATTTTATAATCCAAAAATAAATAACATTTCATCAAATTATATACATAAATTTAAGAAAATTCATTTTTATGTAAAAGTGTATAATATAATGAAAAGCAGTTTTTAAAAAATGCATTTTTAAGCCCAAAAATAAAATTATAGAAAAACTAATATATAATGTAAATTAATAAATATATAATTATATTATTTATAAATAAATGATATAAAATTTTATTAATGAGAAAATTGATATCATAGTTGAATATTAAAATGAAAATTAATGAATGTTTTACAAAAACCAAATAGAAAACTGTATTATCACTATTCACTGAAAAATCAATCTTTTAAGAAAAATAGAAATATTTAACCATAAAATTATTTTGATATGATGATTTAAAATATGGTATAATTTTAATGAAAAAAAATTTCAAAATTATTTAGAAATTATTTTTATTAGTTTCTATAAAAAATAAATACATAACATTTTTGATGAAAACATATTCTTGAAACAGAAATCTACATTACTAAAAATAAATTGATTATTTTTTAATAAATGGTCAATTAATTTTTTATTGTAATAGGATTTGGTATATATTTGATAAAATGTTTAATCCTATTCATACCCTGAAATTTAAAATCTTGGTTATAACAGTCAACTTTAAATAAAAATATTTATTGGTTCGTTTAAGCTCGGTTTTGTGTGTTGTATACAATATTAAACATAGTATTCTATTGAATTATTTGGATATTATGAAAGTGACTGGTTGGTTTCAGTCATCTATGGTGTGCTGAAACTTTTTCCCGTTATTACCCACCTCATATTGCAATGTCGTGACCACCCATTCTTCTACTCAGAGACATCTGTTACAACTGAAATTACTGTCGACAACACCACTATGACCACATATCATGAATAGATTATCCATATCATCATATAAAGCTATTGAATATGATCATATATGATCCACTGCGTTCCTACCTCGACCAACTGACTTCACCTATAAAATAAAAAATATATTAGAATAAAATTCGTACATTAGATTCCATAATGAAGGTGGTTCTATCAATATGTGGGGATTCATTATTCATATCACCATTAATAGGACACCATCATAGGGAATAAATTTAGGATTATGAATCTCAAACCATGATATTTTTCAATATAGGGATTTGGAAATTAAAAATAGGGAATAAATTTCTTAAATCAATGTTCACAAAATCATAAATGGGGTTTAATATAAGAAATTGATAATTAATGAAAAATAGTGGAGTAAAAATTAAAAATAAGGATCCATAATTTTCATTTGGATAATTCATTTGAAAATATCATATTCATGTTGGCTTATGTTGGAAATACCTCCAACGTGTTTACACTTGGTGGTGCTCCGATCAATGAATTCATTCAACGAGTAAAATTTATAACCATAGGATCGATTGAAGTTTACCCTATAATTAGGGAAAATTGGATTTAAATTGGATAAACCCTCTGTTTTTTGTGTTTAATTAAATTACCCCACACTAGGCTGGTCACAGGAACCTCTCATGTGAACTCAAATTATAGAACTCCATGTGTAAACCCAACTTTCTAAGAATAATGAAAATGTCATAATTCACTTCTCATTTTACATGAAGTAGATATAAAAATTTCATTACAAAAAACATGTATGTGGAAGAAATAAATATATTATATTAATATATTTTCTATAAGCCTCCATGATGCTAAAAACTCTAAAAGTGTGGTGTGAAAAGTCAAATAAATATTATATGAGATATTCTAAAAGTTAAAACTAATCAACATAGCGTCATTTAATGGGAATTAGACAATGTTTATGTTTACATGACTTATGTTTGTGTGAAATTTTATTTTTCACATGATTTTGTCTCTCATATAATACATCCATGTGATCCTTTCTTGTCCATTTCATTTATGTTTTCTAGTCAAGAATAATGAGTCTTCTGATATATCATCTCATTATAAACCTAATTTATCCTCCTAGTAAAAATTTTGTCTCACCCATTCATTTATGTATGTCCTAGGGATATCCCAGGAGGTTATAGGAGTTTTTTGTGATTTTAGAGATTGTAATCAAGATATAAATAAAAGTATATATAATTTATTTAAAATTATTGTTTCATATTGCTAATTTATCAAATATAATCTTCCACTAGAGTTCTTGGATTTTTTTATGAGTAGTATTATTTAAAATGTTGTAATATTATGTTTCTAAATTGGAGTTTTTTATAATTGGTATCTGAACAAGTTATAGTCTTTTTTGGGAATAGGTTAGAGAACATAATCATAAATACACCCAACATAACATAGATTGATAATTAAGAAATTGACATATTGGATTTATATTTAATTCATGTGTTTTTATTCCATTGATCATAATTGTCTCACATATTCCTATTTATTCACATATAATAATCCCTAACTCTCTATTGATTTAGTAAATGGTTGGAAATTGGAGGAATTGTGTTAAAAATCAATTTGATGTGCAGTACAATGATTTTCAGAATAAGACAGCCAATATAATTGGATAATTAGTTGATAACCACATGGTGGTGAATAATAAATTGAATCATGTTATGAATAATATCTTTAACCATGTGGAGTTCAAATATTCCCCAATGAAGGTGTTTCAACATGATAAATATTGAGAACATAGGGGTGAATCATGGTGTGATACTCTTCTTCTCAAGTCATTTGATCTTTTTCTTACATTTTATGGAACTTGTTAAAAATATCAAAGATAGTTTCACATCCACAGAAAAGAAAATACAATATTTTATAAAGGTAACAATATTTTTAATTGGTTTCAATCAAAGGGATAGTCCATACAACATAAAAAGTTTCACTCTTTCGGTGTTACAAAATACACCAATCCCTTCTAGTTTAGTGCATACAATTAATTGGTTTTGATTTCTCAATGAAAGGATCAATCAATTTATAAAGAATTAAATGAATTAAAACTCCCTCCCTCAGATCACTTTCATCATCCTCCCATTTCACAATAAGTTTGATGAAGTCTTCCATATTTAATGACTTGATGGATGCCTCCAAATTTCCGAAAATATGATGAATGTTTTTCATCATTAAGTAAAAAATATTACGGTACATTTTTAAGGACCAAAACTTCACATAAATACTTTATTTCACTCATGAATGTCACATCATGTACCTTTACTCAGGTATTAAAATTCATTCAGGACTTTTTTGACAAATAGATAAATTTCATGTAAGTATTTCTAACATAACTACCATTATAGAGCATCCTTTTCCCATGCCTGTTCACTTATCAGAGTTCAATAAAGTCTACTCACTTATGTCCTATTCACAAAACCCCCTTCACTAATGTGAGTTAACCCTAAAGCCATCTCTATGATCTATTGACATATCAATGTTTACACAACTTCAATTTCTTACAACTTCTTTCACCCAAATATTTCTCCCAAGTTCAGTTCTTGCATGTTGCACTTATTTAAATAGAGTTCCCTTAATCATATTCTTAATCATTATTAGTTTCTAATGAATTTGGTAATCGTGTATTTATCTTCCACCCCCAGCCTCCACAATACTCTTCCTTTATTCAGTTTTTATAGCACCTCCACATTAACAATATCTATAAATCTCCACAGTTTCACCATGTTTGTGAAACTTCCACTTGTGTGAGAGTCTAACTTACTAGTGAGTATGAGAGGACATAGAACAATTCTTCACCCAAATTGAAATAAAACACTTTGACTATTGAAAAATGGTTCCAAATAGCATACAATACCTAAATTTTCTCTAAAATAATATTTTTAAATTATGACGAAGATACGCTGCTAAATATTTTTGAAAACATCAGAAACATTTTCCCTCTACTTTATAGTTTACCCTTATTATATTACCTAAAAATGTATTAAAAACAAACAGAAAGTTAATCTCTATCTTGGATCACCACGGTTGAAACATCTTCCCACATTATAATTACTAGATATTAAAATCAAATAAAATTTTACAAAAACATATTATATCATCAAAAATGTATTGAAATAAATAATTTTCACTCTTCATCTATGAGAGAAATGATCAATATAGAAAACAATTGTTCACAATAGACATCCATGGCTCAGGATATTCTACATACCTAAACTCCACCTGTCTTCCAAAACAAATTGATCACATTCCTAAATTCCCTATTGATCATATCTCCCCTTGACTTCCATACCACATACTCCCCCATGATGAGATAATTTTGGAACCATCTCCACCATTCATTGTTCACTAGCGCCAAATGTATGGAAATAATGAATATCGCCATTGAAATACCTATTCATTCTTCACCATTGACAATAAACCCAATGTGACCATACAAGAAAAAAACACACCATAAAAATAATTAGATACCAATGTGGAGTTTAGTAATATATAAACCTATTCAATAATAGGGTGGTCATTGAACACCAAGGTACGATTGGTGTTTCTCAAAATCTCTAATGTCCAATGACCTTATCATGACAATTGAAACTTGTTCATTATTTCTATCATTCTCTACTATTACATTCCTTGCTCTAAATTTTCCTTAATAATGTGATACATCGCCTCAATTTTCTTGGATAATTTCTATTTACATGATTTTTCATGAGATCGATCACACTATTTTTACCATAGAATATAACATTTGGAATGTTCCAATTATACACTAATTTCTTATAACTATTGATTCATCCATAGAATCTGAGCTATTTTTTTGGAAAATATAATACATTCATCATATTCCATGCTCAAAAACTTATATTCCTACTATTTAGTAAACTTTCCAACACTTTATTTCTAATGAATAGGGAACCACAACTTTTTGAATTTTGGTCGAAATCATCACCATCCTAGTTGGTATCAAAAAATAATGAAAAATCATGATCCATAACAGTAAAAAATTTAATTCCCAAACCAAGAGTACCCTATATATACTCAAGATTATATTAACCACTTCAAGATGATATTACTTCATATTACTCTTAAAACATGATACTAAACATTTTGTGAATACAATAACTGGCTGTGTTGTAGTACAATATATGAAATTTCCAATAATTCATATATAAATAGTAGGATCTGTATATTTATCATCCCCATGAATCCCAATCTTATCTATAACTAAAAATATAGTTTTTATTGATTTGGAATCATTATATTAAAAATTCATCATCATCTCTCTCGCATACATAACATGAAAACAAAAGTGTATTTTTTGTTTTAAAAAACTTATAGTCATAAAAATCAATGAGGTCACCCATAATTTTCAAATTCCAAACACATAATACTTGAATATTCATCCATTAATTTCTATCTCTTCCACCAAATATAAAGTTTTTGACATAGACAATCACTATGAACTATTATTACTTAGATGTTTTCTTATGCATATTATGATCAACACACCCTCTTCTAAATTACATGTTTTTCAAATAGATTTTTATTGGAGTAAACCATGATTGTGGTGCCTACATGAGACTCTGCAAGTCCTTATTTAACTAGTACACCTTGGGAACATCTTAACTAATCATGAATCCCATTGAAAGATCAATATAAATCACCAATTTTATAACTCCATTCAAGGATACCATTTTATCATCTAACTAATATATATTCATTCCACATTGAATTTCTATCCCCATGTAGATTCTGATGAACTCAAGATGATCCACTGGTCAAAATTTTCCTAAAAATAAAATCTTTGATTCAAAGTATGTCATTTGTAAACCATATGTTCCTTTTTTAATACCATGATTCCATGATAATTGAATTTATTCTTGAAAATAAACTTTGTTTTAAACACCTTCTAATGTTAGGCATTATTTAGTAGTTCTAAGGATTGATTTTTTTCAATTTAATCTTATTATTTATTCATGGATCCAACCCATGAATCATCATTTTATACTTATTAAATTTATTTTGGTTCCACCATCAATAATATAAAACTGTTATCAACATTAATCATACTTCATATCTTTGTAAGATATGTTTTGTCTCCAATTAAGTTAGATGGATGATATTTTATCCCAATATTATTTTTTATGACGCAGGTTGAATTTCTTTATCAACCATATAATATTGTAGTTTATCCTTTTAATCTTAATAATTTTGATATCTTTGATTATCCACATGATTTCTATCAACATCACCCTCTTCATCATACACGTTGTTATAATTTTAACTTTGTGAATTCTTCCCATTGTATTCTTCAATGAAATTGGAATCATTACTACCCATAATTTGTTACTTCCTCCTTTTTATGAATTTATAAGGGTTAATCTTTATTAGTTATTCCACCAAAACTACTTCATTAGTCAAACCTATAAACATTCCTTAGTTTCCATACTTATATTGGATGTAATGTCTTCTTTCGAATTGTGGAAAATTTTTCAGAGTGACATTCCTTCAATGATGCATTTCATACTATGTCATATCCTCACATTTGAAATAACATACTATTTTATTATTTATACTACAACTTACACAACTTAATTCCAATAGTGGTGAGAGATTACACTTTCATTATGAATTTTTTTCCCCATATTATTCATATTCCCTTAGAACATGTTCATATAATCAATTTTAAATATAGTTGATCTGGTGAGGCCCAGTTATAGAATTTTAATATTTTGAAGTATCAATGATAAATGTTCAGTAATCACTATTCATGTACTATAATATAGAATCACTGGCATGGATACCAAGAATTGTGGTGGATATAACATCCACTATAAGAGATCGAAGAAATGATCTCATCTATTTTTTTTAAAAATCAGATAGTTTCTCTCATCAATGTGATGAAATCCATTGATATTAATCATATTCTTAATGGGGTTATAATTTAGAAGAAAAAAAGTTAACAATCATAACCTAAGTATCTGATACAACTTGTTGCAACCTATGACAGCCTACGAGGGGAGGGGAAAATAAAGGTGTCAAATTGTTCTTTTAAATTCATTAGATATTATTCCCATATTGGTGGCAACTCATTAATCCTTTAAAACATTTTTCCAAATACACTAAACACTAAATATAACTTTAAAACAAGTAAAACTAGTTTTACATGGATCTTACTTAAGGGATAGTGAAATGTGAATACACAAGAAGTGGTGTCAGTGTAATCTAATCCACTAGTATTTACTAGTTTGGTGGCGAAAATTCTTTGTCTATGGTCAGTCTATTCTAGGATCACTTCTATTATAATGAATTAAAATAGAGTATAATACCTCTATAAGATCACTTCTATCAACAACTCATTTACAACTACTTTTTATTAAGTCTTTCTCAATATAAAAACATTATGTCCTCCATATTTTCAAGAAATAAATTAATGGTTTTCATCAGGTAGGTATAAATATGACGTTTCAACGAGGACTAACAGTTTCCCCAAATATTACATTTTACTGAAGTTAGTTCACCTATACCCCTATTCCTAAGTATGGCCCTTTATTAAAGTCTATTTTACCAAAGTTCTTCCTTTCATATAAGTATTTCTCACGCAATTAACTTCATAAAAATTCCTTTTTGAAATCCTAAAAACTCAGGTTCATTCTCTTACGTCCACTCACATATGACATGTTTTTTCAAATCCATTTTCTATATTGAGTTAACCCTACTACTTCCACTCTTTTCTATTGGGATAACTATGTTCACAAAACATCTTGTTCCTGAAACGTACCTCAGAGGGATATTTTTCTCAAGACTAGTTTTAAAAAGTAACACACGCATGAAGGGCGATACCTTAATAAATCTCTTAATCTTATTTTTGTTTCTAATGAATGTCTAAGATGGTATTCATAGGAAACCCCTTTCCTTTGAAAATACCTTTTATACTATGAATTTTAGGTTACCCAACATTTATATTCTATTTGAAACTCCATAATCAAATCATGTTGATAGAACGTTTATTTATGCATGAGTATTCCAACTAGTGTGAAAATTAATACTTAGTGAGGTGCTCGATGCAACTTGAATGAATGAACTTTATATTTATCAAAACAACACCAATGAGTGTGAAATCCATGAGTTTTCTATATAATACACATTTAATCTTATTTTGATGTTATAAACCCATGAATTTATCAAACACTAGATAATATTTCTATTTATTTTATATGTAAAACTCCTTTAATGAAATAAAATGGATTGAAAATAAACACAACACCAATATCCATGTTTAATTAACTATGTTTCTAGCACATGTATCATGTTTCTATTGAGTCCTATTTGTGAAAAAGACCATCCTTAAAGTCACATCTTGAATAGGACGACTATATGAATAGTAACTAGAATGATTAACAGCCATGACTCAATCATGCATCTGTATACGCCAGAGGTTTCCGACTAGTACTGATGGCCTATGTTGTATCCTTGTTCCAATGTTTAACTTGTATTTGAGAAAGTTAAATGGAAAAAGTAACAAAAAATCATCAATTTAAGTAAATAACCAGAGTGTGGGAGCAATAAATATATGCATGGTAGTAGTTAATTTGAATGTTGTAAAATACTAATAAAATTAGTCATATATACAATAAAGTATTACCCACTGAGCTAATCACATATACTGGTGAATAATTGAATGTAAATAAATAAGGTGCATATATTATCCTTGAGATGAACCACATACCTAGTCTCCATGACTCTTGAGTTACCCCAGATCAATCATAATAATCCACATGACTGGTTCTTCTCAATAAGGTTACCTTAGTCCATGTCCCATCCATCATCCATCAGTGCTCAATTTGAAATCATTCAAATGTTTTGTACACTCACAGAGGTTCATGTATAGGGAATGAGAGATAAATCATAGTAGGACACTCAAAATGGTGAACATATAATATTTGTTCATAAGTTCATTCTCATGAAATATGATTAACCTATCCAAGAATCAATTATAGTGATTTAAATAAAATAAATTCACTGTTGATCCTTGGGTTCGTGATCCCAACTGAATGTACCTTCTATATCCAATGCCGGAAATGCCTATGAGAATGTCACATCACTATAGGGGGATACATGTCTTATCCAAATTATCACTCATAATCGCATCTAATGAATATAATTAATTAGTCTAGGTATCGAAAATTCATAAAATAAATGATTCCATCGCCAAAATGTGAATGTAGATTATCATGTCAAGCACTCTCAACAAGGGATGCAGTGTTCCATATATCATACCCTAAACCATACCTGTGGAACAACATGTCAACCAATGGCATCATATTTGTGGAATCTCGTTTACACTAATATAATAAACTTTTTGAAACATAATATTCAACAATATCTTCATATTTTTGGAACATAATGTAAACTAATCTCATTAATTCTATAGAACATCATGTCTATTAATTCTCAATAAATGATGGGTATCTCCGAGTCGCACTATAAAACATACATAATAAATACATGTGTAGGAAGGAATCCCAAAAAAGAATGGGAATTCTTAAAATGGAGACATTAAAACATTAAGGATGATAAGATGAATCTGAATAAGTACCTTTGGGAATCCTATAAATCATGTAGTCATATTATATATGGCCCATCAGTTGAGTTTTATGGATCACATATAGACATCCATATTAGCATCAACAGTAACTATGTGAAAGAATACAAATATTATAATAGTTTTTTTGAAATACTAAACACATCTCTACTACTAGTACCTCATGGGATCACATGTTTGGTATGGGTTCTAAGGTTACACCCACTACTATCTCTACCAAAACACATAATACACTACCTTAGGGTCAAACAACTATTGGGGAAACCCATTGAGTTCCTTAGGTCAATACATAGAAAAGGTATACCTTTTGGGATCCTTATAAAACATATACTAGAAAATTCATATATTATGGGATCATGAGAAGTGATAGATAACTAAAGGCATCCTACATGGGATCCATGTTAACGATATATAAGATGAGGCATCCTCCAAGGGATCCTCGGGAATGATATATATATATATATATATATATATATATCAGAGGAGGAATATTACATGGGAACCTAGGGGATTATAAATATATATATAAGTAGATGAATCCTACTTGGGATCTGTAGGAATGATATAAATAAGTGGAAGAATCCTAAATGGGATCTTTGGATACAAACAGGTCTCTTAAAAGAATTCCCATCTCTTAAGCTGATGATGTCCCCAACCCCATTTGTAATGTCTCATGATCTGCTTGGAGAATAGGGAAACACCTATCATGATAGATGTCCCTAAGGGATATGTTACTTAAAAATTGATAGAGGTAAATGGATCATGTACCATATTAGATCAGGTTCTCACTCTAGGTTAGTTCGAACAACCAACCTATCCGTACCTCAAGTCACGTTGTAGTCCCATTAAAAAAGTAATGACCTATGAAAACACATAATAAGAAAGTTATGTCAACTAATAATTTCCAAGACACTAATCAATGTCTCATCCCATGAATCAATCGTAAGAGGCTATTGGTTTCAACTACTAGATGAAGAACCAATCCACAAAACCTCATTCAACTAAAAACACCTCCATAGAGTATCAAAATCACCTCAAGGGTTCCATTATTGTGATATACGTGAATAAATACTTGAAATGGATTACACTTTTTTCCAATAAAAATTGAAAGGTATTAAAGAATAAAAAACCCTGGGAAGGGTAATATAAGGTGGGAAGTATATGGTGGGTACCCAATATACATGATGTGTACAAAAACATATGCTACCTGGCCTTATAGATCTTCATGTCCTGGAACACATAAGGTCTGGCCAAGTACTACTACATGACCATAGTATACATGGGGTCTAAAAATGTAATTAAACTTGGATAGGACACACATGAAGTCTATCTATGTATAAATAAATGGAAATTTTCCCCTTATATATGATTTCTTCCCAGGTACTCACCAACATGGCCAAATATGACTATATGGGATGTACTCTAATTACATGGGATTTACTTCAAGTACATGTGTTGTATTTTTCAAAAACCCATCTAGACATAAACTCAAATACATGTCCAAGTACTACTACATGGTTTTGTCTCATTGTACATAATATTCACATCCCTAAACATCATATTCCTTGAATGGAAGAATTCACAACATTGTTTTATGAAACCACACACCATGTGACCAAGATTTCCCAAATAGAGACCCATTCCATCAAACCAAAACACATTTCCCCCCGTCATGTATAAATCAACCTACTAGGGGTAATTAGTAACCATATTAGGGAATTAAACTATATGTATGTATATATATGGGGATTTACAGAAAAACAGAATACAACCTACCATTGGGTTGAATCTGCTACATCTTTTACCATATGCATGCTCCATAGTTGCCTTGTGACAATACAACTCCTACTGGGGTTTTTAATGAAACCTCCCACCCTTCCTACCTCCCACCCTTCCTACCTCCCACTATCTATATTTATCTCTACCAATTACCTATAGATCATGAAAAATGGAATCCCATATGAATAATACACGACAATCCAAGAATGAAAATAAAAGAAGAAATTGAAAATTAAGAAAAATAAATGAAAATTTATATGGGCTCTAGGCCCATCCTTGGCGCCCAACATGAGGTTATTCCATTCCTATGAAAACTCGTCAATAAATACTCAATATGTAAGAAATAATATGAATCTAATTCTATTTTCAAACGATATCCCCATGAAAAAATACATGAATAAACTAATATTTAATTAATTAAATTTTCAATATTATTTATTCTATGAAAATTTGAATTTCTCTGAATCCTACCAAGCTTTTATCCTATGGTAAACACCCTATTTCAAAACCAAAAAAAGAGGTAATAAATATTAATCGAAATCCCATTATTTTTGAAAATGACCATTTTAACCCTTATTATCATCCAAAAGTGAAAATTCAAAAAACAGTTCAATTTCATAGTCTAGAAAAACATGGGTCATAACAACATCCCCACAATAACCATTTTCATTCTCAATATTAATTCGTTTCCAAATAGATTCCGTGCTCTTATATTAATCATCTACACTACTACAATATCTAGATTATCAAATGACTAGCCTCACATTTCCTACTACTCCATCTTCAAAGATGAGAGACATTGAAAAGTAACCATTATAAAACACCCCAGCAAAGGATTAT
Organism: Viscum album; assembly: GCA_963277665.1. NCBI lineage: Eukaryota > Viridiplantae > Streptophyta > Magnoliopsida > Santalales > Viscaceae > Viscum > Viscum album. Next base: position 1,829,718,223 of record OY728165.1, on the reverse strand, counting down.
CTTTATCATTAGGTAGAAATAGAGATCATTGTTATATGGACCACGCTCCAACCAGTACCCGTGGAAATATATTACATAGACAAAAAACCTTCTCATTCTAGAGCTCCAAATAACAACATTAATTGTTCTGACATCTTGAGAATGATATCCACAGAAAATGCTAAATTACAACTTATAAATGTGATAACCACATTCAAACGACCAATGTTGAACTCCCCACAATATGATTTTTCTTACGCCACACTTCAAGATCAACCTCAACATGTTCTATTTCCAAAGACGTGTCACTCATAACAAGTCACATTCACTTCCCTTTCAATACCTTTCAAGGATTGAGCCAGATCAGTCATGCCACCACACCTGATCCATTATTAATGTTTCATTTACCATGGATGGACATTTCACATATCCTCATGACTCTCGAGAAACCATTACTGAAACATGTCATTGAAACTACCCATCCTTATCTAATGCATGACTACACAGTAGTTAAAATTTTAAAATATACCATTAACAACTAGTACATACCATTCCTAAATCATGAGAACAGTACGTTTAAAATCTTGTACCACTCCACTTAACATATGATTCACACTCATGTATATCTTACATCATCAAGGACAAGATAACTTTGCTACCAAACACATTAGTACCATTAAATTAGAAGAGCCCTTGTAACTCTTCTTCAAAATAGGTTATCTCACATGTTCTATTATTTCTTCCATCATGACATATCTCATGATGTTCTTTTCTGAAATTAAAAGGTCAACTGAACAACCAATGTTCAAAATATCCATGTACTAGTATAGTCCTACACATATAATCTTGTCTTGATAAAAAATAACCTTAGGTGATTCCTCAAAAAATGCATCAACCAAACCATATTGTAAAATAAGAGAACCTACCATCCATCTGTCTAAACACAAGAATAAGAACCAACTCACAACTTAAAAATGAATCTATAATCTTGGGACAAACCCTATGACATGTTTCACTAATTCTTACTAATAACCATCTTTATAAATTATGAGTAAAATCATAGTTCCTCTAGGTCTCCCACCAATACCTAACAGTAAAATCTCATACACTGTTAACTAGTTTTGTCTCTTAGACTAAACATAAAACTTCTCAACAGGGTTATGTCTTATAGTATGTTACCCATGCTTCTATATAAACTAGTACACATCATCCTATGTGCCAATCAACCCACTATAAGGGAGGTAAAACTGAAATTAGGTAAGAAAATATCAACCTATTTGTGTCAAAACATATCAAAATGTGTTCGATTATATACATTTTGGATTGTGTGTTATATAGGAAAAACCCATAAATTTTTAATTGGAAAACCATTTAACTGAAACCCATTGGTAACTACTAACATAATAAAGAAAACAAATGGAATCACAATCGAATCACTAGCCTACAAGGCCCTGATCCTCTCTAATCATCCTCATATAATATTTCTCCAAGGAGGTCATGATATGAATGATAAAATGGATAAATAATTGAGTCTCACAAAGATTTATTATATGGTAATACCCCCTTGAGGATCCAGTGTACTATAAATATTTAGGTACCTATCAGTAGAACATTAGAGGATCCAACTAGATACCCATAAAGGAAGGTTTTTTATATATAATATCATATAAATATAGACGGGAAAACTCTTTATTGGTTGTTATGAATATTTACTTGTGTACACCTGAAAAAGATACACCCAAAAAGTTTCTACTTAACGGGAATTAGCTAAAGGTGTTGACCTACCAATTTGAATAGTACACACACTGCATCGTTTCAATGATCTATGTCCTAAAATTCCCACCAGTTTGGATAAGTAAAATTAAATTTCATTCTATGTGTTAATGATCCATATAGGTTGTTACTAACACTTTAAATAACCATACCTAAGAAACACCACATCATGAGGGGCCCAAAATTTGGGCCTAATGTTCCATATCAATACTACACCTCTCATGCACGCAGATTGAGTCCTCATCCTCACTATTGAACATCTCAATGTAGATCCATGAATCCTACAAAAAAAATAAATTAAAATAATGTAGTCCAACAAAGTAGAATTCCACTAAGAAAATATATGGAAAAACACCATTTAGGTTTTTATTATCACTTTAAATAATTTACCTATTCATAAGTAATATAAATCACACACTATAATCCCTATAACATATAAACAATATGTGACTTATATGATGCATTATATTCCTCTTACATTTACTTTCTAATATTTGAAATCAATCATTGGCCTCTAGAAAATGAACTGGGAGCTAGAAATCCAAAATTAATCATAATTTACTCACCACACACACATCACTCAAATTGAAATTCATCTACAATTTTCACATCATATATCAAGAATAAGATTCCCATATCCCTGGAAATATAGAAATCTAATTGGAACATGTGTTCTTGATGCAAGATTCATACATCCATCATATGATCTAATGCATTTATAATACTCATATCTACTATATCCGAAATAGTAATATAACATGAATGAAACTCCCCTAATACAAATTTATCACATCCCAGCAGGGATACACACTATGAATAGTAGTGAGACTAGTCAAAAAATATTCTTCAAGCTTCCACCCAATGAAAAAAATGTTACCAACTAGTAGTGAGGGCCTAGGGTATGTCCTTGGAGATTTTATGACCATGTATCATAGTATGTTAAGCCGTGTATGTAACTAAATATCATCCATAGAAGTAAATAATGAGAGTGAATATGAAATAAATATAAACATGGTAGTAATTAAATGAAATATGGTAAAATCCAAAAAAAATACATGTCATATCTGCAATAACGGATCACCCATCGAGGAAATCAAATATAAATGATATTAAATGAAAAATAAATATATTAGGATCATCTACTATCTCTGAGTAGAAAAACATACCGAGTCTCCATGGAACTCATGTTTTACTAGCCTGATGATAAGAATCTACAAGAGCAGCTCAACTCGATTTTCAACTATCAGACTTTCCCTATCCATCATGCATCTATGGTCATGCTAGAAGCGGACATAAGGTCTTTACGCCCATTGAGGTGCATGTGTAGGGGGTGTGAAATAAATCTTAGTAGGAAACCCCCAATGATGAACCTATAATATAATTTCACAACTACATGCACATATAATATTATTATACTAGTAGATAGTCAACTTGATTGATGTAAATAAAATAAATTCATAGACAATCCTTGGCTCTATGATACCTATCCACCATACCTTCTTCGACCAATGCTGACATTGTCTATGAGAAATCTATATCACTATAGGGGGATACATGTCCTATCCCATGGATCACCCATAATCCCCTCTAATAAACATAATTAAGGATTTCAGGTGTCAACTTGTAATCCAATAAATTATGCTACCTCTGAAACACTTAATAAGGGGCATCATGTCTAGTACTCACAACTAGGGGTGTAGAGGTCCAGGTACCATAACCTAACCCATATCTATGGAACACCATTTCCACCAATCTCACCATATTTTTGGAATGAAATTTCAACAAATTCTATCAATGATATGGAACACCATGTCCATTAATCTCATCTTATATGTGGATTATCACATCCAAAAATCTCTTCATGTCTATAGAACATCATATACATTAATTATATATAAATTATTAGGAGTTATGAGATTCACATAGCAACAACCTTTTAATATACCAGGGTGGGAAGGAATCCCTCTAACAAATTTTTATTTCTATAATGGTAACATTCAAATAAAAAGGCTCACAACTTAGATACCACGAAGTTCCTATGGGCATCCTGTAAATCATTAAATCACATAAAATTATGCCCATTAGATGAGTTACATGGAGAATATATAGACATTCATAACTACATCAGTAGTTACTCTGTGAAATCATAAAAAGAAGAATATGATTTGTTCAAACATCTAAACCCATATCTATTGTTGATGATTCATGGCATCACATGTTTGGTAGGGGTTCTAAGGTGAAACCCACTACCATCTCTACTCATAACCATATTGCACTAGATTAGGGTCAGAAAACTACTGGGGTATCCCCTTAGGTCCCATAGGTCAGTACATGGAAAACTTATACCCCTTGGGATCCTCAGAAAATATATAGATGTGGAGGCATCCTATATGGGATCCTCAAGAGTGATAGATAACCAGATTAATCATACATGGGATCCTCTAGAATGATATATAACTGTAGGATTCCTTTAAGGGATATTTAATAAGGATATATACATAAGAGGATATATCCAACATTGGATCATTGATAATGATATATAAATATATAAGTAGAGGAATCCAAATTGGGATCCTCAAAAATGGTGAATCATAGTGGAGGCATCCTACATGGGATCCTCAGTCACAAACTACTCTCTCGAGCCATCAACTCTCTCTAAAGGTGAACATATTCTTCAAACTACTTGGTAATGTCTCACAATCACCTTGGATAAAAGGGGCACACCTCTCAAAGGTTATTTACACATTTTATAATTTGCATAAATTTTGGTATGGGGAGATAAATCTTGTCGCATCTCAGATCAAGGTCCCATTCTAGGATGGTCTAAACACCAGACATATTCACCAACTCAAGTTGCATCTCTTTCATATTAATCAGAGGTTGTCCCAAGAAAAACCCCAATGTGGATTTTGGTGATCATATTCCTTGTCCACTAATGATATTCATAACCCTCAACTAGATCTCATTCCATTGACCTCTCTCAAGAGAGCTATGGTTTCAACTACTAGAGGAAGAGCCTATCTATAGAACATTGTTCTCCCCAAGACACCTATTAGGAGTCCTCAAATAACTTCAAGGGTTCCACCATCATAATGTATATGTAAAAATAGTAATAATGGGATCTAAATTTGTACAATTATTACTCCAAGACATAAAAATATGGAAAATATTCAAATCGTAAACACGGGGTAAGTACATGACATGTTCCCAAACAAAACGACATGTACTAAAAAATCTCATCCATGTCCATGAACATCTGCATATCCCAGAAGACAGGGAAATTGTTCATGTACTATTACACAGCCATTAAATACATTTTGTCTTGATATATACTTGTACATGTTCATGAAACACCAGGGGTATGGCTGTGTACTCCTACAGAACCATGTTATACTTACATAGGGTGTATTCTGACATAATTGGCTACAAAACCAAGTATATATACACACAGTGTACACTGAGTAAAGGGTTTTTACTTTCAAAAACACTGTCTAGATATGTACTCAGCTAAATGGAAAAATAATACTACGTGGTGTGTACGCTAAATTACACAATGTGTTCTTTTTGAAAAATGTTCTTCCCCAAATGGGGATAATGGATGGCATGTGTTCAAGAAAACACAGATCATGTCATTGAGTTTTTCCAAATGGAAACCCCTTCCATCAATCCAAAACTCTTTTTCCCCTGGATAAGCATATATAGACCCACTGGGGGTTCATATATACCATAATAGGGCCTTAAAACTAAAATGAAATGAATATATGTGTATTTATAGAAAAAACATAAAATTTACTATGCATGAATTTTCAAAAGCATCACCTGAATTAACATTATAAATCTACTGCATGATGTTCTAGCTCATACCATGATTTGTGGAAACACCTAACTTCCTCTATATCCTTATTTATATCTCCCTATAAATTTTTTCTCCCAATTATAGTAGTTGGATGACCATTTAGGGGCATAAATTAGAAGCAAAGGAAGAGATGAAATGAAAGGAGAAATGAAAAGGAAGAAAAAGAAAAGAAAAAGAAAAAATGGCCCAGTCCCAGCCCCAATGAGATATGTGAGGTTATGACATGTCAACAAAAAAACCCCCTTTCCAAACATAATAGTGTAGGAAAAATATAAATCCAATTCTCTGTTAAATGATATCTCCGAATGAACATGAAAAAATTAAATAATATTAAATTAAACAATTACTAAATATTAATTATTCTATGAAAATTTAAATATCTTAGAATACAACCAAACTACTATAATACGTAAGAAACATATTTGGGTACAAAAATAGTGGTCAAAAAATTTAACCAAGATCATCTCATATAGAAAAATAACCATTTCCCCCTCACGAGTGTCTAAAATCATAAATTCAAATTTTTACTCAATTTCATAGTCTTGAAAAACATGATCCCAAACACATAATTTTTTGATCCTATGATCCTTTTATTATGTTTAAATGTATAAAATACACTAAATAAAATATTTCCCATTCACCAATTTGAGATATAGTAGCTAATACTTTTTATTTATCATTTAGAGATATAATCTGATCAATGAGAGACACTGATTGAGAATACCTTAACCAAGGAATATACAGACTTAATAGAGTCATTTGAATAGAGGAAAATATTTTCATAATAAATATATTTCTCTAAAAATATATAATTAAATAGGGATGGTATTTATTTGGATCAAGAAAAGGGGGGAATAATCAATTGGTTCATTGGAAGAAAAATTCATAAGGCTTAAAAGATATGCCATTGCATTTTCCATTGAACATAAAATTAAGGTTTACTACTTATTTATTGGCCAAAATCCATGTCCTAAAAAATATTTAGTGATTTAAGTCATTGATGTTCCCTTAATGTATTGATGGAGATCAGTGATTCCCAATGTCCATATGGGACTATATATAATGGAAAAAGAATGAAGTTTAACATTAGAGGTTGAAACAAAAAAACATCATAGTGGGGTAAAATTCAATTGACAACATGAAAAAATTGTTGAAAAAATATCCTTAGAAATTTCCTTAATAGAATAATGAGATGCTTAATGTTTAGAAAAGAAGGGAATAAGGCTAATGAGTGCCAAAGGGACCTAAAAATCCAATCACTATAAAGAAGAAAAGAATTTTCCACTAAATTGATTTCCCATGGACCAATTTTTTGCTTCAATGAATATAAACATTATACAAAGAATTATTGAGGATAACTGATTACCATGATCTATAATTCTAATAGAACACATATGATCATATCATATGACTACTATTGATGTGGAGCATGAAAAAAGTTATGAAAGGTATACATGTTATTCATTTTTGAATAGTGAATACACTATTTTATTTCAGATATACACATCCATTCATATCATGAAAATTCTCTAGTAATATTCAAACAACACCTAAATCAATATAGGATGATCTATTAATAAAAAACATTGTAAAATCATTACCTAGTATGTAAATAACTTTCCCCTAATTAATAATTTGTTGGATTAATTGCTTACTAAACCTTGTTATACTTCATTTAGTATAATTTAATGTTATTATAGTAATATATTAGTTACCCTTAAATATAGTCAATTTCAATTACCAAGATAAGGTAATAATGTATGAATGGAAAAAATCTATCCCGGCTAAAATGAAAAATGATATCCATCTCAAATGATGATGTCAGTGGAAAGGGTTATCCATGAATACATTCTAATTGGGATGGAATACACTATAATCTTACTCAAAGTGTCAGATGTCCTTCCTCTTGAATGATAGGTTGAGTTCTCTACAAATCTTATACAGATATCTCTAACAATATCCATAATTTCATAAAGAATGGACTTCATTTACCATGAATGGTTAAGGATTAAACTATAAGAGAACCTTGATAAGGGTTCCATATACCTTAGTGATTCTCCATTGGGTTCCTCAAAAGATTTGTCATGATGTGGAATGCGTTAATGTGTCTCTAGATTGATTATTAACAATATTAATAAATCCAAATAAAGTAATAGTATCCTATTACATAAATTTATGAGTTATTCAACAGAATAAATGGGACTTATTATTTCTTTAATATGGTCATTTGGATGGGATGTCATTAATTGGTAGTGAAAATGAGGATATTCAAAAAAATACATTTGACCCAAGTTATGGTCATAATAAATGCATTGTGACACCATAGAAACTCCCTAATTTTCTGAAAATATATATGGACTTGATGAGAAAAGTTAGTAGTGATTGCCTTCAAATTTTTTTTGGTGTTCATAGGTGATATTCTCATATATTTCAAAAATAATACAGAATAAGAAAAATAATTGAAAAAATTAAATGTGTTACAAATAGGATAAGATGAATTAAAATTATAGTAAATGTGACTTCTATATAGTGCATGTCCCATTTCTAGGTCATGTTTTCATAAGAAAAGTATATTCATGGACCCTTCAATGACTAAGGTAATTGATGAATGGATAAGTATAGAAAAATATTACATATATTGATAAATTCCTAGGATTATAGGGGTATTATTGAGGGGTTTTGAGAAATTTTTCATGATGTTAATACCTACTATCCATGTTAAATCGAAAAAGAGTAACATTTTTATAGACTGGAGAATCTAAAAAAATCATCAATGAGATAAAGAAAAAGGCTATCCATAACACTTTTACGCATACTACCCTTAAGTTGGTAAGGATTTGTGATATAAATTTATTCATCAATGAATGTATTGAGTTGTGCACTCATGAAACATGATAATTTAATGGCCTATTCCTCAAGAAAATTTATGGAACCTGATCCGAATTACATGACTAATGATTTAGAGATTGTAGTTATAATATTCTCCAAGCATATTTGGAGGAACTATCTCTATAGTAACAAATTATGACATATATATTGATCATAAAATTATTTATGTTTATATTAAAACCCAATAAGTATTATATATGGTTAAGAATAATTTTAGATTTGATCGAATATTATGATTTCTAAATATATTACCGTCCAAGAAAAGAAAACAATGTAAATGAAGCTCTTAGTAAAACATTTGATGAAAACATATCCATAATGATGATACAAAGGGATATAATCATCTTATACATGAAATGGGTTGACATGGAAATCATAAAGGAAAAAATCTAAACTTTCTCGAACTATTGCTGAACCATTTTTATTTTAAAAGATTAAGGAGGAATAATGGGATGATGTGAAGTCACAAATGAAGGTACAAGAAAATTGATGGAGAGAATCTTAGATTTCAACATTGATACATATAGTGTTGTAAGATTCATTTAATAATTATGTATACCATTTGAGTATGAAATAAATAATGAGTGATTAGAATAATTATATCAATATTATTTATCTACTCAAGAGATAGAAAGCTGTAAATATATCTACAAGGGAATTTTTGGTGGGACAATATTAATAATGAAATTTCATAATATACTTCATAGTACATGGTATACTAGAAATTTAATCCGGAGAAAAAAAATGTCCAAAGGGAAGAAAAAATAGTTACCCACACCACCTTAAAAATGGGATAACATCACCAAGCCATTCCTCATGGTCCATCCACATAAATCTATATGAAACAATTTCATATCAGTTGTGGGGGAATTTCTAATAATGGCTACCCACTTTATCACCAACCATGAAAAATTATCACACAGTAAACATATAATTATATATATCTCTCATAAGATTTTAGGATGAATATAACACCACTAATTATTATATTTGATCAATATATGAGGTATACATCATTGTTCTGGAGGAGTCTTCATCATATCTTGAACATATTGATTAAATTTAATATTCAATTTCATCCCCATATATATTATAAATCAAAAAGGAACATTCAAATTTTGGACGGCATGTTTAATACATTATTTAATGACATTAAAGGAGGTTGTGATCAATATCCTCATATGGATGAATTATCATACCAAATTTCATTACAATAATGAATTTAGATGGATCCCTCTATGGGAAAAAGTGTAAAAATATAAAATTATGGTATGAAATTAGTGATCATATGATATAGGTATCTAAACGGGTCCATGATATGGAAAATAAGGTCAAATCCATTTAGTAACATATCAGTGTAGCACAATTTTTATAGAAGATCTATGATGTTAATCGTCAGTGATTCCTAAAGTTTGAGGATAGAGATAAGGTCATCTATCATATACCTCCATGGAAAATATTTAATTGGATTCAGAATATGGGAAATCTAATTCCTTGATATATTGGTCCATTTTATATTCTTCATTGTATTGTAGTTGTGTCATATTGACTAATACTCCAATAAAACCTATCTCAAGTACATGATTAGTTCCCATATAATTCTTGATGAAGTACATATGAGATCCCTTATATTTGATTATTGTAAAGGTGTTGTTGATATAGAATTATCTCTCCCATTAGAATAATCCAATGATGATATTAGATCATAGAGAAAAAATTCAATACAATTAGACAACTCAACTTATCGAAGATGTCTGGGAAAACAATATGTATGATGTGGAAACATGGGAAATTGATGATATAATGTAATTGAAGTAATATAATCTTTATTTTTATCTTATAGAATGAATTTAAATTTTTGTGATAAAATTTCTAAAGTGTGAAATAAAATAAAGACCCATAATTTTTCCTTTTAAAATTTCCCCTTCAATATAAATGTGTGTTATATTTATGTATAATCTATAGTTTAAAACACATAAACCCCAAAAAAATGAACATTATTTTATTTCATGAAAATCAAACATAACAAATTAGCTTTAAATGTAACACCCCAAGATTCCATGGTATGTTTCCCTTTGAATAATTCAATATTTTGTGTTGTACGCAACTTTGAGATGCTAACACACCACAACCAATTAAAATAGCTGTTATGAATATTAATACCCACTTTTTTAAATTTTATAAATTTTATATTTCCAAATGGACTTCATTTTTGGATTTTTAATATCGAAACTAGCTTAGGGTGAATTTTTGGTATTTTTCTGAAAACGTTCAATTTTTTGATGAATAGTGAAAACACTAAGTAATTGGTTAAAACCAACTTTTAATTCAAATAATTATTTATTTTATTTAAATTTATTTTTGGTCAAAATAGATACAAAATACCTATATAAGTTCAATGTAATTCATTGGTTTCAGTTTATAATAATTTTATATATATATAAATTGTATTGAACTTTTTACCGTCTTTTACCCACCTCCTAAGAGATTTTGGAAATTTACATAAAACATAATTCTACCGCTTTTGTAAATTTTATTTCAAAAATTAGAAAGACGCAGTTGATATCAGTATGTAAAATTTGGTTCAATGAGATTAAAATCATTTTTGGTGAATAGTAACTTTTTATTATTACTTACCACGGTTGAAAGTAAATAGGGTAATTAAAGGTAAAAATGATATTATTTTTACCATGAAACAGGTCATAATTATATTAGATATGTGTAATTAGACCAGAAACAATCTTATGAATTGAAATATGATCATTTAGTTCCACTTGGATTAGATTTAGAAATTTATTATTATTTAATTCGAAAAAGAGTTAAATGTGTTAAATTCAATGTTTAATTACTAAACCATTTTTAATATAAGGATACACATAAGATAAATTAAACTATATATATTAATTAGAAATATAAATAGAATTCCTACATAATGGTAATTTATTTATAATTTTTAGACATTAAATACGTTAATTTATATATGACACAATGATGATGGAGTAATGACCTTAATAAAGAAATATTAAAATTATTGATATTATAAATGCCCAAATAAATGTAATTTGATAATTTTTATGAATTTAAATAATTTTCTAGGTTAATATGACATGTTAGATTTGTTTAAATGAATTTTATGTGATGTAATAATTCTGTTATGAATTTATAAAAAACAAAATACCAAAGAGTGTCAAAATTGACCTAAAAGAGGTTTTTAAAACAAATAATATATTATTAATTGATATTCTATTTTTAAAAATATAATGTTTAGCCAAATGACTTATATAACGTAATATATATTAATAATGAACCACTTGGGGTTATCATGTCTTGTTATAGTAATTTTATTAACCATATAATATAAAAATAAAAAGAGATATGGTAAATGTAAAACTATTTAACTAAGAGTTAAATATAAATGATAATGTTAATATGGTGAACTAAACATCTCTAAAATATATTGGTTGAAATTATTTCGACCCATCCCCACCCTATTATTTAAATAAGTCACTTTGGAGAAATTATAAACCGAATATGAATTTATTATAAATTAATATTTTAAGTTTTGTCTACGGTGCCCCTCACCCCTCTTATAAAATGGAACTCCCCCTTCTCTCTAATTCACACCTTCCAAGCCTTTTGGATTGGACAAACCCTACCCAAATATCCTCTAAAATGTCCTACATTAATCCTATAGGCCGTCCATTAGTCATAAAGACAAGTTAAAGATCTCTTTTGGTCCAATCAACAGGAAGAACCCGAAGAAGAGGTAAATATTTCATCACCTCTTTCAAGTTATTTTCTTCTTCCAATTCCGCTTTCTTTATTGTTTCCATTATAAAATAATAACTCTAGTATCTTATATATATTTTGATTTTTTTATAAAAATTGTACAACCATATTCATTATTCTATCCATCTTATAAATAACAAAGTTACCATACGTGCGTACGTACGGCTTACCATCTAGACGTTGTGGTGATGTTTGTTATTCAAACACTTCATCATTTGGACAGGGATAATAATGATTATAAATGATGTAAATAATAAATATAACATTATAATAATTCTGTATATATGACAAACCATCCAATTATATACGATTTTAATATCAAAAGAATGATATTGTCACTCATGCGTACGTACGGATTACCGTCTCCACGAACGCGATGAGATTCATTCCTCATCGTATCCATCCAAGAATAATTTTCATTTGATTATTAAAAATAATTTTTAAAGACTTATTCTCATTATTAATATGAATAAGATACATCCTATCCAAAACAAACATTACTTACGTAACAAAGCATATAATGGAAAACGAATTAGTTAACACATGAAACAATGATACTACTGAAATATCATTCACAAACCAATATTAGAAGATCATATATGATATCATATTAATATATATGGTTCATGTATAATTTAATAACAATGTTTAAACTATTATACAAGAGGTTAACATACCATCTACTAAGTAAAATTACAAGTAATCGGTTAAATTTCTCAAACTCTTTATTATCCAAGGTTGTTTATACGTAAGTATCTACTGTGATCTCTTTATCATCCACATCCGTGTTTCATAAAAATGTATTTAAAAAAAATTACTATTTACTAGACTATGGGTTAAAGTAATTTATACCCTTTTTTGAATTTTTTTAAAATGGGTTGAACGGAATCTTTCCGTCGTTTTCCAAACAAGGTCTTTTTTAACCTTTTAGACAATATTAAGGTTAGAATACTTTTTGTAACTTATACCATGGGTGCGGCTATTTTCTGCCGTTATAACATCGTCAAAGCTTCCCTTACAAGCTTGTAAAAATATTTTCAAAAAAACTTTTTTTTATAATAATGTGCCTTTTAAATGATTTTAAAAAAATAAAGAGATATTTCTCACAAATAGTTTTGATTTCATCAATGTCAATATCCTTTGATGGATTTTAAGCTTGTTTGAAGTTGATTCATATTTATAAAAATCATCAATAATTTATTGAAGGTTTTTTGATATGTTTGACTATGGAGGTGTTATTTTATACCATTCATGGTTTATGGATAATGTATTGACATTTAGTATGCTAGTTTTAATATGAATGATTATGTTATATTTAAAAATTTTCATATGAGCAATGCATTGGACTTAATAAGTGATGGGTGGAGCCCACTATAGCTCCTTGATGCATCGGTAGGTCTCATGAGACAAACTAGTGTCTTGACACAAGGACTTGAAAAAAATCTTATTTGTAGTCTTCGCACAAGGCCTGACTATGTGGTTGTGAACGTCTAGAATTATGCATTCCATCATTATGAAAGTGCATATTGATATTGCATGTGATTATTCGACTAGTAGAATATCCATGTGACTATGTAAATGGAATTATATTGATTTATATTTTCCATATTATGATGACGTTTATGTGGAAAAGGCTTTTGTTTTATTTTTATACATTTTCTTAAATGTTTATGCTTATTTATGAAATTTTCCTCTATATTGTTATCCTTACTGGGAATCTATGCTCACCCCTTTCTATGTTTTATTTTTCCCAGGATTCGAAGAAGTATATTATGACTGACCTGTAGGGATAGTCTATGAGATATTATTGTGGCTAATGAAGACAATGTTATTTAGTGAATGAATAGTAATATAAATAAGAGGTATTTATTACATGTGTAATGATTATATGACCATAGGAAACTAGATCGTTAGAAGAGTAATTTGAACATTAGAATAGAAACCTAAATGTTTGAATAGTGATAAGACCATTTGAATTGTAGCATTAAAATTGAAATAGTAAAATGATACAAGGGTATCTTAGGAAACAAAAATATAATTATTTTATATAAAATAATATTTAAATAAAAGGCTAAAATTTGATAAAATACTTATTCTATATAAATAAAACATGATTTTATTTACTGGAAATCATATATGTTTTATTTTTTATTAATAAATATTTTTCTGATAAAATAAAAAATTTAAAATAGATTTACACTTTAATAAAATGGTAATATAAATAAATAATTATTTTCCTATAAATAATAATATAATTTTATAAAATCATGTGTAAATTTTTCGGGTATGAAAATCAATCATCTCAAAAAAAATAGTTTTTCCCAATAATTATGAAACATATTTAAAATTTAATTTCTACTAATTTGGAAATTATTTATAAAAAATGGATTTTATTTTAATATTTATGATATAAAAAATATATGAGGTTGAAATTTTTTTATTTTTAATAAATTATAAATACATAGTTGGATAGTAGAATACAGTATGCAAGCCCGATACGTACTATATTTTATGACATTGAATATGGATGAATTTATGTGGTTTATAAAAGTTTGATGAAAACATTATTGTTATATTTTCTATTAAATCTCAATACCCTTTCCATTGAATCACACAATTGATCCCAATTTGAAGAATTAATGTTATATTATAATAAATTATTCATAAAAAACCCTCTCATCCACTTATAAATACTAACCCTCACCAGCTAACATCTTTTGAAACATTTATATTTTTATCCTTCATATTTTCTATTTAATTATCCCCCTTATTATATCAATTAATGTTGAAGAGGTTTTTTTACAAAATATTATTCCTTAAATCCCATCTAGCATATCAAAGTGGACACCCAAAGGAAGAGGTTAATTAGTCCAACCAAACTCTTTGGAGTTTCTTTCTTCCTATACCACATCCAAATATTTTTTAGATCTCATTATATAATTACATCACTAACATATATATACTTAAATTATATTATATTAATGTAATATCCGATATAATAATACATCACATTTATTTTAAAATGAAAACATTTCATCTGTTATGGTTGGTTCACCACATCCATGGACAATATATTTCATTTTTCATTACCTATTCCATCTATGGTATTGATATGTAGTTAATAAATAATTATTATATAAATGGACATTCTTAAAAATTATTAATATTATTTAATATTAATAGTAAAACCATAAATGAATCATAATAGTTTTTTTTAAACAAAAAAAGATTCATTAATGCTATAATTTTATATAAGGATGTTGTTTTGAGACAACTATCACCACCCTCTTGGAAGGATAAAATAAACCATTTTATATTGAAGTATAGAATTAATATTTATATTATTGTATGATTCATAATCTAAAATAGGTTAATAACCAAATAATTAAATAAAAAATTTAAGTTCATAATAGCCTATAAGACTGCCCAAACAATCAAACTATTATACTATAACACTTATTATAATTGAATCATTCATAACACAGAACTACATTTTATATTTGGAACAATTTGAAATTATATAAATATTGAAACTATATTTCATTACACTACTAGATATTTGGACTCATTGAACATGAAATTCAACACTTAATTTTATATCAATTCAACCTTGGAACCATGAAACAAACATCTCTGGTATGACATATATGAGCATCATGATTTAATAAATTAATTATAATAATAATAAAATAATAATAATCAATGAATGTGACATGAAAAATGTTATGAAACATGTATTTAAATGTATCACTTCAAATTGTTATCATACATCAATAATCCACTAATATAAATTTATGAGGGTGATATCTATTCTCTAGAATCAAATATGAATAATTGTAATAGTTTTACAATAAACAATGTTATTTCATCCATCATAATCAGTATATCATCTCAAATATATTATTACAATTAGTAAATAAAGGTGAACCTATATTTATTGATTTATATGAAAAAACTGAAATCCTAGAATCATATCCTGTTCATAACTGATCAAAAACATCATTATCATAATTACACCACAACCACCACACCATAACATCACAACACAATGACCACCACATTAATAAAACTTCAACCACATCACCCCCCCCCCCCGATATCAACACACCATCATAATAAATCTATTATAACAACTATATTATTACATTAAGTAAATCACGGTGAACCTATATTTCAATTTTCATTTTAAAATTTTAAATTCCTAGAATCATATCCCCTTAATAATTGATCTAGAACAACGTTATCATAAAAACATTTGAACCACCACATTATCATATCACATCACAACCACCAATACATCAATAAAACTAAAGCCACATCACAACTCCCAACACATCACAACATCATCATATAAATGACTTGCTCTATAACATGAATCCATCAATGACTAAATAAATGGAAAACCTGAGGCTATTACCTCATTGGTGTATATGTACATGTGATAACCTTAAGCTAACATATCCTATAAATTGGTGCATGTGACATAACCTTGATCCATTATAACTCATATATGTATATATACATACACTACTCCTTATGTCAATATATCTTGAGTAAATATATAAACCAATATCACAACCATAATACATTATATCCTATTATTAATATAAATTCAATAATCTTAGGTTATAATAGCCCATTTGTAGATTCACCATTCTTTAATATAATATAAACAATGTAATTTTACACATTACTAAAATCCACTATAACCATAATGTATAGTATCATAAGATCACACATAATAAATAAAACATAAAACCATAAAAAATATTAGTAATCAATGAAATATCATATGGTATTATAAAGAAACAACATCAGTACATCAACTAATAAAATAAGCACATCAATTAATAATATGAAAACATCACCAAATATTTCAATATATCACCAATAAATATTATTATTAACTCTATGAAAAATTATTATCTTGCAAAAAAATTATATTTTGAAGTTATTTTAATTAATTATTTAGTTAATGAAACATAGACAAAAAAATTATGATTAAATATAACCCAACTATAACCTAAACATACATCATTATATTCCACTTCATAAGATAACACTAACAAAATAACAATACCAACTTGAATCCTAAAATTCAACTTCTAAAACACAACCATGATCACCCATGAATTCCATCTCTATGAATTCCTAACTCACTCAACGATATACCCATAAACCTCTTAAAAATCAAAACATAATTCTTGAACAATCACTCAAGGAATGAAAAACAAGAACTTCTTCTCACTTTCTTACCAAGAATCCAAATACACCATCCTATGTAGTGGAAGTACATTCAAGGTAGTGACTAAACCGAGGGGACTGACAAAAAAAACATTGTCATATAAATATTGTTACCAGAAATTATACAGAATAAACTTACATAAATCAAAGTAAGGAACTTTCACTCTAACCATTATCTAACCCAAAAATATATCTCTAGTATACAATTCATATAAATACAAGGAACCTGATTTACACTATCATATTTATGTTCTGTAATCATTAGTTCTAGGATTCCTTTATTTCTATAATAGATCCTCTCTTAAATTACTAGAAATATTGAAATATGATTCAACATATTATCATTAACGCAATATTGAAAAATATATTTCATACAAAATCTCTAATGATATGATAACAAAGAATAAAACTAAGATCCTTCATCTTCCATATTCATCATTATTATTCCAGACTCACCATTTAAATTTTATTCTTGAAATAATCCCCTTTTCACATATGATACCACATAATATAAATGGTTTACATATATCTATATATTAATAAAATATAATATAATAATGATAATAATATTATAAATCATAAATTAAAGAAATAAAGAAGAGAAAAAAGAAAACGAAGACATGATAATTTAAATAAATGAAAAAATTAATGAATAAGAGAAATTTAATAGTCTCATCCCCTAGACCAATACATCAACCATCGAGTATTAGATATCAATTAGTAAATATAATTAAATAAATCATAAAATAAACCATTCCCTTAGAAAAAGATAATTTGTACGAAGCTTGAGGAAATAGTATAATATTACCTTATCAGAGTGTTATCTTAGAGATTAGGAAACGAGGTAGATTACCAATGGTTAGAGTGGTATAATAAAAGAGTTATGAATGAAGTAATATCAAATGAAGGATTCCAATCAAAGGATATGAGGGTAAATATGTTTAATAGGATGAAAAAAAGAATTCAAATGGTAATATATGAATGAGATAACAATCGAGAGGCATAATGATCAATAAGGGTAATTTAGAAAAAGAAAAAAAATGACAAGAAACATATTAATTTTAAATATATATGAATAGATTAGAAATCTCCCTACATTAATGGCTCTAAGAAATTAGTGTCAAAATAATTGAAGCAAGTCACTAATGAATCCATTAGAAGCCACCACCTACCTAATTTATTCCAATTCGCATAAAATATTCTATCATTGCAAAATGAAATAACTACTAAAACCAACCCAATATGAAGAATAAGAAAAAGTGAAGGGTGAGAAGAGAAGGAACCTCAATTCAAGAATAAATCTATCACATGAACCAAAATTCCATAAATAATCCAAGAACACCATGGTTCACAAAAGTTTTTATTATGACTTCGTATTATTTTAGAGGAATAAGAATGATGAAATCCAAAGGGAGTGGACACCATATGTTTATAATGAAAATTTGGGTGAAAGGAATCCCAATGTGATAGATAGTGTCATGACATGACTCATTAGTTTCGAACATGGTTATGAGGATCATGATGAAATTATTTTGGTGCTATCTATTTTAATGATTGGTTAACTCATATTTAAATGGATACATTCAAATCAGGTCATTCTATAATGATAATCACCATGCTGCGACATTTGAATTACTTAAATCACAGTGCAGATATGTAGTGGGAATGTATATTTTGTTTACATATCATTATTTTTTTGATTTATCTATTTCTGATTGATAATACCCCTATTAATATTAATATATGATTTAATAAAAATAATGGATTGTTATTTATAATAACCACTATCATTCATAAAATAAGATCTCTGATAATAGTAATGTTGTTCACTTTTGGAAACAAGGGATTAATTTTTCATATCATAGTTTTACCCATACATATGAAAGAATCACTCTTACGTATTGATAAATGACTCTTATATATCAGAAAATTAATCTTGAATATTGATGAATTTTCATTTACTTATCAATAAAAAATTGAATTATGCTTTTATGTATGAAATAATGGATATTATATATAGATAAACTACTCTTACGAATTAATAAATTAAACTTATGTATTAAGACTTTACTTATAAGTATTATTGTTTTCCTCCTCTGTGTTATAGTGAGGACTCTTACTTATTGAAATTTTATAGAAATAAGTAGATGCACAATGATATATAAAGGAATTTAATTCATAATTAAGGATTATTTTATGTGTTAGTGGGTGATATTTATGGTTCATTACTTTGATAATGGTGATTATTAATGGTCACATCCATGTCCAAGGGTGATACGTAAAGGTAATTTTGGGATAAAAGAAATTTATAAGGGTCATTTTTACAATATTGGAAATACATAGGGATTATTTATAATGATAACAGGGAAATAAAAAAGGTAAATTATGTAATGGTAACCCCTGACATAATAATAAATATTTCTTCCAAACAACTCTTAGCTTAAAATACATCCTTTAAACCAACATTTCTTTAAAACATCCAATACATAAAAAATAAAAAATTAAGGGTCATGGAGACTACAATACCTTACATTAGATACATCTCAAAATATTCTCATACCCAAGAATAAAATAAACCTGAAGATGGAAAACCAACCCATGTAATGGAAAGGGAAATCGATGCCTTCTCATTAAATACTTTTCAAGTGATTCTCATACATGATAATCCAACCCAAGACCAAAAGAGAGATCTCAATTCACAATATCCCTAGAGATATACATATTAAATAGGAAAAATACATTACTAACAATCTCTAGTAAAGACTTGCGATATGAATCAATCAATTATTCAATAATTATTCTCAAAAAATCATAGAAGCATGGAAGATACAACTCAAATATACTCTCCATCACTGAGAGAATAAAATAAACAAAGGAAGATAGAACTAACCACCTCACCTTTACCATCATGCTAATTTGACCATTTGACTCACCCAACTTCATTTAAAAATTATAACCCAATTGAAATAATTTAAAAATAATTGAAAATCCGTTTATATTTTCTATAAAAGTAACCCATTCAAAAAAATATATAGTAAAACTTACATATTTCAATATATAAATAATTCAATTGTTTTTAAAAAATTAGAAGCACAAACCCATTTTTCTCAAAATCATATTTTTGATTTAGATTTAAAATATAATTCATGAAATTTAATGAATTGAGTACGGTCACAATTCTATGACATGAATCACATACAAAATATCCCCGATATATCATATGATATATCTTGTTGGTCAAATTAAAAACATGTGAATACCTTAATCATGTATTCTCTTGAAAACTGAATACCCATTGAACCACAGTGAAAACACGAATGCTGTCAAAAGTTTACTCCTTCCACATACCAAAATCCCAAAATTTCAATATAATCATACCATGATATCACTTTGTCCTTATATCAGTCATGAGATCATGAATACCATCAAACATATTGTTTTCTTCTTATCCCTTCATTATGCGCATTTTATCTTCCTTCCAAAAATATCTCAATCACTTTCCATGGTTACAGGTACCATAAAATGATTGAAAACCACAATATTCTAATACATAAATATTCCAAAATTCCATGATACTAAATACAACATTATTTTGGAATCTCATTACATAAACACATAATCATTCCACCACATCGTTGTCATATTCAACATCTCCAATAGTGATTGCATGTGACTTTCCTTTGTCCTTTTCCTTAAGGGGTTTCTCATGTCGATCATCATTAACCCTTGGATTAGGGCATTGAATAGCATAATGCCTCATTTCATTGCACTTGAAGCATTGATGTGTTGGTGGAGCGTTATCTGTAGTCTTTTCTCTATTCACATAATTATCTACCTGTTTTCCATTACATCGACACTCAACTACTCGATGACCTTCTTTTCCACACTTAAAACATTTTATAGTACCTTTTAGGAAATCTCTACCATGCTTCATTCTACACTTTGATCATAAAGAACCATTCATATTCTTTTCACCATTGTTCTAAGATTTCTCCTTGAACTCCATCTTTCGTTTCTTGTCAAAACCATGAGATGGATATGTAACACCAACTTCCATTTCTACCTTGATAGCACAACTCACAATTTCATCATAGCTACTGAAGTCTCTTATAGCTAATTCCTTTCAAAGATTTGGTTTTAATCCACTGAATAATTGATCAACTTTACTTTCAGGTTGGATGATAAATCCTGATGCATACCATACAAGCCTTGTAAAATTCACTTCGTATATACCAACAGATTCATCATCCTTTGGCTTAAGCTCAAGGAACTTTTTCTCCATCTTTGTTTGAAGAATACTAGGGATGTACTTATTGAAAAACAAGTTCTTGAACTCATTCCATTCCATGGATTCAATTTCATCTTGGGGCCTTGTATACTTAATTAGAGTCCACCATTGGTCTACTTCACCTTCAAAACGGTAAACAGCTAAAATGAATTTTTCATGTTCTGAACAGCGAAGTATGGGAAATATCTTTTCAATGGTACTGATCCATTGTTCAGAAAAATGTGGATCAGAAGACCCATTGAAAGAGGTGGATGTTTTCTCATGAAGGACTCAAGAGAATATTGTTCCTTCTCTGCTCATTTGGATGTCTTGTATGATTCATAGCTTGTGTAAGTATATAAATATGGTTTTCCACTCCATTTCTCATAACAATGGTTTGTTCAGGAGGAAAATCATTGCATTTTCCATTACATTGATCAACACGGTTCCTTCGGGTTCTTTTCATCGTCTAAAACACAAAAAGAATAGTGTGAGAGGCAAAAATAATGCTAGAAAAAACAATATAATAACGGGGGATTACCTTAAATATATAACATCTTTGGTTTAATTCTGTGATTGTTACCGTAATTCTAGGACTATAACCTATACTTATTCTTAACCTTAGGGACATCCCTAGACATACCTTAGAAGTATCTATAGGGATCTCACTAAATTTTTCGCATCCTAGTTTCCAAAGGTTAACTAAACCTTTCCTCTAATATCAACTATAGAGAACCATAGCCCTACGTACATGGAAATTACATTAATTTTTCAGAATACTTAATACATAACAAAAAAACAACACATAAGGACCGTAATAGTTTAGGGTCTTTGGAAACTCAGAACATAATCTTATAATCATGGTGAAATATATTCAACATCTCCCATAAAGATCTTACCCTTTTGTATTCTTACCTAAAACCCTTGTTTATATCCTGGGGAAAAGAAAACATATAAAAGGGTGAGCTCAAATGCTCAGTAAGGGTAAGCATGGAGAAAATAAAACAAACCATAAACATTTGAACTTAAAAACAGGAACATAATGTTTAAACATCAAAATCATGAGAAATGACATAAAACATGGCAGTACGTAAGGCATAGATCATAATGGATCTTCAATCATGATACAATAGCATGGGAATAAAACATGTTATGGTGGAAAACCATTAAGAACATGATATGATTTCCACAGTAGCCAAGGCATTGTTGTCAAGGCCATCTTAATGGACAAAGTCCCTTTATGAATTGAGTTCACTCCTCGTTCCAGTCCTGTAACACAGAACCAGATTAACTTACCATTCCATACATGTCTATCTCATGAGATATAAATATTTTCCCAATACATTTGAGGGAGATACAGGTCCCACCCATATCACAATAAAATCATTATTTCGTGTGCCACAAAATTATTAATTATACATCATAGCATAACTCATGTAATAGAACGGGATTATTAAACATCATGACATCATAACATAATACATATAAATAAAATGGATATCATTTAATCATCAAACCATTTAAATAATCGAGACATTATACTAGAAACAAAAATATATTAAATAATGTCATTTTATATGGAAATTAGTTTTGATAAGACACTTGAAAATAATTCTTGAGGAAATCATCTTTTCTTCATCAAAATCATTTTCTTTTCAAAAAATGCCATAAAATTTTAAAATAAAAGGACTTTGTTGAAAATATTCAAGAAATATTGTAGATTATGCTTTAGGAAAATAAGGCGTTATAAAACTGTAAAAATTCTTTCATGTCGTATAAGTTAAAAAAACATTATCCTCGTACTTTTGTCGGAAAAGTCAAAAAAGTTTCTCGTATGGTAAACAAAAGAAAGATTCCTTCCATAACATGTGGTAAAAGTAAAAAATGGGTAAAAATGACATTAAAAATAAATGAAACCATTTTTAGAAAATAGGTACATGGATGATAAATATAACCCAAGTAAATACTTACGAATAAACAATCTCGGATAAAAACGAGATTGGAAACGTTATCCCTTACCTTAGGGCCGATATGCTTCGTACGTATCTGAACCTCCTGTATAATGATTTAAATAATGTCATTTAATTATTAAAGAATCATATTCACTGTTATGATATCATATATGGTTCACTTATGACATTATATTACCCGTTCTATTGTAAATTCCATGTTAAAGCGGCATTTTGGGTAAAATATTTTTATTTATCGTACGTGTTTGGACTTGTTGTTCATGATATTATTATTAATCATATAATGATTTAAATAATTAAATAATTTGAATCATGATTTATATATTATATATATCTAGTATATATTTATATATAATAGATAGATAAATGAAATGAAATACATCGTTGTTGGAGACGGTAGTTCTTACGTACGCATGAATGTTGTTTTCCTTTCTTTATTGACATGAATGAAAGTAATTAGATGTCATATATATATATATACATAAATAAAGTATATTTATCATGTC
The DNA here is from genome assembly GCA_963277665.1 of Viscum album. Taxonomy (NCBI): domain Eukaryota; kingdom Viridiplantae; phylum Streptophyta; class Magnoliopsida; order Santalales; family Viscaceae; genus Viscum; species Viscum album. The sequence continues at coordinate 1,829,693,950 of OY728165.1, read as the reverse complement.
ATATATTTCATTATTATTCATTATAAGTACTTTATAATCATTTTTGGGTGGTTAACATGGAGAATGAATCTCATCGCGTCGTGGAGACTGTAATCCGTACGTACGCATGAGCGATGATATCGTTCCCATAATTATTGAATAGATTTTGAGTGGATGATATAATATATCACAATATGTATGATGTTATAATAACTATATATAGTTATTATTTACACCATTTTACCCATCCAAGTAAGGTGGTGGTGGAAAAACATATTACACCACGGCGTGGAGATGGTATTCCGTACGTACGCATGTGCGGTGATTTCATTTTCCGTAGGATGGATAGAAGGTGAAATGGAATTGTTTCATATTTATAATAACATAAAAGTATTTTAATGATACTTATTCTTTTAATTTATGATGAAACAAATAAAGAAGAATAAATTGAAGAAGAAAGAAATTTGAAAGAATCGGTAGGAGATTATCTGTTCTTCGACACACCTCTTTTAATCTTCCTCTTAAGGCACTAGAGTTGGTCTTTTGAGTAGACCAGAACCTCTATAATGTTTATAGGGAAGTTGAGAAGAGAAATGGGTAGGGTATGGCCAATATTGAATTCTCAAAATTTTGTAAAGAGAAGAGGGAGGGGTACCCTTTTATAAGGGAGGAGAGGGGCACCTTAGAAAAAACATAAAATATTATTTTATAATAAAGTCATATTCAGTTTATAATAGCTCAAAATTGATTTATTTAGAATATAAAGTGGGTATGGGCCGAAAATTCTCAACCAATAGGCATTAGAGATGTTTTGGCTACTATTTTAACCTTATCATTTAGATTTAACTCTATGTTAAATAATTTAACTTTTACCATGTCTTCTTGTTGTCTTACACTATATGGTTAATAAACATACTATAATAAGAAAAAATAACCCCAATTGGTTCATTATTAATATATAAAACCTTATCTATGACATTTGTACAAATTTTAGATTTTAGAAATTAATAAAAATTAATAATATAATATTTGTTTTAAAAACTATTTTATGTCAATTTCGACACTATTTGGTAATTTATATTTTTGAAAATCATAACAGCATGATTAGTTCAAAAAAAGTGAAGTAAATAAATAATAACATGTCATATTAACCTAGAAAATTAGTGTAATTCATAAAAAGTCTCAAATTACATTTATTTGGGTATTTATAATATCAATTATGTTAATATTTAATTAATAAGGTAATTACTACATCATCATTGTGTCATAAATAAATTAAATTATTTAATGTATAAAAATTCTAAATAAACTACAAATATTTAGTAAATATTTTTATCTTTCTAATTAATATTTATAGTCGAATTTATATTATGTATCACCTTATGTTAAAAATGTTTTAGTTATTAAACTTTGATTTTAACTCTTTTACCTCTTCTTTGAATTAAATAATAATAAATGTCCTAATCTAATCCAAGTGGACCTAAATGATAATATTATATTACTAAGGTTGTTTTTGGTATAATTATACTTATCCAATAGAATTAGGACATGTGTTAGGGTAATAATAATATGATTTTTACCCTTAATTACCCTATTTACTTTTAACCACAGTAAATAAAATTAAAAAGTTACTATTCACCAAAAATTATTTTTATCTTATTGAACCACATTTTACTCCTTGATATTAAATGTCTGTCTCAGATTTTTGAAATTTCACTCACAGAAGTGGTAAAATTATGTTTTATGTAAATTTTCAAATTCTCCTAGGAGGTGTGTAAAAGACGGTGAAAAGTTCAATAAAATTTTTATATATCTAAAATTTTTATAAAATGACTCCAATGAATTACATTGAACATATATAAGTATTATGTATAAATTTTGACTTAAAATAAATTTAAATAAAATAAATATTTATTTAAAAAAAAGTAGGTCTTTAAATAGTAACCTAGTGTTTTCACTGTTCATCAAAAATGGAAAGTTTTCAGAAAATACCAAAAATTCACCCTAGGGTAATTTCGATATTTCGAATCCAAAACGAAGTCCATTTTGAAAGATAAAATTTATAAAATATCAAAAAGTGGGTATTACTATTCATAATGGCTAGTTCATGATAATATTATAATAATATCTTGTTTAGTGAAACTCGGTATTGCGTACTACATACTCTATCGAAGAAGGTCTTGATTGTGTGTTATACAAGACAAGTCAGGGTTGTGTGTAGTGAAAGCTCTTTTTGGTGCTGCGTATAACATAATCAAAACTTATTTCATTTATACATTAAATAAAGTCTATACTTAATGTTGCGTAGAATAATTTCCACAAAACAAACATGAAATTTTGCGTAACACGAACCAAGAATAGTGTTGCATATACTGAAAGCTAATACGGTGTTGTGTATAATACAGGATAATCTGGGTGAAGTGTACAATAAAATACATCAATTAAATTAAAAAGAATAATTCTCATAAAATCTCAGGGTGTTACATTCTACCACCCTTAAAATGAATTTCTCCCTCAAAATTCGTCAGGGTTATAGAAGGGTTTCTACATGAAAGTTTATTTCATAGAAACCCACATCGTAAAAAGGAATACTAAATCATTAGTTAAAAATGAACATTAAAAACATAATGAAACCCCAAATTAACTCATCACTATGTTTCCACATAGGAGAACATAGGTAAAATATGGATATGGAATAGAAATCTATCCATCAAGGTCTGATGGAGAGTGGTAGAGAACATGGCTATGAAAAATCCAACAACAACAAAGCCATAAATTTTTAATGATCTAAGGTACCATCTGATTCATCGGATATAAGTACACTATGACAACATTTTTTGTTTTCACGATCATTTCCCTAAATTTGAAGAATTAAAAGAAATACCTAATTTGTTTGGGTACAATCTTACTGTTTGTTGTTCCTTGAACAATTTCCACTTCATCTCTTAAATAAATGAAGTTGAATTTGACTTCCATGAAGTGTTATAAGATCATGCGATAGAATGATAGGTCATTCCATCTATCTCAAACAAAATGATATCAAAATTTATTAAATATACATAAGTCCATCTATAGTGAGATTAATCATATATGGTTCCTAAAATGGACTTATACTTCAAATATCATACAGCATAATATAATAAAACTAGTTTCTACTAACCAGGGACTTCTTGTAGGCCAGTGGTAGGTGATAAAGGCAAGTCTCACTTCGGTTGTGGGTTTGATTTCCACAGCCTTGACCGATGCGACGGGTTGTCGCCCGTTCTACAGGTTTTCCCTTTTCGGAAACTACACTATTATAACATTCTATCAATAATATCAAAAAAAGTTCTAGCCTTAAACAATACTAACTTATGTCCGACATAATCCATTCCAATCATTAGGATTATCCAAAATACTCATGTCCAAGCTCATAGTATAAAGAAAACAATTACTAGAAATGTCATATGTTGAGCATGTAAATACCATAATTTATCCCCCATATATCATACAATATATCTTGTTGGTCAAATTAAAAACATTTGAATACCTTAATCATGTATTGTATTGAAAACTGAATACCCATTTAACCATAGTGAAAACATGAATGCTATCAAAAGTTAACACTTTCCACATACCAAAATCCCAAAATTTCGATATACTCAAACCATGATATCACTTTTTCCTTATATCAGTCATGAGCTCATTAATACCATCAAACATAATATTTTCTCTTTATCCCTTCATTATGCACATATCATCTTCTGTCCAAAAAAATCTCAATCACTTTCCATGGTTACTGGTACCATAAAATTATTGAAAACCACAATAGACTAGTATATAAATATTCCAAAATTCCACGATACTAAATACAACAATTTTTTTTGGAATATCATTTCATAAACACTTAATAATTCCACCACATTGTTGACATATTCATCATCACCAATAGTGATTTTATGTTACTTTCATTTGTCCTTTTCCTTGAGCAGTTTCTCTAGTCGATCATCATTTACCCTTGGATTAGGGCATTGATTAGCATAATGCCCCATTTCCTTCCACTTGAAGCATTTAAGTGTTAGTGAAGCATTCTCTGTAGTCTTTTCTCTATTCACATCATTAACTACCTTTTTCCCATTACATCGACACTCAACTGCTTGATGACCTTCTTTTCCACACTTAAAACATTTTCTAGTACCTTTTAAGAAATCTCCACCATGCTTTTTTATACACTTTGAGCATAATGAAACGTTCATCATCTTTTCTCCATTGTTCTGAGATTTCCCCTTGAACTCCATCTTTCGTTTCTTGTCAAAACCATGAGATGGATATGTAACACAAACTTACATTTCTACATTGATAGCACAACACACAATTTCTTCATAGGTACTAAAGTCTCTTATAGCTAATTCCCTTTGAAGATTTGGTTTTAAGACACTGAAGAATCTATCAACTTTACGTTCAGGTTGGATGATAAAACCAGATGCATACCTTGCAAGCCTTGTAAAATTTACATCGAATATACCAATATATTCATCATCCTTTTTCTTAAGCTCATGGAACTCCTTCTCCATATTTGTTCGAAGAATATGAGGGAACTACTTATTGAAAAATAGGTTCTTGAACTCATTCCATTCCATGGATTCAATTTCATCTTGGGGCCTTGTATTCTTAATTACAGTCCACCACTAGTCTGCTTCACCTTCTAAAAGGTAAACAACTAAAATGAATTTTTCATGTTCTGAACAGCGGATTATGAAAAATATCTTTTCAATGGTATTGATCCATTGTTCAACAACATGTGGATCAGAAGACCCATGGAAAAAAGGTGGATGTTGCCTCATGAAGGACTCAATAGAATATTGTTCCCTTCTCTTCCCATTTTGAAGTCCAGAATGATTCATAGCTTGTGATAGTATAGCAATAATATTTTTCACTCCATATCTCATAACATTGGTTTGTTCAGGAGTACAATCGTTGCATTCTCCATTACATTGGTCAACACGGTTCCTTCGGGTTTTAGCAATCGTCTAAAAACCAAAAAGAATAGTGTGAGAGGCAAAAATCATGCAAAGGAAAACAACATAATAAAGGGGGAGTACCTTCAATATATAACATCGTAGGGTTAATTCTATGATTGTTACCATAATTCTAAGACATCAACCTATACTTATACCTAACCTTAAGGACATCCCTAGACATACTATAGAAATATCTCTAGGGATCTCACTAAAGTTTTCTCATCCTAGCTTCCAAAGTTTAACTAAACCTTTCCTCTGAAACCAACTGTAGAGACCCATTGCCTGACGTACATGGATATTACATTACATTTACAGAATACTTAATACATAATAAAAAAACAACACACATGGACCTTAATAGTTTAGTGTCTTTGGAAACTCGGAATATAATCATCAAATCATGGTGAAAGATCTTCAACATCTCCCATAATGATCTTCCCCTTTTGTTTTCTTACCTAAAAACATTCTTTAAATCCTAGGGAAAAGAAAACATATAAAAGGGTGAGATCAAATGCTCAGTAAGGTAAGCATGGAGAAAATAAAACAAACTATAAACATTTTAACTTAAAAACATGAACTTAATGTTTAAACATCAAAATCTTGAGCAATGATATAAAACATGGCAGTACGTAAGTAATAGATCATAATGGATCATCAATCATGATAAAATAGAATGGGAATAAAACATTTAATTGTGGAAAACAATTAATCACATGATATGATTTCCATAGTAGCCAAGGAATTGCTGCCAAACCATCTTAGTGGACAAAGTCCCTTTCTGAATCAGGTTCACTCCTCGTTCCAGTCTTGTAATACTTTACCTCATTAACTTACCATTCCAGACATGTTTATCTCATGAGATATAAATCTTTACCTAATTAATTGGAGGGATATATAGGTCTCACCCATCTCATAATGAAATCATTCTTTTTGTGCCACAAAATCATAAATCATATAACATAGCATAACACATGTAATAGAATGGGATTCATAAACATCATGCCATCATTACATAATCCATATATAGAAAATGGATATCATTTTATCCTAAAACCATGTGAATAATGGAAACTTTATACTTGAAGCATAAACATATTAAATAATGTCATTTTAGATGTAAAATAGTTTTGATAAAACACTTGGAAATAATTCATGAGGAAATCATCATTTCTTCTTCAAAATCATTTTCTTTTCACAAAATGCCATGACATTTTAAAAGAAAAGGACATGTTTGAAAATAGTCATGAAATCTTGTACAGTAATCTTCATAAAAATAAGGCATTATAAAACCGTAAAAATCTATTCATACCATATATGTTAAAAAACATTCTCCTCGTACTTTTGTCAGAAAAGTCAAAAAAGTTCCTCGTATGGTAAACAAAAAAAATATTCCTTCCATAACATGTGGTAAAATTAAAAAATGGGTCAAAAGTACATTAAACATAAATGAAACCATTTTTAGAAAATAGGGACATGGATGATAAATATAACCCCAGTAAATACTTACGATCAAACAATCTCGAATAAAAACAAAATTGGAAAAGTTATCCCTTGCCTTAGGGATGATATTCTTCGTATGTATCTGAACCTCCTGTATAATGACTTAAATAATTTCATTTACTTATTACATAATAATAATCATTTTTGTGATATCATATATGGTTACTTATGACATTATATTACCCATTCTTTTGTAAATTCCATGTTAAAGCAGCGTTTTGGGTAAAATCGTATTATTTATAGTACGTGTTTGGACTTGTTGTTCGTTATTTTATTATTACTTATTCCATGATTTACTTAATTCAAGTTTGTAAATCATATGTTATATATCATATATATTTAATATATATATATATAATAGATATATAAATGAAATGAAATGCATCATTCATGGAGACGGTACGTCATACGTACGCATGAACGTTGTTTTCCTTTCCTAATTGACTTGAATGAAAGTAAGTGGATGTAATATATATATATATAGTAGCTTTATCATCTCATATATTTCATTATTATTCAATATATGTACTTTATAATAATTTTTGAGTGGTTAACATGGAGAATTAATCTCATCGTGTCGTGGAGACGGTAATCCATACGTACACACGAGCGATGATATCGTTCCCATAATTATTGAATTGAATTATAGTGGATGTTATAATATATCAGAATCAGTATGATGTTACAAAAAATATATATAGTTATTATTTACACCATTATACCCATCCATGTAAGGTGGTGGTGGAAAAACAGATTACACCACGGCGTGGAGATGCTATTTTGTACGTACACACGCACGGTGATTTCATTTTCCGTAGGATGGATAAAAGGATAAATGGGGTTGTTTCATATTTATAATAACATATAAGTATATGATTTATACTGATATTATTAATTTATGATGAAACTAATAAATAATAATAAGTTGAAGAAGAAAGAAACTTGAAAGAATCGGTAGAAGAGATTACATCTTCTTCGACGCACCTCTTTTAAGCTTCCTCTTAAGGCACTAGAGTTGGTCTTTTTAGGACACCAGAACCTATATAATGTTTATAGAGAAGTTGAGAAGGTAAATGGTTAGGGTTTGGCCGAGCTTTAAGGCTCCAAATTGTGTAAAGAGAAGAGGGAGGGTGTTCCCTTTTATAAGGGATGAGAGGGGCACCTTAGGAAAAACATAAAATATTATTTTATAATAAAGTCATATTCGGTTTGTAATAGCTCCAAATTTATTTATTTAGAATATAAATTGGGGAAGGGTATAAATCCTCCCAACCAATAGGTCTTAGAAAAGTTTATGGTAATATTTTAACCATATCATTTAGATTTAACTCTAAATTAAATAATTTAACTTTTACTGTGTCTTCTGGTTTTCATACACTATATGGTTAATAAACATAATATAACAAGACAAACGAACCCCAAGTGGTCAATTATTAATATATATAACCTTATCTAAGTCATATGGGATAACATTACATTTTAGGAATAGAATAAAAATTAATAATATAATATTTGTTTTAAAAACTATTTTATGTCAATTTTGACTCTATTTGGTAATTAATTGTTTTTAAAATCATAACAGAATAATTACATAGAAAAAGGTTAATTAAATCCATTATAACATTTCATATTAACCTATAAAATTAGTGTAATTCATAAAAAGTCTCAAATTACATTTATTTGGGTATTTATAATGTTAATTATGTTAATATTTCATTAATGAGGTAATTACTGCATCATCACTGTGTCATAAATAAATTAAATTATTTAATGTCTAAAAATTATAAATAAAATACCATTATGTATGAAATATTTGCATCTTTCTAATGAATATTTATATTATAATTTATATTATGTATAACCCTATGCTAAAAATGATTTAGTTATTAAACTTTGATTTTAACTATTTTAACTCTTCTTTGAATAAAATAATAATAAATGTCCTAATCAAATCCATGTGGACCTAAATGATAATATTATATTCCTAAGATTGTTTTTGGTCGAATTATACTTATCCAATAGAATTTGGACATGTGTTAGGGTAATAATAATATCATTTTTACCCTTAATTACCCTATTTACTTTTAATCGTGGTAAATAAAATTAAAAAGTTACAAATCACAAAAAAAAAATTTCTCATAGAACCACATTTTACTCCTTGATATTAACCGCGTCTCTCGTATTTTAAAAATTCCACTCACAGAAGTGGTAAAATTATGTTTTATAGAAATTTTCAAATTCTCCAAGGCGGTGCGTAAAAGAGGGTGAAAAGTTCAATAAAAATTTTATATATCTAAATTTTTTATAAAATGACTCCAATGAATTAAATTGAACTTATATAGGTATTATGTATCAATTTTTTCCTAAAATAAATTGAAATAATATAAATTATTATTTAAATAAAAAGTAGGTTTTTAAATAGTAACATAACATTTTCACTATTCATCAAAAATTAAAAGTTTTCAGAAAAATACCAAGAATTCACCCTAGGATAATTTCGATATTCTGAATCCGTAAATGAAGTCCATTTTGAAAGATAAAATTTATAAAATTTCAAAAAATGTGTATTTATATTTATAACGGTTACTTCATAATAATATTAGAATAATATCTCGTTTAGTGAAACTCGGTATTGCATACTACACATGCTATCGAAGAAGGTCTTAATTTCGTGTAATGCAAGATAATTTAGGGCTGCATGTTGTGAAAGCTCTATTTGGTGTTGTTTATAACATAATCAACTCTTATTTCATTTATACATTAATCAAAATCTATACTTAATGTTGTGTAGAATAATTTCTAAAAAACAAACATGAAGTTTTTTGTAACATGAGCCAAGAATAGTATTGCATATACTGCAAGATAATATGATGTTGCGTATAGTACAAGCTAATCTAGGTGAAGCGTACAATAAAATACATCAAAGTAATTAAAAAATAATAATTCTCATAAAATCTCAGGGTGTTACACTAATTATCTCACTTGATGTATATTATGAAGTAAATAATCTTCCCAATGTTTCCCAAAAACCCATGGTCAGACTTTCTAATGTATAAGTGGTCTTTATAAGAGCCGTAACATGGTTAAAAATTCAATTCAGGTTCTAATGTAACACCTGAAATCATAACTACAAGTTTCCCATGGGCACCCACACTAGGGTAAATATCTCACTCGGGTACCAACCGAGGTCCACTGCATGTCATCACAATCAGGAAACCCCCCATGGTATCCTCTATCATGTTCTCGTATATCAGTCCAATGAAAATCACATAGAGGTTATAGAATCCATCGATATCCTAAGGATCTTTTTACTTGGATACATTACCCTTATATGTGATCTTGTATCAGTATCACACAATGTATATGAACTCAATACCATCCCTTTACCAAGTCACCTTAGTTTGGTCTTCAAAATAAATTAATAAATAAATCATAAAAGGTTATACCCACCTATGAAATCACATCTCAATTGGAGAAGAACACTTTCCATATAATAGTCCAGATAGCATGAAGGATTCAACTTATCCAATGGTTATCACTTGTCATGCATGGGAAAATCATACCAATTCATCATGTTCCTCTACTTAGAGGTCACTAAGGGATCCTATCACATGGATTTAAAGGTATATTCTATTTTATTTTAATTTACATCACACCCCTTTGGTTCCAAGTGTCATAGTTTTCATCATAATAATCAAGTCCTCTATCATCAATAATTATGGAAATCAATCCAATTATTAGGGGTCTATCATGTCCCGTATAAATTTTTTATGTTTAGGAAATCCATTAAAAAGAAAAGATTCTTTTAAATTAATGGTTAATCACCCTCAATGGAATGAACAAATATAAAATGTGTATAAAAAAATTAGAAACTAGTAGGAATGTTCAAGAACCACCAATCCTATTTATGAAGATATTTCATTTTAAATACATTCGCGGAAATTATCATCAAGTAATGTCAAAAACTATATAAACTTCTTGAGATACTACCAAAATCCATAACATCAAATAATTATAAATAAAAATTTATAAGTATTTATTCAATTAATTTTAAGAAATTATAAAAAATTTACAAATAAATTCATTTTAGCTTAATGAGTAAAATATCACATGGCGTCATCCTCTCATCGAAACCTTGAGAGATAGGGTATTACCCACTCCCAACACAACCCAATCCCAATCCATGAAATGACACTGATATAATCCATATACAATGAATAATTAAATTCAATTTCACCAAAATAGTAATAAAATTCTTATAGTGGAATATATTTACCGATACAATATGAAACGACATATAGAGCTCATCTTTGGACTCCCTCTATCCATGTAATATGAAATTACCAATCATTATCATCTGATTTCACCATACTCTAGTATAATCATCACCAAAACCTAGATTAAAACAATGTAATAAATCAAAAACTATGATGGAAACCAAGGAAAAATGAAAAACATAATAACTCACCTTAAAATTCCATTTGAATGTACCAAAATATATCCCTCTTAAAGGTGGGTCTAACATAGGTTGAATGGGGGAGGATCTTGATGAAAATAGCTCTCCACGATGCCCCTTATCTCCAAAATCAAGATACAGTAACCTAATAAATAATATAATATGGTCTATTAAAAAGATCAACTTAGATGCCTTATATAGCATGGATCACGAGGTTCATGGTATGAATTCATAGCCCCTATGTATTCCATATTCATAACATGAAATATTCAAGAAGAGGTACCAATTAATTGGACAAACCACATTTACACTATGAACTATGTTTTGTGAAATTTATCTCTCAATTCATAGGGGATCCCCACATAATCAAACCCAATTGAGGGTGTAAACCTCTAGTTCACAGTGTGAATGGTTTCAATAGCTGAAATTTCATTTCTTCAGTCCCCCAATCCTCTTATATCCTTTACAAGAGAACCCAAATAAAATACCATGACCAATTCAACATCCAAAAAGAACTTATTGAGAAGTCCAAATACTTATAATCTAGATCAGAGTTGCAACTATAAAAAATATCCCCTCACCAAACCTAAAAACCAAATTCCATCATGAATTTACACTCAAAAGCGATAAGATTTTACAACCATCCCACCATAGCACTTATCAACCTCGGTAAGCATTAGTGGTATGTAAAAAATTATTATAAGCCTATTGTGGTTGTTAATTTACAATAATCTCATCACATTTTGTCCACATAAATCGATAATGATTCGGTTTCACAACCCCAACCACAATGTTCACTATTCATAAAAAACCAAGCCACTACTCATCACCATCACTATAAAAATTATATGGAGCAAACCCACACCTTTCATGCCTAAGAGACCATGGTTCAATCAATAAATTCATCATCATGCTTATAGATCTCCCCACCACAAGCCTTAACTAAGAATGATTGATCCCAAGACATGGTTCCTCACACTATTGGAATAACCTACCAAAACCCATTATCAGTGGTCCCATGACCCACTCATTGTGTTTTCCACCTTACCACACCCAGTTACACAAGAAAACTCATATTGGTCCTCATATTGAAGAATATTCCCAAAAATATATGGATGTAATTTCCAATATACTAACCAACAACCCGATCATGATTCCTTAGTGAAAAATACATCCCATGGTCATCCACGTACCTACCCTAAAGTATGAACCCAATGTAATGTGTAATTATTCAATTGTATCCACAACTAAACAAAATTACTTCTATTTCCTCACCCCAAGCATCAACACTCGATCGATCCATGTCATGGATGGATCTCATCAAAATCCCCCCTCCCAATACTAGTGCCAATGAATGTACTTCATCCAATACTACATGAAAACCCCAAATATTCTATTTACCATGAAACTAGATAATATTGGATTCAAATTCCAAACAACATTAAAATGCTACCTAGAGTATCTAATGACCAGTTTCATCACAACCTTGTCCTTACTAACACAAGTTCATTGAAATATGTCCCATGATTAATCCATTAAATCATGTAATAATTTGGTGTGAACCTATTAATCATAATCAAGTGAAAGCACAAAACATAAAATTACAACTATTCCAAGCTCAATAGGAACTTAATCGTAAGCACCCACAAAATTAGATCCAAAAATAGGGTCACACTGGGATTCCTTAGGCTAACATTCCTAGATTTGTTGCTCATATACAAATACATTACATACTTTCCATGATACCAACTATAAAATTATAGACATAATTATCTATAATTAAAAAATAAATAATAATTTTTTATCTCATACTTCTAAAGTATCTTTTCTAGTTTAGATATTTATAGAATTATGAAAAACCAAAAACTAATAATTCACATGTCTTTCACTCCTATTAGATGTTTTTTTATTATATGTAAGAAACTACTTAATTCATTCTATGTATTAAATATCATTCATTAATTCTTCATCATGTGTTATCCTTCTAAACATATCATGTTTTTTTTCTTCATAACCTTTGTAAAATTATACTATGAATATGGTGAGATAACATTATTAGTAAAGGAACTTTATAAGTGAACCAATCATGGAATAAACATGGCATAAATGTTATATAAGGAATGTGTAAACAACAAGAAACCATAATCAACATGAAACTCGGAGCATTCTATATCCATTTAAATAAATGAAAACATGGATATCACTAATTCTAATCTTGTGCTGAGGGAATTCATAAAGGTATATATAAAAACCCTATTTTCAAGGCCTTTTCCAAGAAAATTTAGTTATCATTATGATCTCATTTAAGAAATATTTATTAATTTAGTAGGAATAATCAAAATTCCCAATCCTTTTTGTCTCATGAGACATGTCGACAGATCATGTAGATATATAATTCCAAGCTCCATTTTTCGGTTGATTTAGTACAATTCCTTAAACATAATTTTCAAAAATACCAGACACTTTATTTATTAAGGAATATCTTACTAAATAAAACATGGTTATCCATTTAACAAGGTATATAAATATAAATTTATGATCAACCTCTGTTAGCAAAAAATAATCATCAAGAATTGTTGTAATTTTCTAAATGTTAGTGGAATAAAATTCATTTTAGTTAAGAATCATCCAAATAAATTATTTACAAATGTATCATTAACATAATATATAGTAATTAATATATGGATATGTCTATACCTTACTAACATGATCATAATCCATCTTATATAATAATGGGGATAGTTTCAAAAGAACATAACTCAATAGGTGTGAAATATTTATCAAAGTGTTTATCTAGTAGGAAGGTATATCCTCATAAACAAAATTAGAGAATACACATAATAAATTCAGTGAGAAAAAAACCCATATTATAAGAAATAATCTCAAAAGAGTGATCATAATTATATGAAAAAATGTTAAGTTACCAAATATTTTTACTACTAGGGATACAACTAAATCTATAGCCAATTGAATTATAGGGCATCATTTGGAAATTAAATCCCATGAAATATTTATATTAGGATAAAAATATATAAATGGGAGTTGAATCCCCCATACAAAGAAAAAGTCATTTAAAAAATGTATTATGTCTCAAAGAATCGGAATTGGGACCAAATAACCCTTAAAGCTTTAGAAAATTTTGAATCAAAATCCCATAAAAGTCAGGGCTTGAAATTCAACATCAAGTAACGTGATGAAAATATTAATCATGATATGATTCATAAAAACGTTTTATATAAAATAAATAAATTAAATTGTGTTTATGATACCAAACATGTCTCCATGATAGAAATTGGAGATGATAACACTAGAATATTATTCCTTACTTCTAAAAACATAATTTAAACTCATATAAACAAACATATATATGATAAAAAAATAATTCATAAACTCACTCCTGTCTATTTTCATTTATACTCTTCATAAATTTGCATTCCTTATATGAATTCTATTAATTTTCCACGTAGGTTTTTTATAGTTTTCATCATTTTACAAGTTTAAAAATAACAATGTTTGTGTTCTTACTATTTCAAAGATAATAATTCATTTATCATTACAATTACCATTGTAGATAATTTATATCAATTTATGATGTTTCAACCTTTTTTTATGAGTTTCATAGTTATTATTCTAGATGATGAAGTCAATTAAAATCATTATTCGATGATTCATGATGATCGAAGTGTGATTTCTTAAGTATGGAATTTAATATCGATATAATAACACCAAACCCCAAAACATATATTTACACGTTTATATAATATTATACTAGTAATTATTTTCTCATATCCATTCATGATATATATTCATATTATTGTTCAATTAGCTAGTTAAACAGACCCAAATGTGAACATGGACACATTTAATGAATAATTTTAATGTGGTTTAGTTGTGATATCATTATTAAAAATGTATAAGTATATTTTTTTTGGTTATTTTAGTTTTACATGACATAATTAAAAATAATTAAAAAATAAATATTATTTATATAAACTCATAACTTATAAATAATGCATCATTTTCCTCTTAGTTCACTCATTTTAAATGATTTAATTACTGATAATCATTTTTGGATCATGTCATTGATAGGTTATCAAATTTTTCAAAACAGAGCATTAATGATATAAAAAGAATAATATTAATCATTTAAAACTATTCTTATATCAAAAATATTATGGCGGGAAGGAAAATGAAAAATTGTGCATCGTGGAGGTGGTAAAAGAGTGCTTTGAAGTGGTGAAGATATTACCCTTTTATCATTATAAATGGTTGTTTTGGGAGTAAACCTTATATTTTTAATAATCCAAGGTTATTATTCAAGTTTCAAAGGAAAAATTGAAAAAAATAGAAGAGGAAAATATTTTTGGGACGAAATTTTCCTCACCCACTCATTTTTTATACAACATTGAGTGTTTAAAAGATTTTTGATCTAACAATTTATCATTTACCTTTATTTACTTTTTCCTTGTTAATTAATTTATAACATTATTAAATAACATTCATGAAATATATTATTATTGAATTTTTTATGCTTTTTGAAACCAATAATCATAAATTTTAAAATCATTTCAAACAATAAAATTTTTAATGGTGTGAAAAGGTCATTTTAAAATAAATACCATTAAACACATAAAATCATTTCTTAGAGATATAACATCTTTATTTTTAAATTTATATACAAGATAAAATATTCTTAGATAAAAAATTTAATGACATAAATGAAATTATGACAACAAAAATAATAGATACTAGGCTTCCATTGAATGCCAAACAGAATCTCCCTAAAAAATAACTGTTTCAATGAAAATAACAAAAATGGTTTTTATATTAAAGAAATGTTTAAATTAGTTGAAAATATTTAAAATGTTCTAAATGTTTAAAAAAAATTTAAAATGAATAATTTATTCTTAAAATTCATATTTTTTACATAAAAGGTTTTATTAATTTTTGATTCATTCTTATATAATATTAAATTCATACAAATTTCATGTTTCGTGAAAACCGTATTTCTCAATGGAAAACTGAACATTTAAGAAAATTCAAAAAATTAATAATAACTCAATTTTTATATGAGGAATTATGAAATTAAATTAATATTTGTTAATTTAAAATGGAAATATTTTTAAAAACAATTTTTTTAATAATATAAATTAATATAATGAAAAATAATTTTTGTTGGAAGTTGACGTTTTCAAATAATAACTATTATTATTCTATTTTAATATAAATTACTAAATAAATTATTGTTATCCAATTATAAACATATAATATTATTTATCAATTTAAATCATATGATTATTAACATATAAATTTGTAATGAATAAAGGGAAAAAACTTATAAAAATACTTTTCTAAACAATAAATGAACATATTAGTCATTTAAAAGTAGCATTAATTACGTATATATATAAATAATTCTTATAATTATAACTCATATTCATTCCCTCTAATTCAGTGGATATTTTTTTAATCTTTATACTTAGATATTAGTATTTTTCCTAAATAAATAATTGGTTCGTTTATGTTTGGATTTGTATGTGGAGAAATCTATTAATCAAAGTGACTTATTTGAAGGTAATATTTTATTATAATTATAGGGTTCTACATTCCCCTACCCCAAATAATTGTTTTCCTCATAATTTGACTCATATGTTTAGAATAATGTTTATAGGGTACTAATAATTAACTATACACAACTAGATGATTATAGGTTCATTTAGGATGTGTAATCAGATTTATCTATATGAGAAATTATTATCACATAATATCACACTAAGGGGTGTAGATCTAGATTAAAAAAGAATAACTTCCCATAATCCATGAAAATGATTTATATGATAAGTATACTATTATATATTTCTATATATAACTCAATATTTAGAATTTTATAAAACTTACCTAACATATGACTATAAATTCATGGATGAAAACTCAATTATTGATAAATTAGTTATAGTTTTATGGGATACACCTTTTTCAAATGTTGTTTGGTGGATATCTCACTTGTTGACCCTTGGATTGGTAAATTTATTCGTATAATGACCAAATATCATGCAAATTGAGTATTTTTTTGAGGATCCTGTCTTTCCCTTATACATGTGAGTCAGATGACCTTCATCTCCAAAATTATAGAATTTACCACCATGTATCAGTTTCACATATATCATTCTTGGTTCATCTTAGGCTACCATGAGTTGGTTTACCCCATACTTATTAACCTAATACATAAAATATATATCTTATGTTACCATAAAAATTATTAAAAATTTCAATGATAAAAAATCAATTAAATCTATGCTCAAAAAATAAATCCTATCCTTCATAGAACATCATTAATCATACTTAAAATCTTATAACCATTTATGTATATACCCTAATCAATTATCTCTACAAAATAAATTTCATAGACCCATTCAAATATCCAATTCAACAAACCAGAACAATGTTATATATTTCTCTAAATATAATATCCATATTTGATCCTAAATAGTATTAGGGATGGATTCATCAAATAACACACTAGAAAATGTATTCCATAATATCAAAAATATGGAAAACTTCAACAAAAAGTATCATTAATTTTCATCAGTCCAAAGGATATCAATACTACATAACCTACATTTTAAAAATCACCCGTACATTTATTATCTTATAATCACATGTATAAGAAACTTAAGAGATGTACGTACTTTAATACTGTGTTCTCCAATAGTTATCCTAAAAATACATCCTTTTCCTAAAATTGCTTTTCAATGTTATTATTACCATTTCATATATGTTTCTATACATATAATGACTAATAATGAAATAATAGTCCATAAGAAGTTTTATATAACCTACATAAATTTTAGAATGTACCAGAGTATCATTGATAAACATCACTCACTTGTGATAATATCTAATATTTTAAATATTATTAATATATTAATCTCACTACCTCAGGTAAGACTACAAAACATACCTTTTCCATCAAAACTGGCATATAATAAAATTATCAACCATCTATAACTCTCTCTTATTCGGTTATAAAGCATATTTGTGTCTAGGTACATACCTTATGTAGATTCATTTACATTATACCATTTCAACAAATCAATAAAAACATAATATTTATAATAGTATCAAAAATATGTATACGAAAACATTAAACTGGATAATCCTTCCCATATGGAACCTTTTTTGTATCGTATGATACTCTCAGATCAACCTATCCCTCTATTAGTTCAATCCATAGTGATTCCTAGTCATTATTCAATCATATTCTATAAGTAAATTTGATAAATTCAATATTAAATCCTTCATGATGTTTTTTATTGAGAATATGATTAATATAATTTTATCCCCTATGAGTGTCTCTCTAAACATGTAGTCTTATGACCACTATTCATCTATTAAAGTGATGATTGAGTCAATTCATATCCAACTTTTTTTAGATCCATTACCCATAGCTATATACTTTTCATAGGTGGATTCACGTTCTAGTAACCATATATGGGAAATTTTCTTAGAAAAACTACATTATTTATACATTACCCAAACATCATAATGTAATCCAACACATAAACGTATTCATAGTGTTTTCTATAATATATTTTTATCCTAATACGCAAATAAAATGTCCATGATTACCTTAACATAATGCAATATACTTGTCATTAAGGGTTATATAATACGATCAACCTAAACATATCAACCAATAAACTACTTTCAATAAACATCCCAATCACAAAATTTATCTAATCCTTCAATCTAATGCTAACTGTGATGGCTTGGACCCACACTCTCAGATCTGATGCTCATAGACTCATACCTCATATATTTTTATGGATACCAAATGTAAAACCCAAGATATAACTATCCATAACTAAGAAATTAGTAACTATTATGGTATATCATACATCTGAAGGTTCATTATAGGTTTAGATCTTTATAGAATTTGGAAAAATAATATAATAATAAATCCCATGTCTTTCAAAACTAATGGAAATTTTTTTGTATATATAAGAAACTACATAATTCATGATAATTATTCATCATTTCTTATAAATTATTCTACATGTTCTATACTTCTAATCATGTCATGTGTACTACTAGTCTTCATATCTTGGTGAATGGAAACATAATAAATGGGTGAGATAAAATGCTCAGTTACAAAACTATATAAATTTAAAAAATCATGTCACAAACATTGCATAAATATTATGGAAGGAATTGGTAATATACATGAAGCTATAATTAAATAGAAACTTGAATAATTATTTATCAAGGAAAATAAATAAAAACATTGATATTAATACAAATGATCTCATACTAATGGAATTCATAAATTAAAACACCAAAAACATGTTTCTAAGGCCTTATGATAAGAAAATTTACTTATCATAAATATTGCAGTCAAGACTTCCAACTGAATAGGGTATGTATACTTAAATTACACAAACATATCCATCTCATGAGAGCTATCCATGCATTTAGGGGTTATATTACTATGGGGACCAGGCATCACTTATTTATTTCCAATGAATTCAACAAAAGAGTCAAAAATACATTTCATAACATTTCCCATGCAATATCTTATAGAATAAATGCAATGATCTTTGTAATAAGGATTATAGAACAACAATACAGGATGAACCTATGTTAACTGTCAATAATCCCCATTAATATTCATAAACTCTCATAATTAAATGGAATAAAAATATTTATAGATGAAGATAATCCAATTTGAATTATGTAAAAATGTGTTGCTCACACCATATAGATAAATGACTATACTACTATGTTAATAGTTGAACAATAGTTTTATAAGCCTATTTCATCAGGGTTCTTGAGGGATAAGGAACCAAACATAAAACAAGAAAAAAATGTCCTGATGAGAATGGGGTATTCTATATTTTTATTTTATAATTGGATTCCACAATTAAATTATTTGTCATCTAGTTCACCACTTTTGTTTCATCTAAATGATGTGTCTTTCTTGATCCGATGGGTTGATTATAGTGGGGGTTCAATGACTTTGTCAAATTATTAAAATCATTCTCACCCTTTTTTTACCTTATGCAATCTTCCAATGTCTCCCACATCCATAACTGGTTATGGAAATTATTTTCACTGATAGGTGTCCCATTGGGGTTTTAGACACAATGACTCTTAGGAGATCACATCGGTGAAGTGGATGGGAAGTTGGGATCATTATACCATTTTCGGGGGAATTTTTTCCTACTATGAGACTCTCTTATAGATTTATGACATGGTCAAGAATCTCTTCCTAATCCAGATATGGGACTCGTTACCCTAACAACATGATCATATGTTAAACCTCTTTATATGCAAATATAGTGGGTCTTATTAGTGAACCCATTTTTATATATCTGAGGTTCTTTATCCATCTACCATTGATTGGTAGCTTCTTATATGTTAAATCCATAGAACCAGGAACTTTAGGATTTATTGTTATCTAGGGTGGTGGTTAATATTTCAAGGATGTGATTGAGCCAATATAAGGCATCCTACATACCCTATTTTAAAACAAGAATAAAAAACCTAGAATTTCGTTAAACCAATATAGTTTAGAATCATATGGAATGAAAATATATGGGGGAACTAGGGAACCAAATTATTGATCTTGATCCTCTATGATGTGTCCTACTTATCCTGGTTATGGAAAGAATTAGAAATATCATATTTCTATCCTGACATGGAGACTTTCTAAAAGTTATATACCCTTTTATGATAGGTAATTATAAAATACCACCAATTAAACTTTACACACCGAGGTTACCTTGGTTGGCGGAGATTCATGATGTCAATCATTTTATCATTATAACTCCCTAAGCTTATGTGTGCTATGGTCAGTGTGAGAAATAAGGGATATCATTCCCCCAGGACCATTACATATAGATGTGGGGTGGAAGTGCTGGGAAATACAATTGGATGCTTAATATAGATCATGGGTCTTAGGATGGGGCCCTATGTATCTTGGTTATGGTAGGAATAAGTTTCATCATTTTTTGGAGACTTCTCAATCCACTGGTTAGTATGGAAAGATGATAATCCCACATAAGATAGAAGGACAAGATGGTCGAATTGTCAAAGTCATCGTAGAGATTACATTGAGGTGAATACCTATTTGATCTTAGGTTTAAGTAAGGAGTCCTTCATATCATAGTTATAACAAGAATTAGTTTTATCATAGTTCATTTATTCAGGTAAAACACACTGAGGATGACATTATATGATAGAAATATTATATTATACTGTGGATTGGGTCCTACACACCGAGGTTCCCATGTCTTGAAATATTCTTATGGCTCAAATGATATGATCATTGCAACTGCCTTGGACCATGTGAGTTATCCTCATTGTGAGAAAAATGGATAGCAAATAATAAGTCTCCCTACATATAGATGTAGGAATTATGAAATGGGATAACCCATTAGATGTTTGATATAGATCTTGAACATTAGTAAGGTGTCCAACATATCCTCATTATGGAAGAAACCATAGTTCTCTGAGTTTGTTATTTCAGGACTTACACACTGAGGTTGCCCTAATATATGCTAAATGAGGTTATCAGGTCCTAGGAAGTCTAATTGTTATGGTAATAGTTTCTTCCTAAGATGAGTTCATTGTCTTTTAGACATGTTGAAGGAAGTCAATATGACATTTCCAATGAAAATCACATGATCCAGACGGATTTTCTGAGGGACATCACATAATATGGATGGCATGTTTCAAGTTCATTGCATGACCAAGGATGGCTTGTTTGGAGGACATCGTTTGACCTGGATGGATGATCCCGAAGGCCATAACATGATCTTGGATAACATGTTTGGAGGGAATCACGTGATCCTGCATAATTTGCATCGTGTAATTGAAAATATGGCTGACATGTTGGTGTGGTGTTGTGAGAGTCAATGTGACATGTTTGGATGGTGCTTAATGCCCTAGATGGCTTGTCTAGGTGTCATCACAATAGTAAGCTCACATTTTTAGAGGACGTAACCTGATTTGGATGTCTTGTCCAGAGGATGTCGTGAGAGCTAACAGATCTGTCTTGATTCCATCATGAGACATAACCGACATGCACTGCTAATGATGTATGATCTAGGTGACATGTCTATAGGACATCACATGGTCTGGATAGTGATACCAAAGGGTTCCACAATACTTGTGAGAATGACAGGGGGAGGCATTTAATTTCCTATAACATGTCCAAGGGATTTTCAAGATCCAAATTTCACACCAATAGATCGTATCAAGATCTGGGAGTCATGTTCTGGTGTTGAAGCAAGTCCTGATTAGTTCATGCAAAGAATATGATGGTCGGGGTGTGTGGTCTTCACAAAATTATCTCATATTTTTTTTCCAACCTCTTTTCTTTAAATGGGAATTCCCATGTGTGGCCTTTTCGAACCCTCCACAAAAGGAAACCCCCCCCCATGAAGGGGTCACTCTGAAGAGAGCCCCAGCCGTGAAGGATTTGTTGCCAGCCGAGATGGCAGAGCGTCCCGGAGGGTGACAACCTGATCGGCGATGGTTCATCAAAGTAATCCGTCAGCACATTGGGAAGCGTCTCATTTTTCCCGCGTAGTTGAGACTGAGCGACCCGACAAGACGGGTGGATCCTGGGGGAGAGGCTCGCCCCGAAATCGGAATCCCAGGATTTGAACCCTAAACCTCCCAAAGAAATGCGTTGTTGTTCCACTCTCCTTCACCACCACGCCACCACCAAAGTGGTAAAATGTGTTGTTGGGTAATGAGGTATAGGGCTTAGCCTTTCCCACTCGCGTGCCGCACGTCCCCAGCTAGGAACAAGGTGGCCAGCCCTTGGGCTTGGGCCAGTTCCAC
The DNA here is from genome assembly GCA_963277665.1 of Viscum album. NCBI lineage: Eukaryota > Viridiplantae > Streptophyta > Magnoliopsida > Santalales > Viscaceae > Viscum > Viscum album. The sequence continues at coordinate 1,829,671,165 of OY728165.1, read as the reverse complement.
ACAGGATGAAGGGGATGAGAAGTTCAGTGATAAATGGTGCACGTTGCCTTTGTGGGGACTCGAACCTAAAACCTCATTGACGGGTCGCCACCGCCTTGAACCAACTCACCCAGCACCCACGGGAAAACGTGTTCTTGGGTAACGAGGTATAGGGCTTAGCCTTTCCCACCTGCGCGTCGCACGTCCCTAGCTAGGCCCAAGGTGGCCAGCCCTTGGGCCTGGGCCAGTTCCACATGGGATTAAGGGGATGAGAGGTTTGCAGACAAATGGTGCACGTTGCCTTTGTGAGGACTCGAACCCAGAACCTCAGCGATGGGTCACCACCGCCTTGAACCAACTCACCCATCCCCCACGGGCTTCATTGTTACAACCTCTTATTACATATTCCTTATATTTTTCCATGATAGAATTTTTTATTTCCCACATGACTAATCAGAAATTCAATATATCCTTCTCATAACCCACCCGAATTCCTTTACATGATTTAAGTGTGATCACAAAAATTGTATATGAATGTTGCAATATCTTCCTAGGTGGTTCCACAAATATTACATGACAAAAGACATTTCTGATTGTAAGATCCTCTACATCGGGGAATCCTCTCTGTTTCTTGAGTGTACCAGTGCAAGGATCCAATTATGCATTTTTCATGTAGGGTACGGGGATTTATAAGCTTCACCCCCTAGATTATACACCACTTTTCAAGGAACATATCATGAAAATTCATGATGGTGTATATGGAGGTCTTTGATTTAATGTATTTCATGAGATCCTTCCATAGGCGATTCTATAATTATCACATAATTTTTAGTGACCACGATACCATCTGGTAAACATCGCATTTATTGAATTCTAGACAATTTCTGGGGTCTTTTCTAATCGCATGGGTTTTCCAAGGGTATTTCATATTATTAGTCAGACATGTATAATTTCCTTCACGAGACTGAGATTCTTGTTGAAGGGCCTTCACACGATCCCCAATGACTTATCCAGGATCCTCCATAAGAAATATATTGATTTTTGGGGGTATTAGTGTGGTAGTGATGTCTTGTTAGGGGTCTTTGGGAGACCATTTTGCCCCACTGAAGGGATTTTGTGGGGTCTTGGAAATCGTAAGAGCACATATCATAAATTTAATGAGTATAATAGGCTCATGCATTTATATATTATGATTTCCTTTTTTAATTTTCTTTGATCCTGGGGTGTCCTAATATTTCTTAATTGTTTTCTATGAAAATCACCCTTTCCATTTGTGATGTGTTGGGTGGCCAAAAAATGGTCATTTGGTGATGCACGATCATTTCATGAAAAAACCCTTTTGATTATATTTGGATATGAAAGGGTAGCGTGGGGCCACTTAGACATGTCAAACATCATTCAAATGATGGGATTACATTCTAGTGGGATCTTCTATGATCAGGTTGACATGTCACCAGGGATTTGATAGTGTCATGTGAGCCACATTGGTGCATCAATTGAGAGTTATTATCATAGGAGGCTCCCACATTTTAGTTGTATTTCTCCAAATATTTTGAGGATTTTTGGTTGGTTTGTTTGGTGTCCATCGGTTGAAAATTTTTGTGACATGGAGGAGCCTATCTGGTTGATTCTTTATGATCAATGAGTGTCTTTTTTTTTTATTTCTCATAAACCAGGATGTATTATTAAAGGGAATCCACATGATCTTTTAGCAGGATATATGCTTATCCCGATCTTTCTCATGACCATATAATGGTTATGCGATCACATGTTCTTTGGAGGGTCATGTGATTTCATAGTTCTAGAAACTGTATTCTTCCTTTGTTTTTTGTGAAAAATAATACCCATATTCATTTATTTATTCCTTTATGGATTTTATAGTTCTAATTTTATGGGTGAAAACAAATCCCCCCCCTCATGAGTGTTGTCTCTGGGGAAAAGGGAACACTTATGAGGAAAGTAAATTCCCTCATGAGGCATTAAAATTATATCCAATTGGTATCTTGGGTGATTCTTGGTCGTCCAAGTGATGTTTGTAATTCCATATAATTCCCTATAAACAGGGGAGCTAAGAATGGTTCTTTCATTGGATACTCTACTCTATGATCTCTTGGGCCCTGCCTCTATAATATTATTCCTTTGCAAGTTCTATCCATAAGAACAAATCATGGGTTCCATTCACTAGACCTTCCAAAAAGAACTTCATCACAATTTTTTTTTTCGGGTCACCTGTTTGAATAAACCATGATTTCATTTTGGTAATTTATTGAACATCGACCATACGAATGCAAGATTATTTTTGAAGGTTACATGTTATCTTATAACTCGATCGTATGATCCTATTACTATAATGTGTAACATGTGACCATTTCAAGGTCATTGGATAGTGATTCTGCTGAGGGGTTATGTGGTCATGTGTGGTTCTATGATTTATGCAGTCCATGAGATCATAATGATCTAGGAGATTCATGATTTCTTTATGCATTCATGAATCCCATGATGGATCATGTGATGTGTATGAGGTTTCTGAAGTTTATGCATTCCATTTGATGGTATTTCACTCATCTAGCTTATGCTTCTTCTTTTCATGAAGATGGATTCTAGCTCACGTTAGACTTCCTTGACCATTCCAAACTAGAGGGTTATGATCTGTAGGTATAATAATGTTGATCCTTGGAATATTGTGGGTTTTAACCACAAGGTTATGAAAATTTTTCTTCATTATAAGCTCAAGAGTTACTTTATCACACATACATCCTCTATATGGGTTTGGATTGGGGGATGAAATTTCCATCCCTTCTTCAGAAATCAAATTTCTATCTTGCTGGGTTTCAAATTCTATTGATTTCATTCATATCACAATTTCTGAGGATGTCCAAAAAGATGAAACTGAATCCCAAGGGTTATCTTATATGTTGGAAAACTCTCCCTTAGGTTTGGATGGTTTTGATTTCATTAATCATCGCATCAATTAGATCAGTTCAATTATATTTTTCTCATTTTTGAATAACCCAAGAAGTGTATAGAGATTAAATGGGATCTTTAACCAAGTAGAAACATTTCTAATGAATTTTCAAGGCCATTATAGGTCAAGAAGATATCTTATAGTTTGCTGAAAAACTATATAATTTTCATCCCTATAATGAATTATGGATTTTACAATTCAGTTATTATTTCCAATATGATATTCTAAAAGAATGTGTGTCTCATTTGATCCATCACACTAACTCATTTCAATTTTCGTATGGGGAGGTTGGAACCAGTCTTAGGGGCATCTATGAATAGGGTGGGATATCTTCTCTTGGAGATATGTATGATGAGTTCCTTTCTATCACAGATGTATGGGATGAACCTTTACAAACCCCAGTCATGGAGAGTGAAATTATAAACATTTTAAAGGAAAAGTTAAGAAAGGATATGACCATGGGCTCATTGATCTCTTTTAATGATTAGATCAATATTTTTATTTATTTTAGTAGAGCTAGTCCAATAGCGATACTCCCCCAACAATGCCTTTCCTGAAATGTTATTGAATGTTTAAATTCATATTTGGCTACTTTGGAAGGTAGGGATCATAGATCATGGGTATAACTAGTGAATTCATAGATATCACCAAGTCTTAGGATGAAAGACCTCATGGTCATGTTCCTAAATAGGAGGCTTTTCCAAAATGTGGACACACACTCCGGAATCTGGGTTAGTACACTAGTGATGGAATCATGGTTAAAAGATCAATGGAGACTCAATATTTCAGTAAAAGATATAGCATTACTTTACTATATCCTAGGCTATATTCCGTAGTGAAACATCCCTTATAGGATCAGTGGTACTTTTTAGATTTTATTTAGATGTATAAGAGATAATTTTCACTATTATGAATAATGCAATGCTATCAGAATAAATGGAGCTTTATTTTGTTCTAGTTTTCTAAATATATCTATGGTTAAGGCCATATCATTAGGAACTAATGAGGTTACTGATATGTTCAGTATATATAATATCTTTATTTTACCCTTTATTTTGCACTGGCTGAGGCAAAAATTGGTAATGGTGGCGACTCTCTTGATTAAAGGCCATATATTATCTCCCTTTCGGATGGGGTTCTTGTAGCTAGGATATAAGAGATAATCATCTTCGATATATATACTCCTTATGATTTTCTCATCAACTCAACTACACCAAAAGAGACTTCCTTATTCATTTGGTGGGTGTGCAATGTGAGAGACACATTGGGATTATTTTTATGTTTTGGATTCTTTTTGAACCTAATTAATCCAATACTTAGATAATTCATATATCGACTGAAACTCATACCATTCATTCTCAAGATTATACCAAGGCTTGGGTAGCATCCTACCAGGGTAGTGTGCTAAACTGATTGCTCTTCCATATGGTCAAATATTTTTCCTCACTGACTCCTTTTTCATAAGAAATAATGGATATGATTCCGGACATGGGAGATACTTCAAGAAAGTTTCCTCATCCTAGAAATGAATATCCCATCAACGGGGCGGGATATTTTTGAGGATTTTAGCCCTAAAAAAATATATATGTGATCTTCCTATTGGGGGAATTATATATGGGACTTCCTCTCCTATGTAATTATTAGCTCAATCGACTGTTCATCCTTCTAAAATATCTATTTCTGAAGAATCCTAAGCATAAGGATGACCCTATCTGATCTAGAAATATATTCATGCCTTTATTAGTTAATCTCCTCTATAAATATTTCATGGCCTACATGAATTTTTTTATAGATATTTTATGACATGGGGGAGGATTCCATTGATTTCCTACCTTTGTATAAAATCATAATACCAATTTTCTAGACTTGACAATATTTTGAGGCAAATGTGTGGGGCTCTACCCATTTTGAAGATTAGGCTCCCCTAGTTGAATAGATGAAGAAGGATTTGGGGGAATTGGAGAAGAGTTTCTATTTTATATCTAATTTGAAATCCCAAATAGATGCTCAGACCGTGAAGATACAGAGATACAAGGAAATAATACCTCTCTTAATGTCTAACCTCTCATCATCATCATCCTCATTAGAAACCTCTAAAAAATGAGTTGATGAGGTGAATATTATAATTTAGACCTTCCATAATGCTTATGAAGTATAAGAGGTGTGGAGAGTAACACATTAGCATTCAATTGATAATTCTCTCTAGACAATTTCTATCTTGGCTAGCTCACCTGATCAGATCCTATTATAGATTGGTCATTGACCTATATTTTTTTTATGAAATTATTGGAGAGACTCTAAAATGTGGTTATTCACCCATTAACATGTTATCAATGAACATATTTTATAAACCTTATAAATTTTTTTCAAGTAATCTTTTATTAATGATTTTCATGAAACTTTACAGATCCAATGTTATATAAATCCTAAAATAAACCCATCCTTCTGATAATTTCAAGTAAACCTAAATTCCTGTATTTTAATGTACAAATTATAGTATATTATTCTTGATAAATGGTCATCAACTCCCACCAACATGATATAAATCATTGATATTTCCATTCCATCTATCTTTAGATCACATAAATAAATCAAGGATAATTTGGGAAGAAGATATAACCTTGAGGGAGACTGATATTTCATTTTCTGAAGTCAATATTCTAGGTGATAGAATATTTATTTCCTAATAAGGTCTTATAATGGGCCTCATAAGATTTTTATCTTTTCCATTATTATATACTAAATCGCCGTCGTGAAATATTTTATTGTCTTTTAGCTCAGTCGTTTTATTTATTTTGTTTAGGGGATTCTGACTCGAAACTTATTTTCTTTTTGGTCAGTTTCCTCTAACATAGACATTCTATCATTATTGTTTAGGTTCATTTATCTCATACCTTCTATTGAAATTGTTTAGATTCTTTTATCCTAGACCTTCTATCATTATAATTTAGGGTCTTTCAACTTGGACGTTCTATTGTTTTATTTTTGGGACATTTAGATTGGGCCTTCAATTTTTGTAGTTTAGGGTATTTTAGATCTTACATTATATTATTGTAGTATGGGTCCTTTTATCATCTACATTATATTATTATAGAATAAGGTATTTTAGCTCGGAAACTCTATTACATTAGTTTCGATTATTTATCTTAGAAATTATATTGCCATAGTTTAGCATCTTTTAGATTGGATCTACTATCACTTGTACATGGAATATGGGATCAACATGCCAAGGATGAAGCAAGACACCCTACTATACTGAGTTATACAATTGTGTTTTCCAGGCCAATGAGGATTGTATATCATTTCCTACATGTCAGAGACATTACTATTTGGTATGTAAAATCCATTATGTGTCAATATCATTTCCAAACATAGGTATATACACTCTTCTTTGTGGGTTGTGGAAGATTTATGTGGATAATTTTAGTTGAGGTACAAATACTATGCATGTCAGGTCCACCAAAATAGATGAAAATTTGGATTATGTAATTCATAACCCTGCTATTTCTGTGAGTATGGGACAAGGAAGATGTGCCAGAAATAACCCTTAACACCCCAAGGTGCTAGTTTTCACCATGGTATTTCTAGGGCTCACAAGGTTGACCTTTATTTCCTACAAGGGGTATATTCCTTTATCTGGTAGATCAAATCCATTATGCATCAATAGCCTGATCAAGAAAATATGATCTACACCCCTTTATGAGGGCAATGAATGATTCGTAATGACTCAAAGGCTATAAGATGAGGTTGGGTATTGATGGAAAGCTGTCCAAGAAGGGTTCTAGAGCCCTTAAGTAGTTCAACTCTTAATTATACAGATTTATCCATATTCCCTTTAGTTTTGAATAATTAGATATGGGCCATCAAAGGATATGTAATGGAGTGTCTCATTCCTTCTTTGAAAAAGGGTACTAAATATGGTGTTTTAATGTTGAGGATTTTGAATCCACACGGATAGTCCTGTTTAAGGATTTTAAATCATTATATAAAGGTCTCGAGTTAGGAGGATGATATGGGACAATCATACTCAGAATTAACCAGAACACACTAAGGTGTTGAGTTCTACCGTGGTGATGTCAGGGCTCACACGATCAGAAAGCCCATTTTGTAGAGTGACTCATTCGGTTGATGACCACATGGGAATATGTAGGATCCATAGGAATACATACATAGTTAAAACGGTCCCCAAAGAATCCATGTATATTTTGATAAGGTACATAGAAGATTTTTAGTGATATGAGGTTCTCAAATCAGGATGTGTGATTTGTTGGAAATCTAATATAGAGGAAAGGTTCAAGTAGACTAAATGTTGTGTCAACACATATAAAACATGTTCTCATATGGATGAGATGGGAGAATTCATTACTCTAACTTTTTCTTGGACCAGAGGTCCAATGAGCATAGGTGTGACATTTAAAAGGGCTAAAAATTAAGACATACAAGATTTATAAATTATTTATGTGTGCCATATCTTTTTCCTAAAATATAGAGATAAGAATTTAGTCAGCGAAGACATGAAATTTACTCAGGCCTCCCTTTATGGGGTTTCAAATTTTAAAGTTTTGTGTCTCTTTAACTAGATGTTTATAGTCTTTCAATTTAGACCATTATAGGTTAGATTTTATGTTCAATAGATTTGACCAATGTGAAGGTAGTTTATGGTCATGACTCACATGAACCTTTTTTGGGGGGATGGTACAAATGATCCATATTAGGATATCCAAGGTCAAGATCACTATATCATACTCTTGAGTGGGAGATAAAAATGTTGTAGATCATGACTTGATGCTTTTAGGTCAGAAATAATGATATGTGACAATGATACTTAGGATGTCCTAGAGAACCTTTAAGTGATGAGTTTCACTATGGTGACATTAGGATTACAATGATCGGAAATCCCATTCTACAATAAACACCTTTCGCTGATGACCATAGGAACATATGCAGGAGCCATAGACATACATGAATTGTCAAAAAAATAGTCCCCTGAATTGAGGTATCATTATCCAAGGGTCATGTAAGTTATTTGGAAACCCAAGGAACTAAATAAATGAGGTGTGGTATATGAATTCAGGTGCTTAAAAGATGGTGGAGGCACCCCATAAACTGGTTGACCAGGGGGAGGCTCTTGTTTTCTTTTGATAAGGGATTAAAATGGGCGATGGGCTGCACATTTAAAAATAATGCAAAGGGGTTGTATTTTCTGTACAATTTTAATGTCATGGATAAAAATATTCCATGAATTTTAACATCATCCAAAATAGATATCTTTGTTTCCTTGTAGTTTAATTTCACGTTGTAAGTATGTAACAACTTGCATGAAAAATTATGTGAGATATATTATGTGCATAGGAATAGCATATGCATATCTGACTCATACATATGTAAAATAAACTTGTGTGACTTATCCCCTATGAAGATGGGTTTCATTTTTTCATTGGTTGTTATATACATTCCCAATGTTGGAGATCCGGGCATCACTCCATATCCTGTGTTGGACAAGAATCATTCCACACATTGTTATTTGAATGAGAAACACTCCACAAGGGTCCAACCCATACGTAGTGGTGTTCATTGTTTCCATTGATTGTTTTAGATGGGCCCTAGATTGGAGATTCGAGTGTCACTACATATCATGTGATGATAGGAATCAAGAAAAAGATAATACTCGAGGAATTCTTCATTTTTAACATTGTGAAACCAAGATTTAGTCTCCCTATCATTGAATTATAGTATTGTGGTTGGAACTAAGGATGGAAATAAGTATATAACTATGTATCCTATTATTATAGTAATCAATCCCCACATAGTTCTAGAAATAGGTTCTTCCAATGCAAGTTTGATATGTATGCCTTGAGGGGGCATTTTTATGCTTATTTTTCATGACTAGAATTGAGATTTGGGATTCTGGCTTCACTGCATAGACTATGATGTTAGGAATTAAGTCACATGTATTTCATAAATTTAAGTGCTGTAGGAGAAAATAAAAAACCTTAGTTTTCTTCTTAGGTGAGTTCCACATGAATATGTAGTTCTATATCAGGAAAAGGGCATCCATGGTGCAATTTAACATCATGCGAGTGGGGACTCATGGTATTCCATTAAAGGTCATGCATTTAGGCCCACTATTAACCTTTTTTGATCCGTTATTACTTATTCATGTGAGAAATCCCATATTGAAATTCATAATATCATTTTAGCTATGATTAGTGTGGGAAAAAATTAATGGAAAGTATTCCTCCCACTATATGAGAGAAATTAAGGACAGGAAAAGGGAATTTTGAATCATATATTGGTTCTAACCAGATATAGGATTATGGAGTCCCTATGTATCTCATTGAAATTAGAGTCAATCCATTCATAGTTCTATAATCCTATGAAATTAAATGTCATGTGGTGAGGACATCATCCATTTAGTTTATCATATTGTGGTCATAATGTGGGTGAAACATTGGGAAATATGAGGAATGTTGTGGCTAAACCCAAGAATGAAGGTTTTGGTGTCACTAAATATCCTTTGATGGATGGAATCAAGCCACATGTAGTTCTTGGGAACTACATAGTTTACTGTCTTACAGAGAGGACATCAGTAGTGTAGAATAATTTCTTGTGGTTAATAAGGGCGTCACCTAACATGAATGAAGATGGATTTCACTGATTCAAGAAGATTTACATCATTCGAGTAAGGAAATTTTCCTTATAATTTGACATCAGGTGGTAAGGACAAGGATCACCTTACATGAAAGGAATGTAATACTACAAATGGGCCTAAAAATGGAGGTTTGGGAATCCCTATGTATACTTTGATGTATGGAATAAATCCACATGTCTCTCTTGGATGATGGTATTCCCCATGTGGTGACGAATAGCACATGGAAAAGGGATAATTTCATCATTCATTCGAATAGACCTAGCTCGTGTGTGGTGATTTTTTGGTGATGACGTGCTTCTCATTCACTTTAGAATCATATAGTGAGAACATATTCCATGGATTTTAACATCATGTTGTAAGGACTTGTTCCGTACAATTTAGCATCATGTGATTAGGAAGTGAGATGTTGTGAAGTTGATTATATTTCTTCCATGATGATCCCCATACAATGGAGCAACATGTGGTGAGGACGTTCTCTATATAGAATAACATCATGTGGTTAGGATGAATTTACACAGATTAACATCACACAACTAGGGAGAAATTCATATAGTTTATTGTCATGTGTTTATGATGTGAGATGTTGTGCGGTTTAAAGACATACCACCAGGACTTGACACATGATGAAAACTATGAAAAGTATTTGTTGAGAAATCATGCATTGTTGGGGGGTGTGACTTGTTCCACATTCATTGTTTACAATGAGTAGGATTTCTTGTGATATATCTTATGTATGATATAAGGCTCTTCTAATTTTGGTTCTAGAATTGGAGGCTTCTTTCCTAGTATCATTGGGGTTCTGAGAGTCAACACCAATTCTACATTTAGAAATGAATAGAGGTGGGCCCTATTATTCAAGGCCTATGTGATCGGATTATAATTGACTTTTTGGTTGTGCAATGTACGTAACCTCTTATCATCAAGACGTTCCAGCTCATCCAACCATTTTTTGATTTCTCGTCATCCTAATGATATCTTCAAGTGGATACTATAGGTGAGGGAAACTGGACTTAAATGGGAAATAGTACCTCATTTCCATACAAAAATGAGTACATAGTTTCTTGGGTAGTAGTATGTATTGGGGGTATGGTGGGCCCATAAAAGATGGTGGAGTTTGTCTGGCTTTGGATTCTTGTCTTTATTCACCATCTTCTGAGGTATGTTTCACATCGTCTAATTGAATCCCTATATTTATCCATTTTTTTCATGTGATATCAAGATGTGTGATTTCAGTTGATGTTGTACAAATGGTACAATTTTATTAACTCCATAGAGAAAAATTTGGTGTCGTTGCTGCTAATATTGTGTGAATGACCCCAAACCTAACAATGGGATAGGAAATTATGAAGTTGATGGTATTCATCATCATGACTTCCTTGAGGGGTATTTTCTTAGACCATTTGGGGAAGCATTCAATAGCAGTAAGGATATACTTGAACTCCTCAGTTGTTGTTGGGGGATATGTCCATACAACATACATTCCCAAAATATGAAATGACCTAGAATATTTATCTACATGTATAAATTATATGGGTTTATGTATAATGTTTTCAATGATATGGTATGAATGAAGTTTCTTGGTGAATTACCCAGAACACTATATCCTGGTTTTCCAGTAGTAACCCATCCACCTAATTTGGTGGGAGAGCCTAGTCTCATACTGATGAGTGTTGTAGGAGCTAGTATGTACTTCTTCCATTGGGGCATGAATTTCACAATTTTATATGCATCTAAGGAGGATATCATCAAATCCATGATTGTAGTGGGATTCCTATTCATTTGGGCCATCCTATAGGGTAATGATCATTTCATGGTTCCAAATATGTTCCCCTCCGACTCGGTCTATCAGGGGAATCCCACATTAGAGATAAAAAATTATGGGATCCATACATCCAAGGGTGGATAAGGGTTTATCACACTCTAGGGTGGTGTTAAACTAAATGATTTCATCCATTTCATTGATAATGATCAATGAAACCTTTATTCAGGGCATGATATAATAATTTTCATCCCTCTGATTAGGGTTGGTCAAGTCTATTGTTGCATTAGCGATTGCATGGGCACAAGAATTATGTTATCAGGGATCATGATGTGGTGTGGTTTCAAAATTTAATTTTTTCCCATTAATTATATGACCTAGAAAAAGAGAGGGGATAATTCTTCCTTCTATATGGAATATTATCCATTGATCTTATTTATCAATACTTCTGAATCTCCATTGATATTTAGGTAGGCTATTTTTAGCTATTGGGATAGTTCTAAACTAGTCATAGAGGATTATTATTATATCTCATTATTTATGTAGCCTACATATAGTGAGAAACAATGAAAAAATTTCTTTTATGGGTGAAACAAATAAAATAACTATGATAACCCGTATAAGGTTTTTACATTCAATTATTTTGTTGATAAGATTTCCGGAGGTTCCCTAAAATTACATATCCCATGTATGAAGAGTTTTAGGGGAATAGTAAACCTCATCATCTTGGGGTTCAGTGTCCAATGGTGTATATTTCGGGGTGGTATGTGTGAATGGAAATTATACATGGAATTCTCTTCTACCACCTTTTATGAAACGAAATAGATGTTATATTATTGAAGAATAACCACCCATCAGGCCATATACCCAGTAAAAAATGATGACCAATGATGTACATGAGAGGATAAATATGAGAGACCAGTTGGAATTCATGGAACTTCAAGAATGTTCCCATATTGTTCACTAAAAATATGAGTTTCAAGTGCCTCTTTTCAATATCCATGTACCAATTCTTGTTATATATAATTTTTTTAAAGAGTTAGTAGATACTTTTCTCACTCCTCGCATTGTTAATTTTTGTGACGAGGGATCCAAGTTAGTGTTCCATGGTGGCCAAATATATTATGAGTGTCTTCCCTTCAACGAGTGGCATTTGGACATGTGGGTACAACAAATACTATGTGATACTTATGAAGGCTTCTAGCTATTCCCCATCCCATTGATAGATGATTCCCTTCTTCATTACCCTGGTGAAAAGGATAGATTTTCTGACCAAGTTGGATATGAATCAATTAATGTTGGAGAGGTTACCATGGCATAACCATAGGTCTTTGATATATATGGGGGTGACATATGTAAAATAGAAGTATTATTCTCGGGGTCAACCTCAATGCCCTAGTGGTGTTCCATAAATCCAAGGAACAATTTTTATGTTACTCCAAAAGTGAATTTCCACGGATTCATCTTCAGAATGTGTTGTCGTATCTTGTTAAATAAATTTTAAACATTCAGTAAGTGATCAAATCACAATCAAGATCTAACCATTAGGTCATCGACATAACATTAAGTTATTTTTTCTACGATGTACTCAATGATATGATGAACATAACATTTATTAATGGTTCCATCATTCTTTAAGACAATTTGAATGACCTATTAGAAAAATATCCTCTGATGCAATATGAATGTAATGGATTCTTCATATCTAGGGGATATATTGAATTAATTTTACACTAAAGACCCATCCATGAATGAAAGGAATTTGAATCCACTAGTTGCAATGATTAAGAGTTCTGTGACTGGCAATAGGAAGTCATCCTTTTTGAAATGTTGATTAAGGACTCAAAAATTGATGTCGACCCTAATATTCTAATTATTTTTCACGATGGAGATGATATTAAAAAGACATAATTGGAATTTACCTTATTATCCAATGTCATATTTGATAAATTATTAAATTTCCACCCCTAAATTGGTATCATGATATGGGTTTATCCTCGAGTATGCATGTTTTAAGCCTCAATGGTCATCAGGTAAGCCGAGTTGGTGCATATACACATATGGATTCAGTTCGTGAATTTCAATATAGTTATAAAAGGACACATATCAGTGTTTCTTATGAATTTTAATATAAATATCATCCAATTTGAGAGGCACGGTGTCACCAATAAGGGTAGGACATGGGTCATCTTCTATTCCCATATTTACCTACCTCATCTCATAAATGGTGGTGGATATTGCTTCCTCAAACTCATAAGGGGTGTTCCTGAGTTCACTATATTCCTTGTCCACGTCTAATTATGTGGACCCATTTTCATAAAAAGTTGAAAATATGGGTGAATATATTTCATATATAGGTGAGATATACAATGAGAAATTAAATTATCATCCTTAACTACTAGATTCAATATAGAGTTACGTCAGAGATACTTTTCTTTTACACAGACACTGTGTATAAAAGGGGCTTAGAACTATAGGACTAGATCTATAACCTATTTTATATTTTTTATGGGAATATAGTTTCAGTTGACCATACACTATGAAGTATTAGGGGAGTTTCCAAATTCATTTGGGGATAAAACCTATATATCATCATCCATCATTGGTTGATTCGTTCCATTTTGTAGAAACCTACCTTGACATATCTCTCTCTTTCCATGTAACAAACGTGGAACTATCACCATATAATATACTAAACATTCCATCAATGGATTATTTCAAACACTGATGTAATGTTGAAGGTACCCCCATGTGGATGCGGATTCAAGTATTTCCGATAAGGTCCTTATATGTGGTGTCTTGCTGGATAACCATAAAATTAACATCATATGTTAGATCCCCAAACAATTTATTGAGATTGATATTATATAGAGGTCTTTTCTCACACATATCATAACATTGAATGGTCATATTTTTGGGAGACAAATCTCCTTCATTAGATCCTCAAAATCATAGGGTTTGAATTAGAATGATATTGATCATGGAATCAGTTTCAATCAGAGGGCTTTAGATTTCAACATTATTGAGTCTACCAAAATCATATAGGGGTCTGATGTGTCCCTAGATGTCCACATCATGATCATATTTTGGTAATGAGATGAATACATGGAATTATGTTGGATTGTTCTCAACATGATAGACCATATATTTAGTGTCTTCTGTCTCGAACTCCTGTGGGCTCTAGAGGGATTCAATGAGTACCTACCTAAGTTCATTTTAATGATGGATAACATTATCATTGATAGTTTTGTCAAAAAAATCCAGTTATTTTAGTAATTTTTATGATTAATTTAGAGCATAGTGCTTCCTAATTTTGGGTTTCTCCTTTACATGTGGCTCAAGACCTGGTGAATTTGTGGCAGATGGACCAGATTCTTGTGCAGAGGTCATGAGAGCATCTGCTGCCAGTGGCACAGGTAGTTCTAACCTTCCCCTTTTCCTATGATGATCTGGTAATCACACCCATGGTAGGTAGTCATGCAATAAAACTAGAAACAGATGACTTTTGGAGGGTTCTAATATATGTCCATATCTTTTTTGGCTTGCTGTAGTGCTTTCCCATTGGTTATAGCTACTTATATATCCATTTTTTGGACTTAGTGAATGATTGGGTCTGACCACTCTGAGGCTATCCCTTGTGTCCTTATTTCCTATGCATGCACCCTCATGTTCCCCAGTTAGGTGTAGGGAACTCATACTTATATGGTATATTCAACATCGAATAAGGGGTTTTTCAAGTGTATCACATTAACAGATCCAAAGATGATCTCTTAATCCGATGAAGGTTCTATTTATTGGGGTGGTTCCCAAGATTTAGATGTTGTAGGGATGAAGTATACAGGAGTCAAAAATTATTCTGGTGTGGAATATGACTCTTCCTCTTTTGTCACTTCGATTATAAGGTGGTCGCATCCACCATCGAGAGAAATATCCAATGGATCCTTCTTCGGTGGTGGAACTGTTGTGGGTCGATGTAGCTAGGATCTCAGGGTGGAATGATCTCGGTCAGCTCATTTCATATTTATCTTGTTGGTGAAATTATATCCATGAATTGGTAGAACATTCATCCAACCAACCCCCTTTTTTGACTGCAAGATGGTTATGTCGGGAAAATCCTCTTAAGAGTTATCCAACACCACCTATCAGGAATCAACCATGACATGAAGGACCTATTTGAAGATGACAAAGTCTTGGATGTTATGATCCATCCTTTTTTACAAAAGTAATTAGTTAGGATAGTCTATGAGGTTGACCTCATTAGGATTCCTAGGTTGTGGTATCATGAGGAAGTTGTTCTCCATAGCTGCAAGGAAATAAAAAGGGACTTATTCATTACGAATTGTGTAGGATTTATTCATGTGTTCCTTAAATCTTGGGTGGATTTGATATCTCTATGCTTCAAGTTGAGTTAGATTTTATTATTGTTACACTCAATTAGAGGCACTATATGGTTCATGACCTTTACTAGGTGCATGAATAGGAAACTACTGTAAGTTTGGGGGTAACAATGTCAGCTTCTACCTTTCCGAGCCTCTTCCATTCGGATGGAGGCATGAGTTGAGATTTATTTTTGGTTCCCTAAATGGAATCATCCAAATTCTAGGTTATTCCAACAAAATCATAGAACCCACCTAGATACTGCATTTGGATTAGAGGTTCTTGAAGCTCATCTCGAGGATTTATAACATAGATTTATAGTAATTATTTTTACAAGAGAGGGATGATGAGTGAATAAGATAAACCCTCCATATGGATATGAATATAGAAAAAATCTCATTTTCTTGTTTCTTATAGTTTTTGAGGTCATTGATTGTATTTTTCTTCAGTGGGGCGCTGTACTTGTAAAGGAATTGACAACGAAGGTCCTCCCATCCTAAAATAGATCATCTTAAAAGATTATTATAACAAAATAGGGTTGGACAAATCAGAGTATATATAAAACACCTCATCTAGGCATCCACCTCCCAATCTCAGGTGACCATCATTATACCACATTAGGATACTAAGTGAGAAAGAGGCTATTATGGGTTACTCACAATATCAAATGTATAGAAGGATATATTGACAAAATTTAGTGGGGTAAAATTGTCATCCACCAACATAGGATATGGATTCTTCTCTGGATACAAAGGTTCACATCACCCTTCAATGGATTCCATTTAAGTATGTAAAGAAATTATGAAATTATGAAATTCTGAAGGTGATACATTTTTAGCCAACTCCCATCTATATGGATTTTGCAGGGCCTCATGATGTGGCCCTATTTCTCATTCCCATTGATTCTCAATTCATCGAATGACTAAATGATTTCCATGTTGAGGGAGATGTTGTTTTTGTAATTGAGGTAATTCATGATCATTTTCAAATTCCTCATTTACACTGACCGACTACCTGGATGTGGAGCTGGTATGATGCTCACATGCCATTATTACTGGTGGATTGACCCTTATTAGATGCATGTGAAGAGGTATATTTTCTTTTTTCTGTAGATGATACACAATGGGAATTTTTCCCTTGAGTAGCACCACATTGGGTTGTCTGATATTTTTATTCTCATTCTCATATTGTTCCATCCATTTATTGATGAAATGAGTTTTGATATTTTGAGGTGGTGATTGGGATATAGACACAACATTCCATTTATCTATGGTAGAGTTACTCCATAGAGGTGGTAACTTGATATTCATAGGTTCCATCTATTGGTGCCTCCTCTGGTTTTGGGTTCGTACAGCCTCAGCTGGTGTATCAAAATCACCATACTCTCTGAGTGAACATTCCTTGTTTTGTCCATCTGCATAAATTTCATAACCCACATTTCTTGTTTTTTATGGTGATGACATTTATAAAGGTGTATGAGAAATGGTTGATTTCAAACTACATAAAATGTAACATGATGAATATGTAATTCCTACAATAGGGTCATTTCTCATACCCTTTTCCATATTGGGATATATTGGATTATGACCCAGATAGGGTCTTATTTCCATCATCATAAAGTAATCCTATCTCAGACTATGAGTAGGGAACTTCAGGGAGTTTTTGGTCATGATTTTTGAATGGGCCTTGAATATGAGTGGTCTATAAAATAGTTGTAGAAATATATGGGATGTCGACCATTGTTTTTTACCAACCAGCCTATAGAAGACTGATTCAATATTTTTTAATGATGATGTTGATGTAAATTATCCTAGCATTGTGGGATGGGGGTTCTCCGAGGCCAGTATTAACATTGCATGACCCTATTGTTGAGGATTTATTGCTTCCAGTGGAGGATTTGATGATTCCTTGGATGGGATTGGAGATATAAATTCCCTCATCCCTATGGGATGATATTGATCAAAAATTATAATTGATATCTCCTAGACCCTCTAAGGGGTTGATGAACCTGGTGATGGTAATTGAGATATAAATGCCCCCATCCCTGTGTGACGTGGTTTGATTGAAATTGCTACCGATATGTCCTGAATCATCTCAGGAATAGAAAATATGATGGTTGGAGATGGTAGAAGAATCTCCTGTAACCCGACGGGCTATATTTTCTCTTGGATGGACGCTATTGATGATGCTAGTATGGAAATTTTTATGTGGTACAATTGTGATCATGTTGGACCTTGATTCAATGGATGCCCCAAATGGGAGTTAGTTTCTACCGGATGATGTCATGTTTATTTCGACTTTTAAATCTATATCTGAAATGAATTATCATTGATTCGAGGGCCTAGTTCAAAGAATTTATGGTTATCATATTCCTCCTTTCCTGATTCCTTATCTCCACTGAAACAAGAACATTTCATTATTATGACCAACCAGCCTGAGCGTTACCTGGTCCCCGAATCTAGCTAGAGGCTACGACATTACATGATTCCATATCTAGGGGATATATTATTCTAGGGGTCATATGAAGCGTAACACTCCATACATTCCCCATCATCGAATATGGATACGTGATGTGGATTTTGATATCAATTTCCAAAGAGATGTGACGTAATGGTGTCAGGAATGTTATAGAGTTTTTTTGTTCGTTTATAGTTTTGAATTCTGATCCATGGAGATACAATCCAGGTATAGCTGAAAAAATGAGTATCATGATGGTGTAAAGGTGACCCTTGTATCTTGGGAAAGGGAGGTGTCTAGTATTCAGTCACTAATGGGTTTTGCATATATTTTGGAATAGATAAGACGTGAAATCCTTCTCTACCTCATCTTGGACCTCATAGTTAGAAGTGGAATATGGGAAGAACATGATGGGGAGGTTTTTTGTAGCTAACTCCTTTCATATATAAATATCGTTTTCTTCTTCATCAGACATATATTCATCCATCTGATGTGATCAAAAAATGTTCATATTAGGGTCGAATGATGACCACAGTAGAGTATTAATGGATGTTGATGGTGAAATACATACGTTTGATGCTGATTTTTTGAGCAACTCTCTATACAATGGTTTATGTGTTTTGAAAACCTCTCTATATAGTGGTTTATGGTAAAT
Source organism: Viscum album (assembly GCA_963277665.1). Lineage (NCBI taxonomy): Eukaryota > Viridiplantae > Streptophyta > Magnoliopsida > Santalales > Viscaceae > Viscum > Viscum album. The sequence goes on along the minus strand of OY728165.1, from coordinate 1,829,652,321 downwards.
TGGAGAATTTTATTTTCTGTAGGAGATATCACCTTGGGGAGGTTAACACAGGAGATTGCAGGAGTAGATCCCCAAAGATGTATCTACACCCGACCCCGAGGCGGAATACCTTGGTAATGATCATCTTTTTCATTGATTGAATATTTTAAGGATATTTGAGGTGTTTAGAATGTGTCTCCAATAACCTCAAGGACACTAGAATTGAGAAGATGAGTTTTATGGGACTTTTTCTGTGTCATGGAACGAATATGCTGACCTTCCTTTTGGAATTGAGCAGGATTATGAGTCTAGTGTATGATAGATTATGAAACATGGTTATAACCTTATCGTAATATATGAGTATGATCCATTTGTTGGGAAGCTATTGGAATATTCCAATAATCCATTAAATTATTGATTAGAGTATGATCCTATCTCAAGTCATGTGTCATTCTCACTCGGTGGTCCTCAATCTGAATGGAAGTATGAGCATGATCCTATACCTTTGGAATATGCTGATAAACATTTCTAACTGGGATATAAGCATAGTCCAAGGCATGTGCCACTCTCACATTGTGGACCCTAGTTGGACTGGCAGTATGAGCATGGTACAAAAATTCATTCCCCATTGGAATATGCCAACGGACGACCAGAATGGGATAAATAATATGGTAATCCTCTTGTATATCCTTATAAGGATGCTGGTGTAGTCTTTTATCAATGAAATTAGGAATACAGACATGGCTTCTCTGATCTACTGGAATATGCCAGGTGGATTCACTAACAAGAATATGATCTTATCTTGAGGAATGTTCCATTGTAACTTGGTTATCCTCATCTTTAACAATGATATAGGGATGATCCTAGGCTATTGGACTATGTTGCTGGTCTTCGTTGATATGAATACAATCCTATCTCAAGTCATGTGATGCTCTCACATGGTGGGACCCAACCAGAATGGGGATATGAGCCCAATCATGAGCCTTTGGAATATTTCACCATATTTTTTTTATCGGAATGTTCCCATATCCTGAGGAATGTTCCATCTCACCTGGTGATCTTTAGATGGAATGGGAATATAATCCCATTCTGATGTCTTTTACTATACCAAAATATGTCGATAGTCCTCCTAGAAGGGAGAAATAATGTGTGGTGCCTCGGGAGCATCCTATTTTCCATAATGATCAAAGTGTTGAGATAACCAAGATGTAGGGATTGGAATATGCGCCTACACTGTATTTGTGCTCATTCCAGAATATGTCGACGGATTTCTTCAACAAGTGCTAAGATGTAATGTAATTTTAACAATGTGTGTGAAGGTATATAAGCCTGAAAATTTTCTCTCTCTACTATATACTAGTAGACATCTTTGATTAATGTGGGGAAATGATCCCACTTGTATCCTAATTATTCCACCAAAATATGATGATGGACTTCATGCACGGGGGTAGGGATACGCACATCCCCCATGCCTGATGTAGAAATATTCACATATACTTGTTCTGAGTGAACATGGATATGAGAATACTCATTGTCCCCTAAATGAATATATCTTTAGAAATTTTTGGAATGATGGAGTATCTAATCCCAGTCTTGATTATCCAATGCCTTCCATTCCAGGTATTTCATTCTTGTTTCCCATTAATGAGGGTCAGAGGTGGCAATGTGTTGGGCGGTAACCTTAGCAAGAAACATAAAGGAACTAGTGGGATGGTGCTGGTGATGACGGTTGAGATGAGCCCTCCTCAGAATCCCCTAAAATATAAGGGAGTAAAATTTTACTCTCTAGACCACCTTCATTTTATTTTTAATGTTTTTACTATCTCACTCTGATGATAAGCTCCCAAAGTGTTTGCATGTGGTAATGAGTTCCATTGTCTTTACTGCATCTTTTATCGATTGGCGCATGCTCGTTGGTTTTATTACATGAATTCCTTCATGGTAATTATAAATGGTGAAGATATTTCCATGTCAATTTCACTACTAGACCATTTTAATCTATACCCTATAATGATGATGTCGGGTGGGTGAGTTCATTTTGAGGCTCCTGGGGATTCTAGTTGCAGTTGATTTTCTAGAACAGTCATCGGATGAAGACATGTCGGATCAGGGGTTTGTTTGTGAGAGTAGTATCTATAGTAATAAATATAACATATAACATGGTTTCTGATTTTTTCTTCATCATAGTAAGGATATGTTCCCAATCAAATATGTATAGGTGACACAATTGTCCTTTTATTCCTAATCATGCCATTATACATGGATGGGATTATCAAATAGATGATGTAATTTTTTCATGATATGTTTTTCTATAGTGGATCAATCATAATATCCATGTCATGGTCAACTAATCATCTCTCTGTTTTTTAGATTCATGTTCAATTTTCCAGTTTTATTCTAATAAGAAATACAAAAAAATTGTCATGATGGATAATAACTGGATCATTTTATTATTTGATAGATTCATGTCAGGTTCACTATTTTCTTTCAAGTGGGTTTTTAGGGATAAAGAATAACCCATGATACAGGAACAAAATTATTTGACAAGAAATGGGAAGTTCACCCTTTTTATCTTATGGAGGAGCTGTCATAGATAAATTATTTCGCATATCATTCACCAATTTTTTTCATCGGATATATGTGTTTTTCTTGACCCCATGGGTTGATTGTAATGGAGGGTCAATGTCATTGTATAATAATTCAAGTCAGACTTAAAATTTTTTTATTCCTAAGGGAAACTCTATATGGCTCCCACATCCATAACTAGTTATGAACATGATTTCAAATGGAAGGTGGTCCATTGGGGTTTGAGAACCAATGATACATAAGAGATCACATTTGTTGAGAGTATTGGAGGTAGGGATCATCACAAACTTTTTGGGTTATTTTTATCTTAGTTTGAGACTATCTTATAGAATTAATATATGTTTGATAATCTCATACCAATCCTAATACAGGACTAGTTATCCTAACAAAATGATCATAGATTATGTATCTTAATATTCAAACAGTGGGGAGTCTTATTAGTGAATCCACATGTATGTATCTAGTCTTCTTTATCCGTTTCTCATTGATGGGTTGGATGTTATATGTTGAATCAATATAACTGGGCACTCTAGGGTTTATTTCTCTCTATGGAGGAAATTAATATTTCAAGGATTGGATTTAGCCTTTATATGTGATCCTACATATCCTGTTTTAAATAGGAATAAAAACCAACATAGTTCATCCAACCTGTTTTGTTTAACATCATATTGAAAGGATATATATGGGGCAACTGTACACTAGTTGTTGGAGCACAAACTATGAGGTTTTTTCCTAAGTATCCTAATTAATGTTGGAATTAGAGTTATCATAGTTCAATCACAGCCTTGGGAATTTCCCCAAGGTAGATAACCTTATATTATGGGTAATCATATCATACCACCGAATAGTTCTTACACACTGAGGTTACCATTGTTGATGGAGATTCATGTTCCAATGATGTGAACATTTCTTCAAACTATTCCAATATGATCTACGATGGGTGCGAGAAAAAAGGGATAACAAATGATCATTCTCATTACATTTGGATATAGGGATTATGTGCTGGTAAAACCCATCGGTTGGTTAATATAGTGATCGGGTATTATAAAAGAATCCAACATATCTTAGTTATGGAAGTAATCATAGTCATCATAGTTCATTGAATTCCCAATCCGATTCTGGATAAAGAATGATGATTTTCCCAAACAAGAGATTGTTTCCTAATGGTCCAAATATTAGAGACATGGTACGACATACAATGAGGTGGATTTCTATTTGATCTCGAGCCATAGGAGAAGATCATATGTATCATAGTCATATAAGGAATTAGAATTATAATAGTTTATTTGGTTGGGGCTTAAACACTAATGATTCCACTATATTAAGGACATGTCATATTATGGGGTTGATTGGGGAAAACACAATAAGGTTTCCCTTATAATGATATAGGATTATGATGATAATTTTATGATCATTTTAGCTCCCCAATCCCATTTGAGCTTAGCTCCATGTGAGAAATGAAGGTTAGAAAATAATTAGTCTCACTACTTTTTGATACAGTAATTATGCATTGGGATAACCCTTTGCAGGTTTGATATAGATCCCAGACCTTAGGAAGTAATCCTATACATCCCAGTTACTGTCGGAATCAAAGTTCTCATAGTTATTTATGCTGGGTTGTACAAAATGGGGCTGTGCAAATATAGTTCGGAAGATGTTCTTGTGACCTAGGATGTCTTCTTGGAATCGTCTTATTTTCATCCTGAAATGTGTTGACTATCCACATAACATGCATTAATTTCCTACTTTACATGTTAGAGGATGTCTGCCGAACCTGTCCATAGACAATTGCATGGTCCAGCTGACTTTTCTATGGGACATCACATAACCTTGATGGCATGTATGAAGCTTGTGGAATGACTGTGGATGTAATGTTTTGAGGAAATCACAAGACCTGGGTATATGATCCTAATGTCCATCACATGACCTCTCATGACATGCATGGTTGGTGTCTCATGATCCAGTTTACATTCCCTATTGTCATCATGAATTCTGGATGACGCACTTGTATGGTGTCACGAGAGTCTGTGTGAAATTTTTGGAGGGTGATGAATTTCTTAGATGGCTTGTCTAGGTGACATTATGAAATCCAGATGAAATTTCTACTATACATCGCAAGATCGTGTTGGATTCTCTAAAGGATGTCATGAGAGCTTGTTTACCTATCCTGATGCCATCACATGACATAGCTGACATGCACTGGTGTTGCTTTATGTTTCAGGTGTCATGTCTATATGACATTGAAAGGTCTACATTGTGAGATAATATGATTTCATGAGACTTGGGAGGCATTTCATGGGGCTCCATGTGACTATATTGGACATGTTTATGGGACTTCTCATGATCCAAATAGTATACTAATGGATTATCACATGATTTGGCCATAATGGAATATAGTTTACATGTGACTTGGGTGGTTCACGAAATGTAAATGAGGATTAGTGTGTGTGTTCTTTTCGTAATTATCTTTTCTTATTAGTCCTTGTTCTATCCTCTTATTGAATATTTCTTATACTTCGTCAATTTTAGATTATTTTATGTCTTGAATGACTGATCAAGTATGTTGTGTCTCCTTCATATATCCCACCTAAATTCTATTGTGTGATCTAGGAGTGAACATATGAAGTTCCTATGAATCACGTATGATCTTTTTAGGTGGTCCCTCATGTTTTTCATGATGAAAACCCATTATTATCGTGATATTATCCT